>CM055062.1:18349914-18454452 GCA_029204045.2 Tillandsia leiboldiana | reverse complement strand
AAACCTCCAATTTCCACAGTTCCCACGGTCCAAAAACATGAACAACTCCTCCTGGGTACAAAAATACAGTCAATGTTACAATCAACACAATTACTCCAAGTGCAGAATCTGCTGAAATTTCAGTCCCAAGATGCGAATTTTCCACTGTAAGTAAACTCTAAAAATTCCGATAAAAATACGATAGAGATCCATGCGAAGTGTAGATGTCAATCGAGCCCTTAAACGTGAATTTCGATACCCGGGTGTGGAGATAAAAATCTGACAAGGTGCTGCTGTCCAAGAAGATCCACCAGCACAAAGGGGGTTAAAAATGTACCATAACCCCAATAAAGCTCAGATCTGAGGGAGTGGAAAAACAAAAATCGTAGATCTACCTTCTCATGAATCCGATGCCATGAAATCGTCCAAAAATATTGTCGGAGTAGCTCTGTGGACCTCGCAGACCGAAATCCGACGATAACGGGCCTCCGATGAAAGAACGTCACTCTGCGCTTCGATGCCGAAGTCGTCGATGCTTGGCCTCCAAAAAATCCGAGCTTCCTTCAAAAGATCCAGCACAGGAAGATGGTCAAGTTCACTTGAGGGCTCAGAGGCTGAGTAAGCTCGGGAAAATTGTCACGCCCCCGGGGGTTTTTGAGTCTATCAAAGCGGAAATTCGTGTGTATCTTTTTTTTTTTCTGAACACGGTACATTAAACCTCATCCCCGGTGCGTGCCAGACCGCCACATACACAAAATTCTCCCTGCTGCGGACAGAGTCTCCTTTGTATATGCACGGCGTCTCATTTACAACAACATACAACAATCATCAACCATCAACCATACAATAGACATTCAACATCAAGCGGAATATAAAGCGGCATCAATGTTTAGAAAGGATAAAGCCAGCAATTGCAAAACCCGTGCCCACACGGCACTTCGTTTTGAGAAAACCCTTTTCGAAATCATTTGGTTTATCATGAAAACATGCCGCATAAGAAACATCATCAGAAGAACCAAACTATAAAAGTACAACTCATCCACAGTGCCAAGTAATACATGTCCACGAATATTTCTACTCACAAGCAAATTAACTAACATGCGTAAAAGAGATGAGATAATGATAATAACCAAGCGTTCTGACTACGGTCCTCGCGACGCAGTCTCAACAATCTCCCGGGTAACGCCCCTCGTAGCGCCTGTCACGGAGTGGGTAAAGTCAGTGACAAACAAAGTAGATGTCTAACAACAATAAGGAATAAGGAGCAAACCGGAAACACCGTAACCATTTCGCTAAAAACCCTGCACATATTAAGCTGGGCCCCGACCCCAGATTTATCAATTTAATTGGGCACCAACCCCAGAATATTTATCGGAGAGACCAAAGTCTCCCCTCGTGCGCAAGCACTCCTTTGATGCATTTAACCCTTCCACGGTGCTGGTGTGCTATTCCCAGCGGGCGCGAAGGGGTCCTCACGGCACCACACTTTGTGAGGAACACGGGTCATACAAGACCACTCTTCCGGAAAAGTACACCCATGCGGAGGCCAATCCGCCTGTGTACGTGCAGCATCCCAAAACGGTTTTTGCCGAGATCGGCGTGTCATGAACATTGCGACCGCAGCCGCTTCAATTGTTAGATAATAACACAATTATGCGAAAGGTTAAACTGTCCATCTACTTTGTTAGATAAATTGAGAGCACTTTAATGACGATAGATGCACTTACTGCACTGGTTGTATTTACAGCAACCGTACCACCTATTTGGAGAGAGATCGGAACACCCGAATCTTTGCGCACCCCCGCTGCGCGTCTGGACCTAAAGAAAGTCCGCAAGGATAACTATAGTTAAAAGCGTGTACTTACATCCGAAAACATAAGACCCAATTTACTCCTTTGTTTTTGACGGAAAAGTCCAACATTGTCCGGTTGACGAAACGGAATTCCGAGCCGCCGTCGCCGTCTGCCGGAGCCCCGCGCGGTTCAGAACCGCGCGGCGTATCTCCGCGGACGATGCCCTCGCGGCGCGGTGCCCCGCGCGGGTTGCCCGTGCGACGGCCGCACGGTGCCCGCGCGGGTGCGGCCCGGCACGGCGCCCGCGCGGTTGCGGGTCGTGCGGGTGCCGCCCGCGCGGCAGCCCGCCGGCGCCCGCGCGGTGCCGCATGGATGCGGGCCCGCGCGGGGGCCGCCCGTGCGGCAGCGCGCGGCGCCCGCGCGGCAGCCGCGCGGCGCCCGCGCGGTGCCGCATGGATGCGGGCGCCGCGCGGGGGCCGCCGTGCGGCAGCCGCGCGGCGCCCGAGCGGAGCGCGCGGCGCCCGCGCGGTGCCCGCACGGGGGCGGGCCCGCGCGGGTGCCTCCCGCGCGGCCGCGCGGCGCCCGCGCGGTGCCGCATGGATGCGGGCCCGCGCGGGGGGCCGCCGCGCGGAGCCGTGCGGCGCCCGCGCGGTGCCCGCATGGATGCGGGCCCGCGCGGGGGGCCGCCGCGTGGCAGCCGCACGGCGCCCGCGCGGTGCCCGCAAGATTGCGGGCCTGCGCGGGTGCCTCCCGTGCGGCAGCCGCGCGGCGTCCGCGCGGTACCCGCACGGTTGCGGGTCCGCGCGGTGGCCGCGGCGCCCGTGCGGTGCCGTCCGTGACCCTCCTCCGCGCGATGCCCTAGCGGCACCATCGCGCGCCTCCGCCGTCCGTTCCGCGCCTTTTTCAAGGAGACGACGTCGGCGACGGTGACGGATACGACGGAGAAAGCACAGAAACCAAGAACTCAACGAAAAAGACAACGAACAATACCCAAATAATTTAAATAAATTATTTACTAACCGAAGATCGGACGAAAGGTTGTCCGGTCGTGTTCTTGTCTTCGGTTCGGCGTGTCCGGGAAGATCGGGCTCCTTCTCTTTCTCCTTTCCCTTTCTTCCGGCTAGGGTTTCGTCTTTTCCTTTTTTCCCTTCTCTCCGATTAGGGTTTTTATTTTCTTTTCTTTTCCTTTCCGATATTCGGGATCCTTTAAATAGTCGTACTTTACCTTTAATTAATTCCTCTTAATTCGTACGTAAGAGAATTAATTAATTTTCCGTCTGGGATAATTAATTAACTAAATTAATTATCCCCACGAGATAAACCACCTTATCCTCTCACGGGTGCAAGATATTTTAGCACGGATTCCGATGCACGACTAATTACCGTATCACTTTGAATCCCGTTCAGGGGGTTCCCGATATCGGATTTCAGATCGATAGCGCCGTCGGCTTTCTTTTTTCGCGCACAATCGCGGAAAATACTAGCGTCCCACAATGGCCAACTTCAAGAATTGAATAATTCTATTTCACTATAAGGCTTAATGAGTACACGTAAGTCAAAAATACCCCGAAGGACCGGATCACTACACCACTCACACTTTATAAAAAGTTTCGTCCCGAAACTTAAATACAAACCCCACTAATTAATTCGGGGAAAACATTCCCTCATCTTCGATTCCAGTTCCCCCGTCGTCTCGCGCTCTTCATGGTTGCTCCTCTGGACCTTCACATAGGGGATAGTTCGATTGCGCAACTTCCTGTCCGCTCTTGCCAAAATCCGCACCGGGTCTTCCCTCGACGCTAAATCCTCTCGCAACTCGATGGTGGAGGCATCCAAGGCATGAGAGGGGTCAGCTAAGTATTTCCGGAGTATTGAGACATGGAATACGTTATGGACTCGTTCGAGATCGGCGGCAGGGCTAATCGGTACGCCACCGGTCCTACGGTTCTAGGATCTCGAACGGTCCTACGTACCTACGGTGCTTAACTTTCCCTTTTATGCCGAAGCGTCGGTTCCCCTTTTGGAGGGCGAAACTCGGAGTAACGCCGTGCTCACCCACCATGAACTCTAAGTCCCGACGTCTGTTGTACGCGTAGCTTTTCTGTCGGCTCTGGCGCGGTTAGTAGCCTCTGTCTAATCAATCGCACTTTTGCTTCGGTCCCTCCACCAAATCTGGGCCCAAAACTTACACTCACCCCAGGTCGTCCCAGCATATTGGAGCCGACAGCGGCGCCCCGTACAGGGCCTCGTATGGTGCCATCTGAATGCTGGCCTGGTAGCTATTATTGTAGGCAAATTCCACTAGGGGCAAGCACCGTGCCCATCCTTCGCCCAGGTCTAAAACGCATGCCCGAAGCATGTCCTCCACAATTTGTATCACCCCGCTCTGATTGTCCATCGGTCTGCGGGGTGAAAAAGCCGTACTGAAGTGCAACTTGGTTCCCATTGCTGCTGCAGGCTCTGCACAAAAGTTTGACACAAATCGCGTGTCCCTGTCGACGTGATGGACGTCGGCACCCCATGCAGCCTTACTATCTCGTTGATGTAGGTTTGCGCCAGTCGTTCCCGCGCCCAGTCGTGTGTATGGGCAGAAAGTGGGCCGATTTCGTCAGACGGTCCACGATTACCCATAATTGCATCGTGTCCCTGTGACGATCTCGGGAACCCGGTCACAAAATCCATGGTAATCATGTCCCACTTCCACACGGGCACCGGTAAGGGTTGCAATTTTTATGCTGGACGACTGGTGCTCGGCCTTTCACTCGTTGGCACACCAGGCAGTGTGCCAACAAATCGAGTCACGTCTCCCTTCATTTTGGGCCACCAGAAGGTCTGTTTGACATCCCTTGTACATCTTCGTTCCCCCGGGATGCGCTGTATATGGAGCTGATGCGCCCCCGCAGGATTTCCTCTTTGAGTTCTGGTAGATCCGGCACGCAGATTCGTCCCCGAAATCGTATGGTGCCGTCGGAGTTTACTGTGAAATCACCTCCTGGGTCGGCAGTTACTCTACCTCGCACCAGCTGGAGTTGGGTCATCAGTCGACTGCCCTTCGAGAATTCTGTCAAGCAGGGTAGGTCTGACCACCAAGTCAGAAGTCGTTCGACTGTACCCGCTGGTACTACTTCTAGTCTTAATCGCGAAAATTCTGCAATCAGACCATCTTGCTGGGTGATGGACACTTACCCCTGCCTTCTCGGCCTGTCCCTTACGGCTCAGGGCGTCGGCCACCACGTTTGCCCTTTCCCGGGTGGTAGTGGATCGCTAAATCGTAATCCTTCAATAGCTCGAGCCACCGTCTTTGTCGCAAATTTAACTCCTTTTGGGTGAAAAGGTACTTAAGACTTTTATGATCTGAGTACACATTGCAGTGTGCCCCATACAGGTAGTGTCTCCAAAGCTTGAGGACGAACACAACTGCTGCGAGTTCCAAATCGTGCACGGGGTAGTTTCGCTCGTATTCTTTGAGCTGCCTTGACGCATAGGCTATAACCTTTCCCCGTTGCATGAGCACTCCACCCAGTCCATTTCGCGACGCATCGCAATACACTTCATAATCCTCCCCTGGTTCCGGTAGGGCGAGAATCGGAGCTCGCGTCAATCTATCCTTGAGCTCCTCGAAGCTCCTCTGACATTTGTCCGTCCAGATGAACTTTTCCCCTTTTTAGTCAAATGGTTTAGGGGGTGGCTATCTTGGAGAAACCCTCCACGAAGCGCCGGTAGTACCCAGCTAATCCTAGAAAGCTTCGAACCTCTGTTACCGTCGTCGGTTGGGACCAGTCCGTCACCGAATCTATCTTCTTCGGATCGACTGCGACTCCAGCCGCTGAGATTACGTGCCCCAAGAAGCCAACCTGTCAGAGCCAAAACTCACACATTTTGAGTTTGGGCGTAGAGTTTCTGTTCCCGTAGGGTCTGGAGGACTGTGCGCAGATGTTCTTCATGTTCCTCGTCTGTACGGGAGTAGATGAGGATATCGTCGATGAAGACCACCACGAATAAATCCAGGAAGGGTTTGAATACCCTGTTCATCATGTCCATGAACACTGCCGGGGCATTCGTGAGCCCGAACGGCATTACTGTAAATTCGTAATGACCGTAGCGAGTCCGAAAAGCCGTTTTGGGGATGTCCTCCCCCTTGACCTGGACCTGATGATAGCCCGACCTTGCAGGTCAATCTTTGAAAACACCGTCGCCCCCTGTAGTTGGTCGAAGAGGTCGTCGATCCTTGGCAGGGGGTACTTGTTCTTAACGGTGACCTTATTTATCTCCCGGTAGTCGATGCACAACCGGAGACTTCCGTCCTTCTTTCTCACAAACAGGACGGGCGCGCCCCAGGGTGACGCGCTAGGTCTGATGAAGCCTTTATCCAAAAGGTCCTCCAACTGTGCCTTGAGTTCCTTCAACTCTGCGAAGGCCATCCTGTACGGTGCCTTGGTGATGGGTTTGGTGCCGGGAAGTAGTTCAATGGGAAAGTCGACTTCTCGTTCCGGCGGCGCTCCGGGGAGCTCTGCCGGAAATACGTCCGAAAATTTCCTTACCACGGGAATTTCGGAAGGCGAGGGAACGGGTCGGGTGGCTAAATCTACTGAGGCTAGATAGGCCACGCACCCGCCCTCCACCAACTTCCTAGCTCGCGATGCGGAGATGATAGCCAAGAAGGAAGTGCTTTTACATAACATGTACACGTTTTCTGGGAATCCCGGCTTCTGTAGTTGCACCTGGCGCTTCTCGCAGTCGATGACCGCCTGATACTCGGTAAGCCAGTCCATGCCCAAAACTACGTCATATTCCTTTAGCGGTATGACCACCAGGTCCCAGGGGCACGACAACCTTTCAAGTCTTATTGAACAAGAGGGTACTAGGCCAGTTGCCGCGATTGGCCCCCCGGGGGTCTGGACGGTCAGTAGGACATCGAGGGGACTACTTTCTAGTAGATGTGTTTGTGCAAAAGTGCGGGAAATAAAAGAGCGAGTCGCCCCGGTGTCAAACAGGGTTCGTGCTCGGAAATTAGAAACGGAGGTAATACCTGCGACCGCCTCCTCTTGCAGTGTCGCTCCATGTTGGCCCATGGAGTAGAGCCTCCCTCCTGGCTGTGGTCGCGATTCTCCTTCTGCTCTTGGCGCCGGAGGGCGTGGGGGTATTCCCGTTGATGCTCTACCCCGTCCCGGTGGCTGTGCCGTTGGGGTGGAAGCTGCGGAAGATGCCGCTCCAGTGTTCAGAGGACAGTTGAATCGGAAATGCCCCGGCTTGCCGCAGCGGTAACAGTGATCCTGTCTCTTAGGGCATTCCGTCACTGGATGCGATGCTCCGCAAATAACGCATGGCTTGTTCGGTGGTCGCGGTTTTCCGATTAGCGCACTCTTGCTTCCTTGTTGCGTCCTGGGGTACTTTGGGGGTCGGCTCCCACCAGACGGACCCCCTCCCGGGTAAGTCTGTGTCCGCTTCCTGTCCCGGTTATTTTCTGATCCCTCACGTCGAGCTCGGGTGATAGCGAACCCCCGCTCCACTATGGTGGCTCTATCCACCACTTCCCTGAACGTGCGCAGGTCCGCTGCCTGGACCATCTCAAAGATGTCGCTCCGTAACCCGTCCACAAAAAGACGGGCCTTGTGGGGTTCGTCTCGTATAACAAACGGGACGCAATTAACCAATCTCACGAACTCCCTTTGATATTCCATGACCGAGCGGTTCCCTTGTCTAACGTTCTTCAGGTCGTCTTCCAATTGCCGCTTGACGCTATCGGAGAAGAAAGCGTCAAAAGTTCCTCTCTAAAGGTCGTCCATGTCGGTAACGGGTCGTTTGTAGACGGATCCGGGCGTACCGTTTTCCACCAGATGCGTGCATTCCCTTCGAGGAAGTGGACGGCTAATGGAACTCGCTCGTGTTCCTCCATCAGTAGGTCCTCGAAGAGTTTTTCCATGGTATCCACCCATTTTTCGACGACCCATGGGTCGGTCGTCTCTCCCTCAAAAGTGGGAGGGTCATGCTTCTTGAACCCAGCCAAATTCGTCCTGACCCTTTCTCGCGTCGTTCGTTGCTCCGTGACCCCTCCTACAGCGGCGGACCCCCCGAGGGTAGGGGTCGTTCCTGCCTCCCCTGTTGTAGCTCCCATCACGGGCCCCGTGGTCGTCGGAGTAGGTACGTCCCTTGGAGATGGAGGCTGTTCCGTCGTCGTACCACCCGTCCCTTGCGGTCCCGTAGTGGGTGCGGTGGTTCCGGGCGGAGGGGTTGGATTGCGCTCGGCTGGCGCGGTTGCTTGTCGCTGTGCCAGGTGGCGAACCTGCTCTGTCAGCGTCGCTAATTGCCCGGCCATTTCCCGCAGTTGTTGACGGAGGAGCTGGTTCTCTGCGGTGGTCGGGGCCACTCTGTCCGCGTCCGCATTCTCGGTGGACGATCTAGTCCGGGCCATCGTCCGCTATAGACAAAGAAACCACGTTAACCCTAAGGTTATAACCCTAATACCCTGTCTTACGATTACACCTACATTACGTTCCCCTATTCCCCGTACTCTCACGTACTACGCACTTATACCTTGGTTATCTCATGTCTAATTTGCTTGTGGTACCCAACACTGTGGATGTGGATCACGTCTACTACGGTTATGGTTGTTTCTCTCCGATACCATTTAATCTGTCACGCCCCCGGGGGTTTTTTGAGTCTATCAAAGCGGAAATTCGTGTGTATCTTTTTTTTTTCTGAACACGGTACATTAAACCTCATCCCCGGTGCGTGCCAGACCGCCACATACACAAAATTCTCCCTGTCTGCGGACAGAGTCTCCTTTGTATATGCACGGCGTCTCATTTACAACAACATACAACAATCATCAACCATCAACCATACAATAGACATTCAACATCAAGCGGAATATTAAAGCGGCATCAATGTTTAGAAAGGATAAAGCCAGCAATTGCAAAACCCGTGCCCACACGGCACTTCGTTTTGAGAAAACCCTTTTCGAAATCATTTGGTTTATCATGAAAACATGCCGCATAAGAAACATCATCAGAAGAACCAAACTATAAAAGTACAACTCATCCACAGTGCCAAGTAATACATGTCCACGAATATTTCTACTCACAAGCAAATTAACTAACATGCGTAAAAGAGATGAGATAATGATAATAACCAAGCGTTCTGACTACGGTCCTCGCGACGCAGTCTCAACAATCTCCCGGGTAACGCCCCTCGTAGCGCCTGTCACGGAGTGGGTAAAGTCAGTGACAAACAAAGTAGATGTCTAACAACAATAAGGAATAAGGAGCAAACCGGAAACACCGTAACCATTTCGCTAAAAACCCTGCACATATTAAGCTGGGCCCGGACCCCGGATTTATCAATTTAATTGGGCACCAACCCCAGAATATTTATCGGAGAGACCAAAGTCTCCCCTCGTGCGCAAGCACTCCTTTGATGCATTTAGCCCCTTCCACGGTGCTGGTGTGCTATTCCCAGCGGGCGCGAAGGGGTCCTCACGGCACCCACACTTTTGTGAGGAACACGGGTCATACAAGACCACTCTTCCGGAAAAGTACACCCATGCAGAGGCCAATCCGCCTGTGTACGTGCAGCATCCCAAAACGGTTTTTGCCGAGATCGGCGTGTCATGAACATTGCGACCGCAGCCGCTTCAATGGTTAGATAATAACACAATTATGCGAAAGGTTAAACTGTCCATCTACTTTGTTAGATAAATTGAGAGCACTTTAATGACGATAGATGCACTTACTGCACTGGTTGTATTTACAGCAACCGTACCCACCTATTTGGAGAGAGATCGGAACACCCGAATCCTTCGCGCACCCCCGCTGCGCGTCTGGACCTAAAGAAAGTCCGCAAGGATAACTATAGTTAAAAGCGTGTACTTACATCCGAAAACATAAGACCCAATTTACTCCTTTGTTTTTGACGGAAAAGTCCAACATTGTCCGGTTGACGAAACGGAATTCCCGAGCCGCCGTCGCCGTCTGCCGGAGCCCCGCGCGGTTCAGAACCGCGCGGCGTATCTCCGCAGACGATGCCCTCGCGGCGCGGTGCCCCGCGCGGGTCGCCCGTGCGACGGCCGCACGGTGCCCGCGCGGGTGCGGCCCGGCACGGCGCCCGCGCGGTTGCGGGTCCGTGCGGGTGCCGCCCGCGCGGCAGCCGCGCGGCGCCCGCGCGGTGCCCGCACGGGTGCGGGCCCGCGCGGGTGCCTCCCGCGCGGCAGCCGTGCGGCGCCCGCGCGGTGCCCGCATGGATGCGGGCCCGCGTGGGGGCCGCCCGTGCGGCAGCCGCGCGGCGCCCGCGCGGTGCCCGCATGGATGCGGGCCTGCGCGGGGGCCGCCCGTGCGGCAGCCGCGCGGCGCCCGCGCGGCAGCCGTGCGGCGCCCGCGCGGGGGCCCCCCGTGCGGCAGCCGTGCGGCAGCCGCGCGGGTGCCTCCCGCGCGACGGCCGTGCGGCGCCCGCGCGGTGCCCGCATGGATGCGGGCCCGCGCGGGGGCCGCCCGCGCGGCAGCCGTGCGGCGCCCGCGCGGTGCCCGCATGGATGCGGGCCCGCGCGGGGGCCGCCCGCGCGGCAGCCGCACGGCGCCCGCGCGATGCCCGCAAGATTGCGGGCCCGCGAGGGTGCCTCCCGTGCGGCAGCCGCGCGGCGTCCGCGCGGTACCCGCACGGTTGCGGGTCCGCGCGGTGGCCGCGCGGCGCCCGTGCGGTGCCGTCCGTGACCCTCCTCCGCGCGATGCCCTAGCGGCATCGCGCGCCTCCGCCGTCCGTTCCGCGCCTTTTCAAGGAGACGACGTCGGCGACGGTGACGGATACGACGGAGAAAGCAAGAAACCAAGAACTCAACGAAAAAGACAACGAACAAAATCCCAAATAATTTAAATAAATTATTTTACTAACCGAAGATCGACGGAAAGGTTGTCCGGTCGTGTTCTTGTCTTCGGTTCGGCGTCCGGGAAGATCGGGCTCCTTCTCTTTCTCCTTTCCCTTTCTTCCGGCTAGGGTTTCGTCTTTTCCTTTTTTCCTTTCTCTCTGATTAGGGTTTTTATTTTCTTTTCTTTTCCTTTCCGATATTCGGGATCCCTTAAATAGTCGTACTTTACCTTTAATTAATTCCTCTTTAATTCGTACGTAAGAGAATTAATTAATTTTCCGTCTGGGATAATTAATTAACTAATTAATTATCCCCCACGAGATAAACCACCTTATCTCTAACGGGTGCAAGATATTTAGCACGGATTCCGATGCACGACTAATTACCGTATAACTTTGAATCCCGTTCAGGGGGTTCCCGATATCGGATTTCAGATCCGATCGCGCCGTCGGCTTTCTTTTTCCGCGCACAATCGCGGAAAAATACTAGCGTCCCACAATGGCCAACTTCAAGAATTGAATAATTCTATTTCACTATAAGGCTTAAATGACTACACGTAAGTCAAAAATACCCCGAAAGATCGGATCACTACAAAAATGGAGAAAAAGCCCAAAGAACAAGGCCTATTTATAGACCTCACCCAAAAAGCCCGAAAAAGTCCAAGCATTGGGCTTTTGGGCCCAACTTCCGGGCGCCCGCAGGATTTCGGGCTACTACAATGTTGGGCCCGGCCCAACACTGTGCGTGCCCGAAACACCAAGAAGGCGCCACGTGTCCCCTCCGCGCTCCCCGCGCTCGGCGCACGCGCGCCCGCCAATCGCGGCGCGCCGCGTGGCCGCTAAGGTCCACGGCGGGGACCGTGGGCCACGGTTCACGGTGGGCCGCCAAGGTCACTGCGCCCGCCAATGAGCGGGCGACACGTGGCCCGGCGGGGTCCACGGTGCGCCGCGCCCGGCGCGGTCCATGCGCTGTCGCGCGTGCGTTGACCTGCGAATCGGGGCCTGCCACGTGGCGATGCCCTCCGTTGGCTGCTCCCGGTGCACGCCAAGTGTGCCGTGGACCGGCCCACACGAAAATCAACCCGTTTGGCCCGTTTAGCCCGAAAATAGCCAATTTTCAACGTTTTCGCGTGCTGAGTCCGTTTTTGGCATTCGTTTGACGCACAACGGGCTCGATACACCAATAATAGGTGTTTTCTCACCGCCGACCACCCAGACAGGTCGTACGAAAAAACCGGGACACCACATCCTCCCCCACTAAAAGAAAGTTTCGTCCTCGAAACTAAGAAAACAAAACAGACGTACCTCAGTCAAAAGTCTCAAACAGGAAAGGATAGGTATCTCTCATCACCGTCTCTAGCTCCCACGTAGCCTCACGCTCCTCGTGATTGCTCCACAGAATCTTCACGTACGGTATAGCCCCGTTGCGCAATCCCCTTACCTCACGAGCCAGAATCCGCAACGGGCGCTCTACGTATCCAAGGTCCACACCGAGCTCCAGAGGGGTGAAGTCAATCACGTGCGAAGGATCGAAAACATACCTTCTCAGAACAGAGACGTGGAAAACATCGTGAACTCCGGCCAGGCGTGGAGGAAGAGCAACTCGGTATGCCACAGGGCCTACTCTCTCAAGTACCTCGAAGGGTCCAATAAAGCGGGGACTGAGCTTCCCCCGAACTCCAAATCTCTGGACCCCTTTCGAAGGCGAGACCCTCAAAGAGACATGATCACCAACCTGAAACTCAAGGTCTCGCCGCCGAGTATCAGCGTAGCTCCTCTGACGACTCTGGGCTGTCTCAAGGTGTCGCCGAACCAATCTGACCTTTTCTTCAGCTTCTAGCAGTAAATCTGGTTCCAAAGTCCTCCTCTCACCCACATCACTCCAATATAAGGGCGATCGACACTTGCGTCCATACAACGCTTCAAACAGAGCCATCTGAATGCTCGCTTGATAGCTGTTGTTGTACGCAAACTCAACCAATGCTAAGTGCCGGTACCACCCTCCTCCAAAATCCAGGACGCACGCTCTCAACATGTCCTCAAGGGTCTGTATGGTGCGCTCAGACTGTCCATCGGTCTGTGGGTGGAATGCTGTGCTAAACCGGAGCTGTGTCCCCAAGGCTGTCTGTAGACTCCCCCATAAGTGCGATACAAACCTCGGGTCCCTATCTGATAAGATCGAGGCGGGTACACCGTGAAACCTCACCACGCCACCTGTACAAGTAAAAAGTGAGCAGACTTGGTGAGTCTATCCACGATAACCTAAATCGCGTCGGCTCCACTCTGCGCCCTCAGCAGTCCTGTGACGAAATCCATCGTGATGTGATCCCACTTCCACTCGGGGATTGGAAGACTCTGTAACTTGCCTTCAGCTCCCTCAACTCAGCAGGTGCCATCCTGTAGGGTGCCTTCGAGATTGACGCGGTTCCTGGAACCACGTCAATCACAAACTCTATCTCCCTCTCCAGCGGCATAGACATCATCTCAGGGGGAAACACATCTGGAAACTCACGGATAATAGGTATATCCTCGAGTCCCAGTGCCGCCGTAGGCACCTCGACAATAGTCGCCAAGAAAGCGGTACAACCTCTGCTCATCATCCGCCTAGCCCTCGCCGAAGAAACAGTCACTGCGAACAGTGTGCTCTGGCAGCCTCTGAAAACAAACTCCTCCTGTCCAGGCTCGCGGAGGGTCACAGTCCTCTCTCTGCAGTCGATGGTGGCAAAATACCGCGACAACCAATCCATACCAAGTACAACATCAAAATCCTGGAGCTGCCGCAAGACAAGCAAGTCTGCCGGCAAGATCCAAGATCCCAACTGCACAGGGCAAGCCCTACAACACTCCTCGACATGCAAAACATGATCTGGAATCTGAACCTCTAATGCATGCGATAATGAAACTATCTCTATACCATGTAGGGATGCAAATGCTCTACTGATGAATGAGTGTGAAGCATCGGTATCAAAAAGAGCTCGAGCACGAACTGCAGAAATCAAAATAATACCTGCGACGACGTGGTCAGCCGCTGAAGCATCCTCAACCTGTGCGGCATATACTCGCCCACTCGGTGCAAGTGGTGGTCGCTCCGGCTGTCGCGAGGAAGAAGCACAATCAGGCCTACCATAGGCCGCAGAAGGTCCAGCCGTCTGAAGAGGAATGGAGGGTGCTGAGGCCGTCGAGGGTGCTGGGAAGCCTGTTCTGGGGCACGACAACTGGAAGTGGCCAGTCTGCCCGCAGCGAAAACATCGGCCCTGCCTCTTAGTACACTAGCTCGGTGGGTGCGGTCCTCCACAGATAACACATCTGTCCTGGCTCGGCTGCCGCTGCGACTGCTGCTGCTGCTGCTGAGAGTGCTGCTGCCGAGGCGGTCGACGCTGCTGCTGCTGAGAGTGACGGGGAGCACCTGACCTATGGCGCCCCTGAAACCCACGACCCTGAGGATGGAATCGTGGAGGTCTCGGGGGTCCCTGCCGACTCGACTGTCCCTCATCAACCTGAGCTGGGCGCTTCGTCCACGGAATCACTGCGGGAGCTGGAGCCACCTCGTCCATCACCGCCTCCCCGCGCTCCACATAGAGGGCCTGCTCCATAGAGGCATCCAAAGTCTGCAATCTCCGCGAACGGACAGACTGGTAGATATCACGGCGCAGCCCTCGCTCGAACATGTAGATCTGATGCGCCTCATCCCTAGCCGCGTGCGGTACACAGGCCAACAACTGGTTGAAATCTGCGATATACGCATGCACGGGACGATCTCCCTGTCGGAGATTCTTCAGCTGCTCTTCTAACCTCTGCCTGACGCTCTCCGGGAAAAAGGCTCCAAGAAGTAAACTGCGGAACTCCGCCCAAGTAAGAAGCTGAGTCCCAGGTGGACCAACAGGTCGAACACGCTGCCACCAGGCCTCGGCATTGCGTTCCAAGAAGTTCGTTGCCAGTAGAACCTGAAACCGCTCCTCAATGAATAGGCTCTCGAAATGTCGATCCATCGCCGTGATCCACGACTCTGCCTCCCACGTCTCCGAACTCTGCCCCGAAAAATGAGGTGGGTCAAACTGACGGAACCACATCAACAGATCCACCACCTCTCGCTGCTCAGCAGGGGTCAACTGTCCCGCCGATCCAGACGGCGGTCTGCTAGTAACCGGCGCAATAGGGGTTGCCGGTGCCGTCGATACAACAGGGGGTGCCACAACTGGAGAAGAAGGTGCAGGGGAACTCTCAGGGGGTGCTACAACAGGCTGCGCCCTCTGCTCAAACATATGCATCATCCGGTCCATGGCCTCCTCTTGGCGCCAAGAAGCCTCCTCCTGATGTCGAACAGCCTCTGACATCAATGCCATATGGGCCCTAAGCTCCTGTACCTCACTCTGCTGCCCCTGGCCCGACTTCTCCTGCTCGGGCTCCGAGGAAGAAGGCTGCGAACGCGTCAACAGTAGTTCTCACACCCGCTGCGGTGACAGGTTTCCAGAGGTTGCTGTCCAGGCTCAGCTCGTGCGGAGACAGCTGATCGAGGTAAGGGCGTGACCTGTTACGGCTTTTTGGTGTTGGCATATTTCGTGAGTCAAGTCAGTAAGTTGAGTCGGAGTCTTAAAGGGATCAAATTGTCAATCAGCAATCAAAGACTTAGAGAAGATTCAACAAGAGCTCAAGTTGACACTCAGTGTCTTGAGTCTTGAAGATTGAAGTTGAAGAATTGTGGATCAGTTACATCAATCTCAAGAAGAAAGTATTCAAAAGGATCAGGTATGTTTAACTAAATAATTGTGGTGATCCGAATACTTTCTTATAGTGTAGAAACACTCGGATGATTTTTTAATTGCATAAAAATCAAAAAACTGGACATGGGACATGTTCAGGATCCGGATCAGACCTTGCAATCCGGATCCCGAAGTTCATTGGCAATTTCAATCCGGATCCTAGGCCATTCCGATCCGGATCCCGAACATGGGACTTTGCTGAATTGCATGAACGATCCGGATCGGACCTTGCAATCCGGATCCCGAACCCTTGGTTTTCTGGAATCGTCAATCTCGTTACGACGATCCGGATCGCAGTAAATCCGATCCGGATCGCCGTCCTGAAAATTTCCAGATAAGGTATGTTTTTGATTCTTATCTCTTTCCAAAGGTTTCTAAACTATAAATAGACATTTAGGGTTTCTCAAAAACGTGGGAGCTACGGCCGATCAATTTATAAAACACTTGAGAGCAACCCTAGAGGCTAGGTTTTTTATCGATCTTCTTCATAGCCTCTTTTAGGTCAATTCGACGGTTCTTTCAAGAACATATCTTTTGTCGAATTGATCTAATCTTTGCTTAGAGATTTTTTCTACGGTTCCTCAATGAGAATCTAAGCAAAGGATCACCATCGAAGTCAATATTCTTATCGACTGAGTTTGCGTCGTGGATTCGACGTGGCATCGTGGATTCGGTGTGCTAAAGGCGTTTCGTGGATTCGAAACGTGTGCTCGTGGATTCGAGTGGCGTTCGTGGATTCGAACGTGTGCAGTGGGCGTGCAAAATCGGTGGAGCGCGAGGTCCAAGAAATTGAAGGAGGGGTTAAATCCGTGGAGACGGTAATCACCTTGTTATTCTTCTTTTCTTAGGGATTGTTATTACGTGGACATCCAACCGGTCAGCGCAAGGTCCGAAGAAGCTGAAGGAGGGGTTTGAGTCCGTGGAGTCGGTAATCACCTTGTTATTCTTCTATTCTTATTGGATTGTTATTGCGTGTTGGTCCCGTGGTTTTTCTCCTGGATTGGAGTTTCCACGTATATCTTGGTGTGCTGTTTTTATTTTCCGCATTGGTTTTTATTTTGCACTGAGATTGAGTTTTTAAGTATTACACCTATTCACCCCCCCCTCTAGTTGTTTGATAGTACCTATTTAGATCCTTTGGGATTCATAACTCTACATGACCGAGTAGTTCCTTACCAGTATTTTGAGAGTCAGTGGTAGATGTATCCTGTATTTATTCTTTTTAGTTTCCACTTTTGTACTGGACAGTCTGAGAGATTTGTATTTATTTTACATGGAGTGAGAGACTTTGTATTGAGGATTTATTTATTTCCAGATGTTCAGTTTTATTTCTATAGCTTTAGTTTCCTTTCAGCTCTGATATTTGTGTAGCTATAGATCTTACTTGCAGGTTAGTCGCTTCGTCTGTGCGGGCAGTTCCGTACAGGCGGCGGATCTATTGGCGTGCCCGGGTCGCAGTTTCGATCGCGGGGCGTGACAGCTTTTCCCCATGAAACGCCAAAATCTGCGAGCAAACTGCAACAAGAATTGCACACGACGTAAACGGAGATCCCAAATACAATGTTTGCTGTTTTGCAAAACAGCCCGGAAAAATAGGGATTTTCACCTACGGACAGTCCTCCAAAAAATCCAAAAAAATCACGAATGCAATCCTCGGGAAGAGTAGATGCAAATCGAGTACTTATACGCCACGTTCCGACACCCGTAGGCCGAGATACGACAAGAACACTCCACCGCTGTCCAAAACCTTGCCGCAGAAAAAGGGGTCAAAAGATGACTCGAAAATCTCACCAAAAACTCAAAACGAAGCGAAGTGTTCAACATGGAAATCGAATGCCTACCTCTCAAGAACACGCTGCTACAAAAATCATCCAAAAATTCCTTCGGGGTACACAGGGGAGCCCTCGGACTGAACGGCGACGGAAAAGGCCACCGAAATGGAAATGTCGAAGCGCACCAAGTCGCCGAGATCGTCGTTGCCGCGGCCTCCTAAAATCCCACAAATCCTTCACGAGATGGGGAACAAGGTGAGGAAAAACTTCACTTAAGGTTTCTCCCAGAAAAAAGCCCAAAAAACCAAAGAAATGGAAGGGGGGAGGCCTATTTATAGCCTCAGCCCACAAAATCCAATTTCGGATTTGAGGGCCGAGGTTTCAGGCGCCCGAAACTTTTCGGGCCCCAAAACGTGCCCGAGGGAGCCCATGCGACGAGCGCCCGAATACGCCTGGGCGCGACACGTGTCCCGAACACGGGACAGCGGCACCCAGCCGCTTGGGCGCTACCTCGTGTCCTACGCGGGGCGGCGGGGTGGGTGGCGCCCGCCAATGGCAGGGCGCCACGTGGCACCCGCGTGCCTGGCGTGCGCTGCCCCGCCCGCCACGCCAGCCGGTCCCGTGCCAGTCGCCGCCTGCCACGCCCACACGCGCGTACGGTTGCCGCCTGCTCCCCGCGCTGTGTGGACCGCGCGCGCGCGAGCCAGCCAACCCGGGGCCACCACGTGGCCCCGCCCCGGTCCACCGCTCCCCCGCGCGTCTCCATGGACAGCGCTGCGTGAGCCCGCCTATCAGAGGTTGCCACGTGTCCCCGCGCCCAGTCCACTGCACCCGCGCGGCTTCCGTGGACGATGCCGCGTGCGCCGGCCAATCCCAGGCCGCCACGTGTCTCCCCGTCGGTCCACGGCTCCCCCGTGCACCAAAATGCACCGAAAACTTCCGAGTGTCCGTTTTTGTGCGTCCGGACTCAGAAAAATACAAGTAAATAGCCGTTTTTTAATGTTTCTCCGTGCTGAATCCAAATCCGGCCTCCGATTAGCCTGAAACCACTTCCAAATTTCAGCGAGAGCAACCGAAAGACAGGCTTGATCCGGAATCCTCACTAAGTCCGTCTAACACGTCCATTTGACGTGTTGCGGGCCCGACACACCAATAATAGGTGTTTCTCACCGAGGATCACGGGGAAAAGCTATACGGGGATCTGGGCCACTACAACAGCTGGCATTACTGCTGCTGGCAGCAGCTGTAGCTAGTGCAGCTGCTGCTGGCAGCAGCAAGGCTGCAGCCCACTTGCTCCATTTTCTTCTTTTTTTTTTGTTTTCTTTCTTCCCTGATGCAACAGAGGGAAAGAGAGGGAGAGAGAGGAGCACCTTTTAACAAGAAACTGTGAGGGAAGGAGAGGGAGAGAAATGCACCTTCTTCTTCTTCTCTTTTTCCTTTCTTCCTTCCTTCCTTCTTCTTCTTTCTTTCTTCTTCTATCTTTCTTCCTCTTTCTTTCTTCCTGCTCTAGCAGAGAGAGAGAAGAGGGTGGGTGAGTTACTCAAAGGGGAGAGAAAGAGGGAATTAAATGTCCCTGCAGGTAGTGGTTGGGGGGGGGGGGTGGGGGGGGGGGGGGGGGGGGTGAAATTACACATTGGGTGAAATTACACATTTGCTCAAACTTACAACTTAATTCCCCAAATTGCCCTCAACTTGCTGTAGTTGCTCCAGCAGTGAGCAGTTTCGGGAACCCCTTTTCCTTGGCGTTTTGCCACCAACTGGAAAATCAAAATTATAATTTTTCTTCTCCTTTTATCTACAAATTTTTCTTAAGCCCTCCAGAGATCCCCCGTATTTATTTGAGGGTCCTAGGCCCATTAAAACGGGCCCGGAAAACGCTTACCGGTAAACTGCATCAGCAAACTGCAGTTTTCCAGAATTTTCATCCTTTTTGCTCCTTTTTGTTCTCCTATTTTCCTTTGATCTCTCACCTCGGCACTTCATCCATTTTTATCAGCAAACTTTTCTGAAACTTCCCACGATTTCTTTTTAAATTTTTGACCGCTTTAAGTCCTCAAGAGAGGGCCTCGAAAAAGCTTGCCGATAAAAAAAAAAAATAGGATTCCTGAAATGGCTAAGTCCTTGAGCCTCAACTCACTTTTCGACCCGATGCCTTTCGCGTCGGTCCGAAACGCACCAAATTCGACTGTAATCATATTTAAAATATGTTACAAGTCTTTTCGCCGCACTTCGCCATTTTGCGGAGTCGGCACACAACAACCTAAGCTTCACAATTTGAAGCTTCCAATTCTCAACTCCAACTCACTTTTCGACTCAACGACTTTTGTATCGATTCGAAATACTTCCAATTCACTTGTAATTACATTTGAAATGTGTTACAAGTATTTTTGCCGAGTTTCGCCATTTTGCGGAAATCAGTGCACCACATAGTAGCCCTACGCTATATATATATATATATATATATATATATATATATATATATATATATATATATATATATATATATATATATATATATATATATATATATATATATATATACAATTTGGAGTCGCGATTCTCTGTCTCGACAGCGGTTTTCGTTAGCGTAATACTGAAAGAAGACTGGTTAGCAGTAGGGCCTTGGTTCGTTCTTTGGTTATTTACCATAACCGGCCTCATCTACAGAAGCTGTTACGGAATTGAGATACAAAACCAGTGGGCTGTTAAGCCCGAGTAAGGGAAACCAACAGTGGGCCACAAAGGTAGTAGATTGAATTCCTTGATCAGGAAAATACAAGGAGTATACTCTTATGAGTAAAATCTTTTCGTACTCATAAGTTTTTATCCCTTGGATGAAGGAATGTGCGGTTAGGATTATAATAGTTCCTAGGATTTATACTATTTTACCAACAACTTAGTAAACCCTAGGAGGACCACTATCATCCTAACCGCACATTTTTTCATCCAAGAGCGAAAAAGTTATGAGCACAAAGAGATTTATACTCATAAGAGCATAGTAGCCCAACGCTATATATATATATATATATATATATATATATATATATATATATATATATATATATATATATATCTTCATATGGGAATCCACGTGTTAATATTTTATCATTTTAAAACGTCCGTCTCTTCGTAGCCCTCTCGCTCATCCCACCTTTCCATCTCTTTGTAATCCTCTCCAGCAAAGTCCATCTCTTCATAGCCCTCTTTTTATCTCACCCTTCCGTCTCATAGTAGACCTTTTCCTCCTATTACCTTTAATTTTCTGCGTCCAGTTCTACGATGTGGGCACGGAGTCCAGTGGCGCGCCCACAATCTCCGGGAACTTAAAGTTTGGTATCAAGGGAAAACACGTGATCTTGGTAAATGCCTTGCGTTTTATAAATTTCGGTCTTTTATTTGGTATTTAATTCTTAATCGATGTGAATTTGACAATAATTCAAAAAATAGTGGACAAAAACTTGAAATTGAAAATTCCGATCTTGGAATGATTATTAAGCCAGAGTAAACTTGACAAAGATCTACCAAGAAGTCATTATGTAAATCTATTCCTATAAATTATGATATTTTGATAATATCTAATCATTTCCTTCAAGTTCTATAGTGCTTTTAGATGTTTGATATGTATCTCCTAGATGAATAGATGTATGATTTTCATCTCTGTTACTAATCACCATATCTTCTATTTTGTTTGGATTTTATAGTGCATACAATTTGTTTTTACTGTAGGGGATCAATCACTAACTATATGTGTTTTATGGTAAATTTATCTCAAGACCTGGAATCAATATGCAAACTATATAAATTCATTCTTAGACTATATAAATCCATTCTTTCTTCTTTCTTAATCATTCTATGCATATCATTCTTTGTTCTTATTTTTTGAATGATTGTGGTAAATTTTGTAAGTACCTTTTTGCATAAGTGTTTGACTTCTTCAAAAAAAAAAAATTAATAGTGTTTCATGTTAATATTCTTTCTATGATTTTGCCATTGGCTATTCATCTCAAACACTGCCTATACTTTCTTACCTTTGTTTATACTACAAGCTCAGCAATGTTGAAATCTTATCCATCTTTATAAGTATTATTTTCTCCACAATGATACATAAGTTTTATTTATTATTGCTAAATGCTCCAGGAAAGTGAACTATCTAATCACCCACTTTGGAATAAATTTAATGGAAGAGATATTTATAATTTTTTAAATTTGTTATTTTATACTAAATTAATGATTTTTTTTTTCTTTTTGTACTTTCCTTGTTATCGATATTAGAGAGAAACACAATATAGAGAAATTAGTTCATGCAAATCTATGTGTGCATAGAAGATTATACTTTTTATATAATTTTCTCAATATGTGAAGTTATGGTGTGCATATAAGACTACATTTTGAGTCTATGTGTGCCTACACAATTATATTTTGAATCTATATATGAAGTTACGGTCTAGGATGCAACGGCGGAGAATGCGGTGATGGTGTAGGCAACGGAGATCTCTCTCTAAGATTTGCTTCTCTCTGTGTGTGTTTTTGAGAATTGTATTGAGCTTAAGGTATTTGATGTTATGCAAGTGAGGAGATAGGAGGCGCATGATTGTCGTTGAAGCAGGCGAAGATCACCACGTTGGTGATCACAAAGGTTCTGAATGATAGCTTGGAAACATAGCACAATTCTTCATATCGAAACAGAATATATATATATATATATATATATATATATATATATATATATATATATATATATATATATATATATATATATATATATATATATATATGAAATTAGAAGTCAGATCAAATAAGTAATCTTTATATTATTTTTCTAATTTTTTTTATATTAAGGCTCTTAAGCTACAATTCTTAATTTTGCAAGTTAAAATTAGTGGTAACTATAAGTTTCCTCACTCTTCTTTATATTATAATAAATATAAAAATTAGTTATGATAATATTTTTATTAATTATTATATTTATTTATTTACTTTTAAACAATCGATGTGTTGCGACGTACGAGTATCTTCTTCACCATATAAATTTATATATTTAAATAGTAGATGGATATTATTTTCCTGAACTCGAAATCGCTCACCCGTGGATCCGGACGCATGCCGATTGCCGAATGCGGACTCGGCCTACTCACTCTAGACTCCAGCATCGAAAGGATCCGATAAACCCTTGAGGCTCGACGTAATCACCCCATTTCATCTCTCGCAATTAATCTCCTCCTATTGAGAGCACATCCATCTTCTTCTTCTTCATGAAAGGTATAAAATTTCGCTCCTCTCCTCCCTCTCCCCTCCTTTGGACTCATTCCGGCATAGAAATTGGAACTTTAATTTGTATTCTTTGATCTGACCAACCCAGCATGCTTGTTGGACCTGTATGTTTATTTTTCTTTGTTTCTTCTACGTATATGCCTATGTGTTTACTTTTCTTTGTTTCTTCTACATATAGCTTGTAATTTAGGCCGAATCTTGTTTCGAGCGCCGATGCCCGCTTCATGGGTATCTCTCAAATCTCCATTTTAGAGACACGAGAGAAATTCTAAGATTTAAAATCCGAGCCTCCCGGTAGCCCCGGTGTTAGTTTTTCTCTGCATTGAAAATTTCATCAATTTAAATAAGTTGAAAAGTTTGGGATGGATGTTGAAATTTAGTTCAAAATTTTTATCGAACCGGTTGGCACATCGCTGCGGGTCTATCTACTTTTTTGGGACTAATATATATAATAGATCTAGAATTATATAAAAAGAATTTTCTTCTTTACTAGAGCTACCAGTATTGTAGTTTACTTGACCATTGTTTCAATTCAGATGATTCTACTTCATTATGTATAGGCTATAGCATAAGATCATGCCCCTAATTTTTTTAGCCAATTTGAGACAGTATAAATTGTTTGAGTTGAAATTGATGCAATTTTTAAGTCAGAACCAGAAGGAAGTCCCAACTTAAGTGCAATAAATAAGACTAGTGCTCGTGTTGCAAACTTAGGTGACAATAAACGTGGACTGCACTACAAAATCTTATAGCAAAATGTTGCTTTAAATATTACCGTGTTAAGAGAGAATAATCTACAAGTATAAAATCTGTTGAAATAGAATAACTTGTAGATTATGCGGAATAAGCCTCTTCTTTGCTCGCTAAATCATCTTTTTAAGTTTCTTTAACTCACAGGAGAGTGTGAAGAGTCTTTTCATGTAAAAAGTTTCATTTTGCTCCTTGTTAGTTTGTGAAGGAAATTATTGATACTCTTTTACTTTCTGTGGATTCAGGTTGTTATTAGGAGAGCCACAAACAAGAGAATGGGCATATCTGGTCTTATCGGATTGAAGGCAACTGTTCTTCTATTAGCATTTTGTATATTAAATGAGTTGGACATGAGATTATTTTCGATACCGCTTGTCTATGCCTCATTGATTTCATATTTAGTCGCCATTGCATCTCACCCGGCTGTGAATCTTCCTCTACTCCTCGGCAAGAGCTCAGACGGGAGCTTTCCTTTTTGGTCTATGCTTCTGTTTTCTCCCTTTTTAGTTTTTGTCCGCCTATTTGTGGCCTTGAGGAGATTAAAGAGAAGAGAACCTTTATACACTGAGATTTCAGAAGGATTATATGTCGGAGGTTGGCCTTCTTCTTTAGAGGATTTGCCCCCAGGAAATCCTGCGGTGGTTGACTGCACGTGCGAGCTTCCGAGAAGCTCTGCAGTCTCCGGAAGTGCTTATTTGTGCATTGCTACTTGGGATACAAGGGCACCTCAGCCATCACAAATTGAATCTGCTGTTCGTTGGGCATGCAAAAAGAGGGCTTTGAAGAAGCCCGTGCATGTCCACTGTGCTTTTGGTGAGCATTTCCTTTCTCCCTAACTCTTTTGATTTATTTAGTGAAGACTTCTGGGAATAAAGATGGCATAGTGCTGCTAGCGCATGACCTTCGAAGAAAACAAAACTGAGGGAAGGAAATTTTTCCATATTAGTTTTCTATTGTTCTGAGTCGTGAGACATATTTCCATATCTTTGTAACAATAGCTATGATGTGGCATATTTGTGGACAATAACTTTTGTCTTTTTATTTCTTATCAAATTAATATTTAGGAAGTTTTCCAAGTACCTTTTTAGTTGGGCGTTGAGAGAAATGCAGATTAAAAATCAGAGTTCCATTGACACAATGTTTCTCATAATGCCGTAAGAATAAGATACTAATATGAGAGAGTAACAATATTGTGCTGATTTATTGGATTAGGAGTAGTTAACAAAGGAGAGAGAGATATCTTAAGCAAGTTTCATCAATTAGCTCTAGTATTGAGGAAAGGATCCGGGCAACTATAAAGAGATTCATCTTCCCGAACTTGAAGTTTTGACTTTGACACCATTTCTTTTTCAATATAGAAAAGGCTTTCTAAAGCATGTCAAGAGCTCAGGTAGATACAAACTTATCAGTAAGGAAATTCCTAGCCAATTACAGTAATCTATGAGAGCGATTTGTATTGTCGGCTTTCAAAAACGAGGTGTCTTTGCCATCTTTATAACAGATATTGTTCAATTGACAAATCGGACATTGTGAAAAGATCTTTTTTATGTATGCATAGTTCTAGTGTCATTTTTCATAACATGTAGACAACTAGACATATATATTATCCTAATTTCATTTTATTTCTCCTTTTGAAGAGGCAATCTTAATTCACATACTTAATAACTATAAAGAAAAGCTAGGAGAAAACTTTTCACTAATATCAACACAATTACTTGGACTAAAACTTTTATACCAATAAAAAATATATGAACCTGCTCTTTTACTATAATAGAGAAGATAATCTGTTTTTTCTTTCCTCCTTTCTTTTCTTTGTTTTTTTCGCGAGCGTGGAGTGCTGTAGGAACATAGAGTTTGAATCTCTAGGTGAGGATTGATTGGACTCGTTCTTGAACTAGTGAAACCACAACATGATTATGCACTTCCACCGGCAGACCGATAAAGGGTTAAGGCTTTTCAAGAGATGCATGTTTCTACAACTGATGTTATGTTTGAATTAGATCTACCTATGGTGTGTTTTGCAAGAGTATGTTCAAGTAATTATTACAATATTAATATAATTATTTAGATATGTTCATCAATTTATGTACTTTTATCCCATGCTATGGGGTTTTTTCCAGCGCAAGACTGATTGTAAAGATTTTCTTAAAGGATAGAAAATTTTAATTATGAAATGTGTCACAGGTCATGGAAGAAGTGTGTGTGTGATGTGCGCCCTTCTAGTTGCATTAGGCTTAGCAGAAGATTGGAAAGCTGCTGAGAAGATGATTCAAGAGAAGCGGCCTTTCATCAAAATGAATGCTCTTCATCGCAAAAGCTTGGAGGAATGGTCGAAACATCTACTTTCCCCCCAAAGAAATGAAAAATCAGATGTGAGTTCTGTGATTCTCTCAGATTATGATAGAAAAAGATGAGGTCGGGATCCTAATACACAGTTCCCACAGTTTCATTGTTTTGGCCATTATATAGTCATAGCTGATGTCACTTGCAAAAGATTTACAATGAGTATCCTGGCTGTGATTTTTCGATCGTTTTTATTATGGTTATTCACTTACCTTATGTTTTTTATTTGGAAGATATGACTAATGCTAATGATATCCAGAATTCTGTCTTTCAATTAATATATTGAAATATTTTTTGAAAATTAAATGAGGAATTTTGGGTAAAACAGGTTTTTGTTTTATTTTATGTTGATCGTTAACCTGTTTTGCATCAATTACATCAAAAGACAAAACATAAAGATGTAGTAGTAACTGTTTCTGAAAGTAGAAAGCAAAGGTGCCTTCATAAGCAGACCAGTAATCTAAAGAAATTAAAACATACAACTCCATTTGTTGCTAGTTAGACTCATACTTTGAGCCCTCTAGAAAAAATTGACACTCAGGTTGCCTATAAGTAAGAGATTATTTTATTTTGAAAATCTTTCTTATCTATATGGAATAACAAGTGTGTTGAATATAAATATTAAAAAACGTCATTCTCTGGTTACTTAAGCTTTCAGAGATAAATCGTTATTTCTCATAATTTTAATATAATTTTTAGAGCAGGATATCCTCATTTTAAATTCCACCGAACTCCTAGTATCATGTACCTTCTTTTCATTTAATTCAAGTTTATGTTTTGAGTCTATTAAAAAGTTTTAAGCTCAGATGTGAGGGAGATTGTTGAATATAAAAATTTTAAAACGTCATTGTCCGGTAGCTTTAGCTGTTGGAGAAAAACTATTGTTTTACATTATTTAACAAAGTTTATTAGAAAAGGTTCAATATTTTGGTCAAATAAAAGATTTTGCTAAGATTTGTTCCTTTGAAATGTGAAAATTTGACAGACTTTATTGTAGAGATCTAGAATAACAACAATTTGGATTCTTTATATTAATTTTCAAAGTTAAAGCACCATGATATACTTGCAACACCAGTGCTTGTATATTGTCAATTTTCTGTGTTGGGTTGATGCATGAATAGGAGTACTATAAATGATATGAGTTGTTTATTCCTACATTTCAGTTATGTAGATAAATGATCAATAGAGTGGATTATTCATTAAGGTTCTCTGGCAATGACTTTAGATTTACAAATCTTCAGCAAAAAATTTTGTTCTTTCTGTCTAACCAAACTCTTTTGACGTTTAACCTCAACTTTTCCTTAAAAAAATAATAAATAAACAAATGAATAACTAAATAAATAAATAAATGATGCCAAGTTCAATTAATTATCTTCCAAGTTGTATTCAGGCATGCTTAGTTGAGACAAATCTTATTCAACTGTCCTAATTCAGAATTTTCCCTGCCCATCCTTAATGTTGCCTATGCCTACTGATTGTGTCATAATCTGTAGATGAATGAATAATTGATTAAATAATTATTTATTACTTGAGTATATTCTTATGCATTTGAATTTTAATCCCTAAAGCTGCTTTTCATTAACCTGGAAACTAAAAATGCCCTGATATTGTCTATTTGCACAATTCTAGTTTTAGTAATCCTTTTCATGTTACTACTTGGTCACTTTTTTTTGAATTTTCGTTTTCTGCTTCAAAGAGCAGGTGATATATGGACATCTAAGATATCATTACAGTGTTTTCTGTCAATTATAGTTTTAATTGAAGCTTTGAGCAGGCCTATTAGGACGAGAATTAGTTATTCTTGTACTATCTTAGGTTTTCTTAGTTATGCACAAAGAAATTGGAGAAATAGAGAGCCGCTGGTGGAGGAAGGAAAAAAAGAATTGGAGCAATAAGGAACAACTTGCTAACACTGACTTGTAAAATTTTTAGGATATTATAAACTGATTGAGAGATGATTGAGTTTATCATTACATATGGATTAGATGATGGTTTGTGTTCTTCTTATCCTCCGTTTCTTTGCATCTTCCCGAGATGCCTCAACAAGTATTGTATTAATTAATGGTAAGATTTGCCCACTCAATGCCGAAAGTTTTAGATCCGTGACTTTAATGGAGATCTTTTGTCATGAAAGTTGTTGTCAATTCAAGAATCAGGAACCAGATTGAGACTCGTTGATAACAATTCCCTGAATGGCTTCACTTTTGTGCCAGACAAATTACGAAATATACTGAAACAAAGTAAAAAATATCTAGTTTGTTCGAACTATAGCCAAATTGAAATCTCAGTACTGTATCTAAATTCCTCTATTTGGTGATTTGGTAAAAATTGCTTTCCTTGTTCTTTTCATTTTTGGCCCTTTGAAGTTCTGTTATTGGCTCTTTTGTGCTTTAATTATGTCTTAGCTAAGTCTCTTTTCCATCATGGCACAACACCATCATCAAACTAGACAATCCAAACATGCATAATGAAATATTAAGAACTTGATTAGTTCGCCTAATCACTCGTACAAGTAGGATTTATTTAAGGTGTAGCATCTTTGTAGTTTGTCCCGAACCTATGCAAGTTGCGAGTAATTTATAGATTTCTCCTTTCCATTAACTTGTATAGTTATGTGCCTGATATAATATTTTTCTAGTTCAAATCTACCAATCAATAGAGAACATCAACATCTTTCCCTGTACTTTGCCTTCCATTACTTATTTTACTCCTAACCCTTCATCTTGTTCAAAAGCCATTAGAAGATAGAGCCACTCCAAATCTTTATGACTATCTGACTACAATTGCTTTTGCTTAGTGAATCTTTTTATACATTAGTAATTACAATGGGGCATAATCCTCAGAGAATCTCTCTCTCTCTCTCTCTCTCTCTCTCTCTCTCTCTCTCTCTCTCTCTCTCTCTCTCTCTCTCTCTCTCTCTCTCTCTCTCTCTCTCTCTCTCTCTCATCAGAAAAATCCTTAAAACTTGGAGTTATCAACAGTAAGATTCTCTCACTAGAGCTGTTAGAAGGCAGAGAATTGACTTCCTTGTGGTTGATAAATCATTTGTGGGTCTGTTGCTGTAGGGCATGCAGTTTCATTTGCTATGAAGCTCCTGTTATGAGCATAGCTAATATAAAACTTAACAATAAATAAAAGTTATTCAATATAAGATGAACCAACAGAGAAGAATGAGAATGTATGAAACTGAACATTAAACACAAATTCATCCAATAAGATGAACCAATAGAAAGGGCAAAAACAAGCACTTTAGGTTGCTCTTTTATAACCAAAAACAACAGGTGTTCTGCCTTATCTAGTGAGGCTAGATTCCTTTCATGATCAAAGAGTAATTTGCTAATCTTGAAAGACAACTGGACAATGAATGATGAATATCGCTGATTAGAATAAATTTGATCAGTAGAATCGAGCTATATAGGTGACCTCTGCATCGAAGTGTTTGATATCACAAAGTTGTACATTAGTAGCCGAAAAAACTTTTTAGCTTCAAAGGTTATTATTGCAAAATAACCCTCTTATGACTTCACATAAGCATTAGTATTCATCTTTTGTGGCAAAAATTGTGCTCCTCTTAAGACTGCAATTTTTTTCTTAAAAATGAAGAGAATTGACTAAATCTTACTCTCGAGGGCACGATGCCCAGAGGGTGCTTAGAGCTCGAAGGTAATTATAGTATTCTCCGATCACTAGAAAGCATCTGGCTGCTTGTCGAGTAGTTAAAAGTCGGTGTAGTTGATGCAACATCTGCTGCCTCAAATTGTCAGCCTATACAATCATAAACTTAGGATGAGGGGAAAAAAAAATAAACAGTAAAAATTTATTGATCTTACAAAACTATAAAAAATTATTTTAATATATTTAGTTGCAGTTCATTAGCATATCTACTTGAAAAATAATGAATGATGAACTGATTAATAGATGCAATAAATTGTGCAGGAAGAATGTGTTTTAATTCAATGTTGATTGCTCTCCACAAGTAGTGCACTCATTCTAAACAATATTACTGAAAAAAATCATATGATCAAAATATTTTAAAATAATATAGTTCTTTACTAGTTTTCATTTGATTTCTTGATAATTAATTAATCATCAAATGTTCCTTTCTTCCCCTTTAATTAATAAAGAATCTGACGTGATTCGTCGTGATCTAAATCTGTCTAATCTCAAACTTTAAATTAGTGATCAAATGACGGCAATATGAATTGTGTAAGTTGTCGACTGTCAACGAACATCTCTTTCTGTGTTCTTAATTTTAAGCTAATCATCAAGAAAAGTGTTATTTTTTTTTTTCTTTTCAGATAGAGAAATCTGAATATGGGGCCAATTTATCAGGGACTAAAGTTTTAGGTTGTTGTGTCCTTTTCTTACTACTATTCTTGGATTGAACCCTTCAACTCTTTTCAAGGGATGGGGCATCATAAATGATTCAAAACTGCTTTTGCTTGTGGCTCTGTCCAAGTACCAGAAAACAGAAAAGAAGTATGGAAGAAAATTAAGGCTAGTACAAGTGGCCAGTAGGGGAGAATAATATATACAGAAAAGGGAACTCAAATATTCCTCCTTTGACTTTATATGGATAGTGATATGTTGTGGCCAAAGTGTAGTCGATACTCCCAGCATCAGTTTTGGATTCTAACAAACTAATTATACATCCCCTCCTAAAAAGAGTCCATTTTATTCCCATGCTAAAAGCTAAGCATTTTGTTAATGAACTACCTCATGCTGCTATTCTTTTTTATTAATGTTACTTCTAGATAGAATGAAAGTAGATCTACACTTTTAGGAAACCTATATGAATTTTGTCCATTTTCTTCGTGCTCTGTTGTGATATACGCACTCACCAATTATCGTTTCAATTTTGCCGGTTGAGCAGTGTAAATGCTACTTGTACATCTATATCATACAAATAAATCTTACATTCTAGCTTCTATGGTATAGATTTTTTTGCTTGTCTTATCTTTTCTTTTTTTAAAAAAAAAACTAAGAGTACAATAAAATATTTTAAGAGAAATGCTACATGTACACCCCTTGGGGGTGTGCATCATACACCCCCACCCATCTAAGGGTGGTGGTGTTTTTTAGGGGTCACATGAAGTGACCCCTCATCACACCCCCACCATAGATGGATGGGGGTGTGAGATGTACACCCCCTTTGGGGGTGTACATGTAGTATTTTCCATATTTTAAATCCTAAAATGCAAAGGTTGTAAGATGTACACGATATATGATATATGGATGTATATATAAATTTCTTTTAACTATTTTATTTTTTATGTTGAAATCTAATTCTTTTTTACGCAGCTTTTGCAGATTTAAAGTACTATTATTAATAACTTTCTATATCAGTTGGTGCCTTTTCTCATTTGGAGAAGCAAAAGCTTAAAATTGGACCTTTTCTCTTTATGACTAGAACAAAAATTTCGTAACTTTTGTTTCTCAGATGTAACTACTAAGAATAGCAGAAATGTTCTAGTAGCTAGGTGAAACAAGCACATTTGGGGAAGCAAGAGCTTAATATTGGACCTTACGCCTATATGACCTAGAACAAAAATTCCGTAGCTTTTGCTTATCAGATGCTACTATCGAGAATAGCGTAGAACAATTCTGAAAGCTAGGTGAAACATGCACTTAATGTAGTTTGATACATATTAAGCACAACTAATAATGAAATTTATCAACAGATTAATCACAGATGAAAGTAAAATAAATAATCGTTAATATCAGAATGTAAAAATAAGTAAAATAGCAAGAATAATAATGAAAACCTGTAGGACGAAACCTTCGAGGTTCGCAAGCTTCTCCAATGCGATCAACATGTGGTTTCCTGTATAAGTGCTTTCATGAATGAGAGACCCGCTGGCCACCGTTTCAGCCAGTAATAACCGGAGCTGTCCGAGGCCCTGGGAGAGGGCCTCCTCCGCCTGTTGCGACGACTGCTGCAGATTGCAGATGCCCATCAGCTGCTGCTCCGTCAATGGATCTAGCAGAGGAATCAACATCTGTTCCCAAAAAAAGAAGGGAGAGAGATAAGAGAACAAGAAATTGCTAGAAGTTTAGAGGCACATGTTTTTGGTTGAAAGCTGATAAGATACAAGAATTCGGTCAGATTCGAAGTTCAAATCTCTGGATAGATATATATGTTAGCTTCTAAAAGTTTGATTTACTGCAATTTGATCCTTGTTTGGTTTTTCCTATGTATTGTCTGCTTATCTTGGCCTCTGGATTGTTTCTTTGCGTCAAGATGCAATAATCAAGTCAGTTGGAAAATCAAAAGTGCCAGGAGCTTTTGATATAATGAGAAGCCGAAGTGAGCTTTTGGATCCAAAAGCGCAGAAGTTCCACTTTAAAGTTTTACACCGTGCTGCAAAAACTACTTAGTGATTGTTCAAATAGGATCACTCAAATTGCACTAACACTAAAGGTTTATGTAGGCCAACCAAACTCAGTAGTATGTGTCCCATTGAATTGCTGCTTAAGATAGTAGTTTGTGCCAAATCTAGTTATTGAGCTAGGAAATAAGGTGACCAAAATTCATAAAGATAAGCATAGTGCTTTAGACCTTGAGGAGCTCCGAGGGCTTGAATCCACCCATCCACAAGAAGCACCGCTCGGCCGGGGTTATCCACATTCCGGTCAGGAGGTGGAAGCCGTCAAATCTGGCCATTACAGCCTTCAGACGGAAGAGCTCATCATAATGTGCGATGCACTCATTGACGATGAGGTTAAGATTTTCATCATGCAGGTGAGTCTGTAGTCCATCTCGAAGCTCCGATAAGCGCTTTCTGTTACTCTCCATCCATCGAGCATACTCCATGTCGAACATCACAGCACCTGCAATACATTTTTATTACAGCGTATTTAGAAATAGATATCAGAACTTCAAAACTAAGTTTTAGGTTCAGTCAAAATTTTAATATTTTCCAACAAAATTTTTTTGTAGGATATGCTGTTCAGAAGCATAATATTATAATTAGACGTGGCAAATTTTTCAGAAATGTTACGACCGCCATAATATTTTAGTGGAGATGGCTAAAATAAAAAAATAAAATAACAAAAGATTAAATGTTAAAGCCATGACTTTCAGAGTTCAAAAGCCCATTTCATAATGCAGCGCAGCTCAGGTAGTATCTATATGTTTGTTTTCCTAGAAGTTATAGAATGATAGAGGATCTGTGGCCATAGTTTGATATGAGAAGTTCAAATGATTGGTATAAATTGAAAATGTTCTTATTACCAGAAGTATCTCCAAGCGCATTGCATCCTCCTGGAAATACACCCTGATCACCATGCATACAAAACCAATTAGAAAAGAAAGACTTAGACTAATACATATAGAAGAACAAAACTAATTTTTTATGTTACTTTGAGGATTATACGAACCTGGGATCGAGCTCTTTGGAGATCTAGTTCTAGTTGTTGCAGCCTGATTCTGCTTGACTCAAGCTGTTGCACATATGCCTAGGGAAGTAAAAGTAATAGCTGCATCATTTCTATTTTATCTTTATAAAGGTTGATGACTATGGAGGAACAATTTCTTGGCCATTATAATTTGTTTCACCTTCTTCCGCATCCTGCTTTTCCTTGCTGCCTCTCTGTTTTGAGCTAACCGTCTCAAGGTCTGAAATTACAGGTATAGTAATGAAATTTCGATAAATTAAAAAAAGAAATATATGTCAAAGATGTAGCATGACAATAACATATCTACACATCTTGATACTAAACCAAGAATTAATTATACCAATAGATTGAGAAACTGACGGCTATAATTCCAACTACAAACTGAAATTGCAGTGAAGACGCTATTAAAAACAACCAATATGTGTCTTTTCTTATACACATATTTTTCTTTCGAATATTTATACATACACATAATTAAGCTGGAATGCTATTTTTTTTTTTTTTTTGATTAAACAGGGGTATACCCTATTTGAGTACATGCAGAAGGGGGTGGAGTGGTGAAGCAAAAAGGAGGAAAAGAGGGGACCCTTGAAGTGGTACAAGTGTAGAAGAAGAGAGGAGAGAGAGGTCCCATAGGCACCAAGCCGTGATCCCTGCTCTGCAACAAAATTACCCCAGAAAAAAGCCCCCCAAAACCCCCTACCCCCGGCCTTCAAAGCCCAAAAATTAACCACAGATCTTACTCTACCCTCCAGTTCTTCAATAGACGCTTGTCGATTGTTGAAAATTCGCGCATTTCTCTCTTTCCATAGTTCCTAGCAGGTTGCTGCGAAGACGAGGTCGAGGAGGGATCTATCGAAAGTTGCACTCGATGCTCTAAGACGCCGCCATCTAGATGCAAGGTCGCCCGAAACCGCATGCATGTGTCTGCTGCTTGCCATCCGTCCAGCAAAAAATCTGCTCCACAACAACAAAGAGAAACTGCACTCGAAGAGGATGTGCTGTGACGTTTCTTCGCTTCTGAAGCAGAGCAGGCAAACAGTTGGACCCAACCATCCTCGTTTAACGAGGTTATCCGCCGTGAGGAGTCTGTTTCTTGCTGCTAGCCAAATGAAGATTTTGACACGGAGTGGAGCTTTGGCCTTCCAAAAGAAGTTAATCTTACCATCCTTGACTCCCGAGTTGGTCAGAAACAGATATGCGCTCCGGGCGGAGAAGGTGCCATTAGCTGACCATCGCCATTTTATCTCGTCCGCGGTGTTGGAAAGCTCGCAGGTGTCTAAAGCTTCTGAAAACATAAGGAGCTCCGTGTGTTGTGCGCTCGTGAGTGGAAGGGGGAAATCGGCCCATGGTGTCGAAGCGAATCTGTGGAGCCAAGTGAACACCGAAATCTTCTTTGACGACGAGACTGCATAAAGGTTGGGAAATCGGTTTCTCATAGCGAAATCGCCATTCCACCGTGCCGACCAGAAATTTGTGGATTTGCCATTTCCTAAATCAAAGCATACCGACGTGAAGAAAGGGGCTGCCAGCTTCATCATCTCTTTCCAGATTGGAGAGCATCCTGCCGGCGATTTGCCTGTTGTCGAGGGGGGTGTGCGCCTATAGTGCTTTGCCCAAACAAACTGGGCCCACGGCCTCAAAAGGGAAGAGAAGAAGCTCCAAAGTCCCTTCATCAGCATTGCCGAGTTGGCTGCCTGCAAGTTTCTTATGGCAACACCTCCGAGTCTTTTAGGGCGGCAAACATTTCCCCACTTCACCAGGCAGTGGAAGCCACTTGTGAGTTTTTCCCCCTTCCAAAAGAAGCCTCTTCTGATTTTATCAATGTATTTGGTGGCCCAGACCGGTAGCCGGAAAGCCGAGCAAAAAAAGGAGGGAATACCCGTTAGTACCGAGTTTAGGAGGACTAGGCGGCCACCTCTGGAAAGAGTAAGCAGTTTCCAACCCGCCAAGCGTCTATCCAGCTTCTCTAGAAGCGGCAGGAACTCCGTTTTGCGCAGCCTTCCAGGAGTGAGAGGTAGACCCAGATAGGTGAGAGGGAAGGCCTGGGATGGGCAGTTGAAATAAGAAGCCAAGGAGGAAGTCTGCCCCAAGGACAGGTTGATGGGGATGACCGAGCTTTTGCCGTAGTTAATTCTGAGTCCCGAGCTTTCCGCGAAAGCGTCCAGAATTAGTTTGATCACAGCCGCCGATTTTAAGGTGCCGTCGAAGAAGATAAGGATATCATCCGCGAATTGCAGCGTGTGGAAGTAGCTTTCCCCAAAACCCACCGTCGGAAGGAGCTCATCATCAACTGCTCGCTGCATCATACGGAACAGCACATCTATGCAAAGAATGAACAAGAGAGGGGATAGGGGGTCGCCTTGTCGCAAGCCTCTTTTCAAAGCAAAGGTCTGCCCCGGTACCCCGTTTAGTAGCACCGCCGCCGTTGTCGTGGCCAGCAGCGAGTCAATCCATTGAATCCAGCAATCGCCGAAGCCCCTTGCCGTAAGAACCTCCTTCAGGAAGGACTAGTTAACATGATCAAAGGCTCGCTCAAAGTCCAGCTTCAACACAGCCGCCGGGGTCCTCGAGGAATGCAAATGGTGCACCATGAAGTGAGCACAGTAGAAGTTATCCAAGAGGTGTCGACCTTTTATGAAGGCCGTCTGATGGGGGTTGATTAATAATTGCAGGAAGGCTTGCAGTCTTGTAGCCAGGACCTTCGAGATCAGTTTCGACATGCTGTGGACGAGACTGATTGGGCGCAGGTCTCTCGTAGTCAGAGGCCCAGTCTTCTTCGGGATTGCACAGATCCAGCCGGTGTTCAAGATTGAAAGGTCGACGGACCCTGAATGAAAGGCCTCGAACACATCTAGAATGTCATCTTTCAAGATGCTCCAGAAGCGTTGGTAGAAAATCCCTGGTAGACCGTCCGGCCCAGGGGCCTTCTCAGTCGCCGAGGAAAAAACTGCCAACTTGACTTCATCCTCCGTGAACAGCTGTTGTAGGGGCGCGAGGGAGATACGAACATTCCCGTACAAAATCTGCAGGTTGAGTTGCTGCCGGACCGGGCTCGGGTTCCCGAACTGAGTGCTGAAGAAGGTGAACAGATGCTTTGCTATATCATCGTGTGAGGTGAGGGGGGCAGCGCCGTCCGTTAAAGCTGAGATTCGATTGGTGCTCCTGCGGGCGTTGGCCATGCGATGAAAGAACTTGGTGTTTGCGTCCCCAGCTTGTAACCAAAGCACACGGGAGCGTTGCCGCCATTTGATTTCTTCCTGAACTGCCAGCTCCTCGTACCGTTCCTTCAGTTTTGCTCTCAACAAGCACTCTAAAATGCTCAAACTTCGGTTTTCTTCAGCTTTGTCAAGCCAAGCAATCCAAAAAAGGCAAAGATCTCCCTGCCTTTTAATCGATGAGGCGAGTCCCGCACTCCATGACTGCAGGGCCCGTTGAACAAGGGAAATTTTGGCATTGAATCGGGGGAGAGGGTTCAGATTGGAGGGGGAGCCGGGGCTCGGCGAAGACCAGGCGGAGCCAATTGAGTCCGCGAGAGACGGGTATCTAAGCCAGAAGGACTCGAAGCGGAAGATAGAGGCCGAGGGGATGTGGGAGAAAGCCGTTAGCACCAGCGGCGTGTGATCAGACCTTGGGCGCGGGAGGGCCCGCCAAGTTGAATCAGGGAAGCTGGAGAGCCAACCTTGGGACACGAAGGCTCTGTCCAGGCGCTCAAGAGTTGGGATTCTTCTTCCGTTAGTCCACGTAAAAGAGCGATTCGAAAGCGGAAGGTCAAAGAGGCCCATGTTATTTACAGCAGACCGGAACTGAAGGATCTCAGAGACGTTTGATGGAGCCCCGTTTTTGTCTTGCAGCGCTAATAAGGTGTTGAAGTCGCCCAGGAGCGCCCAAATAATCGGGGCCTGCTCGCTAATAACCGATAGCTCCCGGAAGAAGATTGCTTTCCTTGCAGGGCAGGTGGGACCATAAATGTTGGAGATCTGGAACTCGGTGCCATCCGCCTTCCTTCTTAGCGTGACATTCAGCGAGAAGGAGGCTGCCCAGCAGTGGATGCAGTCAAAGAGGACCGGGTTCCACGCCGTCAGTAGCCCTCCTCTCGTCCCATCCGCACCCAAAACTCGAAAATCCCTCAGATAAAGGCCGCAAAAAGAGCGCACTTTGGCCTCCGTTGCCGAAGCCAGCTTAGTCTCCTGGAAGCAGACAGCGCAGCACTTGCTGTTACGAACGAATGTCTTGACCGTCGAGCATTTGGCCGGGTCGTTCAACCCACGAACATTCCACGAGAGGAACCGGTAAACTCTGTTTCTAGTCATTTGGAAACCAGAAAAGGCCCCGGCTAGCAACCCTGCTAGGTGCTCCAACTTTACCTGCCCACTCTGGAACTCGGCGCAGGGCAAGCTAGAACAACAAGGTTAGGATTGGGGGGGGGTGCCACCCACCGGTAAATCCTTGATGCCGCAGGCCAACTTAATGCGCTCCACCTCTTCAGACGTCAGGGGGAAGGAAGGGGTACGCTCCCGCGGCGGCCCCGACGGCTGACCTCGCCTCTTGAACCGCGGTGGGGGCGGGGACGGGCAGCCAACAGCAGGACAGGGCGGAGGGGATGGCGATGCCGCTCGATTCGGTGTCGAGGTCGCGCTTCCCGTCTTCTGTGGCGAGCAGGGGGGTTTGAACTTCTTACTTTGGATCGCCTGTGTAATAGCCGCTAGTTTAAAATATTTTAAGGGTCTACTTTTGGTTTCGTTATTTCCGCATTTCGTTTCGGGGGCTGGAGGGTGATCGATTAATTCCCTGTTTCCGGACAGACCGTCGGGGCCCGCGGCTATTTTTAGTTGATAGGACTCGCGAAACGGAGAGCGGCGGCGAAATCGGTTCTGAATTCCGACGCCGGAATCTCCCGGAATAAATTCCGGAAGGTAGCTAACGGCTCAGATGGTTAACGCGGGTTATTTAGACAGACCGGACTCTAGTTCGCACCTGATTTGGACCCGTTTTAACTTGAACTGGGTTCTTTCCCTTTTACCAACTTAACCGTTCCCGTTATTTTCCCCCCCCGTCGTATAACTCCCCTTAAACAAACCGTAACTCCCATAACTACCCACCCCCTCTAACTACCCTTAACTACCTGTAACTCCAATAACTACCCACCCCCTCTAACTACCCTTAACTACCCGTAACTCCCCTAACTACCCACTCCTACCCACTACCCGTAACTCCCATAACTACCCACTCCCTCTAACTACCCATTCCCCCATAACCACCCGTAACTCCCTTTAACTACCCACTCCCCTTAAACCACCACACTCCCCCTTAACTACCCGTATTCCCCACATTTCCCCTACGTACGAAACCCCATTTCCCCAACCCTTCTATTTCCCAACCAAATCCTTCTGCTTCCTCACCGACTGCACGGAGGACCCAAGAGGCGAGACCAAGGAAGGAGAAGGAGGCGTCCTCACATTCCTTGTAGCCGAACGCGCAGGACCGGATCGCCTCTTCCTCCGACAACCGAGGTGAGCACGCTAGGGTTTTGCCTTCTCACCCCGTTCTTGGTTGGAGCGGACGAGAGGGGGGGGGGAGAAAGGAAAAAGAAGGGGGCAAGGGCATCGCGGGAATCCGGCGCGCACGGCGGCTCCGCATGCGGACTGCCGCATGCGGGCGCCGCCGCTTGCGGGCGGCACCGCATGCGGACTGCCGCATGCGGGCGCCGCCGCTTGCGGGCGGCCCCGCATGCGGGCTGCCGCATGCGCGCCGCCGCTTGCGGGCGGCGCCGCATGCGGGCTGCCGCATGCGGGCGCCGCCGCTTGCGGGCTGCCGCATGCGGGCGCCCCCGCATGCGGGCGCGCCGCTTGCGGGCGCCTCCGCATGCGGGCACGGCGCTTGCGGGCTGCCGCATGTGGGCGCCGCCGCTTGTGCGCCGCCGCATGCGGGCGCCGCCGCTTGCGGGCACCTCCGCATGCGGACGGCCGCACGCTGTTAGTACACCGCCCAGCCGTGCGGGGCCAGGCGCGTACCTGTGCGTATTATACGCAAGGTGAGAGGGCGCCGGGCGCTCTAATCATTAGTCTGACAAAGCCTTAAGTTGCTGACTCCCATATGACAGATTCGTGTAGGTCCGGGCGGGCACCCGAGACGCGAGAGAACCTTACATCAGTCAGGAGCGCGACAACAAGGTGGGTTTACGGTCGAGGCTGAGTATTATGTTGGTAATCCGAAAAGGACTTTTCATTATTAATCGGTACTAACGTTGATGGTTTCTATGATGTACTACCTTACCCCGTGACATGGTGACATGGTTACTTGGATACTTGGTTACTTGGTTACTGGTTACTTATGCTCGAGTTGCGACACGCGCACCCGCGGTTTGGCCACCGCAAAGGGTGCTCTTTTCCGGAAAGGCGGTCTTTGACCCGTGTTACCCCACGAGGTGACGTAGTGGGGGGCCCCTGACCGCAGGGGGGTCTGAGGCAGCGAGGTGCGAGCAGTGGGACTACCGGGATTGGATCCCGATGTAGTCAGGTGTGGGACTGCCGGGATTGGATCCCGATGTAGTCAGGTGTGGGACTGCCGGGATTGGATCCCGATGTAGTCAGGTGTGAGACCGCCGGGATTGGATCCCGATGCGGTCAGGTGTTACAGGTGTTACCGGGGTTACAGGTGCTACAGGTGGTACAGGTGGTTGCGAGTTACCATTACGAGTAGAGCGGTTGTTCCGGCTAGCCTTACTTTGTGGCTTGGTATTACTTTACTGCTTTAGTACTATTTTGATGATAGTGTCGCTGACTACCCACTCTGTGACAGGTACCTCCAGGGGGTAGAGGTAGGCGACGGTGAGGCCGAGTTGGTAGCAGTCGGTCTGAGGGAGCCCTAGTATGCTGTTTTATTTACCTCCTCTGCATTTCATTCAGTATTGTAGGTTACTGTGTGGTTCTCGATACCCTTGTGGGGTCGTGTGGATGTTGAGTTCTTTCTTTCTACTTATGCCCTACTATTTCCGTTATTGTTCCCGTTTGGCCGCTTTCAAAGCAACATGACTAGAAAAGAAAAGAACTTCGAAAACTATCTTTTAAAAATCTGGGTCGTGTGGACCTGTTTTCCAACACCTGTGGATTTATGGCATCTTTTCAAACTGTCTTCAAAACCTTGGGTCGTGTGGACCTGCTTTCAAAACTGTGAGTTTATCCTTTCAACTTGATTGGCCACGGGTATTGTTTAGTCTTCATGCACCGTACTACTTCGAACTGTTGTGATTAAATGGGAAAATGATTGCTCATAATCGGCTATTGTAGCAGCCGCGACGCCGTGCATATACAGAGGAGACTCTGCCCGATTTTCGAGTGAATCTGTATATGTGGCGGGTCTGGGCACGCGCCGGGGAAGGAGGTTTCTAAACAAAAAATTCGTACGCACTTTACGCGTACTTTGAAGTATCGTTTCCGCTAAAATAAAACCCCCGGGGCGTGACAGATTAAGATGGTATCAGAGCCTTTGCTTTAATCACAACAGTGACGGCCCAACATCCACCGAGATATCACACTTAACTACGAATAAATGAAATGTGCAGGGTTTAAGGTTTAAGACGTGAGAGACCGGGGAGGGGATTTGTAGATAATGTTTCTTTTCTCTCTCGATTTTACGATGTTTTGTAGATAATGTTCATTTCTCGCGAGTACGTGTTTTCGCATGACCTCGAGGAAACACCTCTCCAAAGTCGGTTGACGGTCCAGACCGCGGGTGGGACGCTAGAGGCGACTAGTTTGGTAGCCGCTTGCCCGATTAAGCTAGGGCGGCTATTCTGCCCTTGGGATTTAATAGTAATTCCCTTGAAGGAGTACGACGTTGTTTTGGGCATGGACTGGCTCTCAAGGTACCAAGTGCTTATCGACTGCGATAAGCGGATGGTACAACTAAAAGAACCTAGTTTCCCTAAGAATGCATACCTAGCGTGCAAGAGCATCTCCTTCCCGGCAGTCATCTCCGCGACTCGAGCCAGGAGTCTGATAGAGGGTGGGTGTGTAGCCTATTTGGCATCGGTAGATCTGGTTACCCGACCCTCGACGACACCTTCAGACATCCCGGTGGTGAAGGACTTTCCCGATGTCTTTCCGACGGAGCTGCCTGGGATACCCCCTGAAAGGGAGGTGGTGTTCCCTATTGAACTCTTGCCAGGTACGCAACCTATAACAAAGGCACCCTACCGAATGGCCTTCGCGGAGTTGAAAGAGTTAAAGGCGCAACTGGAAGACCTCTTGGACAAAGGGTTTGTCAGGCCGAGTGTGTCACCCTGGGGCGCACCAGTGCTTTTCGTACGGAAGAAGGATGGGAGCCTGCGACTCTGTATCGACTACAGAGGAATAAACAAGGTCACGGTGAAAAATAAGTACCCCCTGCCCAGAATCGACGACCTCTTCGACCAACTACGAGGAGCGACGGTCTTTTCAAAAATTGATCTACAGTCTGGCTACCACCAGCTTCGGGTTCGGAACGAGGACATTCCGAAGACCGCTTTCCGGACCCGGTATGGCCATTACGAGTTTACGGTCATGCCGTTCGGACTTACGAACGCCCCCGCAGTCTTTATGGACATGATGAACCGGGTCTTCAGACCATTCTTAGATCGGTTCGTGGTGGTCTTCATCGATGATATACTAATCTACTCATCCACCGACGAGGAGCACGAGGATTACTTACGAACGATTCTCCAAACCCTCAGGGAGCAGAAGCTGTTCGCTAAGCTCAAAAAGTGTGAGTTCTGGCTACGCGAAGTAGGATTCCTGGGGCATGTGATCTCGGCAAAGGGAATCGCCGTAGACCCCAAGAAGGTGGAATCGGTGATAGACTGGCAGCCGCCCACAACGGTGACGGAGATCCGCAGTTTCTTGGGGCTGGCGGGGTATTATAGACGCTTTGTCGAGGGTTTCTCGAAGATTGCGACCCCTCTAAACCGGTTGACCAAGAAAGGAGAAAAGTTTGTATGGACGGCCAAATGCCAGGAAAGTTTTGAAGAACTCAAAAGAAGGCTAACCGAGGCACCGATTCTTGTACTACCAACACCCGGTGAGGACTATGAGGTGTACTGCGACGCTTCAAGAATCGGCCTTGGGGGTGTGTTAATGCAGCAGGGGAAGGAAATAGCCTATGCATCTAGGCAACTAAAGGACTACGAAAGAAACTACCCAACACACGACTTAGAGCTGGCTGCGGTGGTCTTCGTCCTGAAGTTATGGAGACACTATCTCTTTGGTGTCCATTGTAACATCTTCTCAGATCACCAGAGTCTTAAATACCTGTTCACACAAAAGGAACTAAACCTGCGGCAGAGACGGTGGCTTGAGTTACTGAAGGATTACGACCTAACGATCCAATACCACCCCGGGAAAGCAAACGTGGTAGCGGACGCTCTGAGCAGGAAGGGGCGACTGGAGGGAGGATCGGTAGGTGCGATAACTGAGCAGAGCAACTTGATCGCAGAATTTTCTCGACTAGGGTTGGAAGTAGTGCCAGCGGGCACGGTTGCGCAACTTCTAACTTTGATGGTCAAGCCAACACTACTAGAAAAGATTCGAGAGGGGCAGCAGGCGGACTCGCACTTACAGCTCGTAAGAGACAAGATCTCACCGGATCAGGAGAGGGACTTTTCATTGGAAGGCGATGACACCCTACGGTTCCGCGGGCGAATTTGTGTGCCAGATACCCCGGAATTGAAGAAGGAAATTCTGTCCGAGGCACACAGCGCCCCTTATGCAGCACATCCAGGAGGCACAAAGATGTACAGGGACCTCAAGCAGACCTTCTGGTGGCCCAAGATGAAGAGGGATGTAACCCAATTTGTAGCTCATTGCCTGGTGTGTCAATAAATAAAGGCGGAACATCAACGACCGGCGGGAAAATTACAACCCTTACCGGTACCGGAGTGGAAGTGGGATCATATCACCATGGACTTTGTCACCGGGTTCCCACTTTCACCACAAGGACACGACACAATATGGGTTGTGGTAGACCGGCTAACTAAGTCAGCGCACTTCCTGCCGATTCACACAACCTGGACCAGAGAGCGGTTGGCTCAAGTCTACCTCAGCGAGATTGTGAGACTGCATGGGGTACCGGCGTCGATCACATCAGACAGAGACACGCGTTTTGTCTCAAAGTTTTGGCAGAGTCTGCAACAAGCCCTGGGGACTAAATTGCACTTCAGCACAGCCTTCCACCCTCAGACAGACGGGCAGTCGGAGCGAGTGATACAGACGCTAGAGGACCTGCTTCGGGCCTGTGTACTCGATTGGGGAGTCGGTTGGGAGCGTTACCTACCACTCGTAGAATTCGCTTACAACAATAGCCACCAAGCCAGCATACTGATGGCACCCTACGAAGCTTTATACGGGAGACGCTGCCGATCCCCGATCTGTTGGGACGATTTGGGAGAACGAAAGCTCTTGGGACCCGACTTGGTAGAAGAAACAGAAGCGAAGGTGCGTCTCATCAGACAACGCTTACTAACTGCCCAGAGTCGACAAAAGAGCTACGCGGATCAAAGACGCCGCGATTTAGAGTTCCAGGTGGGAGAACACATGTTTTGTGGGTCTCGCCGTCCAGGGGAATCAAGCGATTCGGGTTAAAAGGCAAGCTAAGCCCGCGGTTCGTGGGGCCATTCGAGATCCTGGAACGGATCGGCCCAGTGGCTTACCGCCTTGCCCTACCACCGAACCTCAACCGGATTCATGACGTGTTCCACGTTTCGATGCTCAAGAAATACCTCCCCGACCCGTCGCATGTGCTGGACGTCTCGACACTCGAACTAAAGGAGGACCTAAGTTTCGAGGAAACCCCTGTGCGAATACTAGCAAGAGAAAGCAAGACGCTCCGAAACCGAGACATTCCCTATGTGAAGGTACACTGGAACAACCACGAGGAGCGGGAAGCGACATGGGAACTAGAATCAAAGATGAGAGAGGGCTATCCTTATCTCTTTACCGAAAATCAGGATTGAGTTTCGAGGACGAAACTCGTTTTAAGAGGTGAGTGGTGTAATAGCCGCTAGTTTAAAATATTTTAAGGGTCTACTTTTGGTTTCGTTATTTCCGCATTTCGTTTCGGGGGCTGGAGGGTGATCGATTAATTCCCTGTTTTCGGACAGACCGTCGGGGCCCGCGGCTATTTTTAGTTGATAGGACTCGCGAAACGGAGAGCGGCGGCGAAATCGGTTCTGAATTCCGACGCCGGAATCTCCCGGAATAAATTCCGGAAGGTAGCTAACGGCTCAGATGGTTAACGCGGGTTATTTAGACAGACCGGACTCTAGTTCGCACCTGATTTGGACCCGTTTTAACTTGAACTGGGTTCTTTCCCTTTTACCAACTTAACCGTTCCCGTTATTTTCCCCCCCCGTCGTATAACTCCCCTTAAACAAACCGTAACTCCCATAACTACCCACCCCCTCTAACTACCCTTAACTACCTGTAACTCCAATAACTACCCACCCCCTCTAACTACCCTTAACTACCCGTAACTCCCCTAACTACCCACTCCTACCCACTACCCGTAACTCCCATAACTACCCACTCCCTCTAACTACCCATTCCCCCATAACCACCCGTAACTCCCTTTAACTACCCACTCCCCTTAAACCACCACACTCCCCCTTAACTACCCGTATTCCCCACATTTCCCCTACGTACGAAACCCCATTTCCCCAACCCTTCTATTTCCCAACCAAATCCTTCTGCTTCCTCACCGACTGCACGGAGGACCCAAGAGGCGAGACCAAGGAAGGAGAAGGAGGCGTCCTCACATTCCTTGTAGCCGAACGCGCAGGACCGGATCGCCTCTTCCTCCGACAACCGAGGTGAGCACGCTAGGGTTTTGCCTTCTCACCCCGTTCTTGGTTGGAGCGGACGAGAGGGGGGGGGAGAAAGGAAAAAGAAGGGGGCAAGGGCATCGCGGGAATCCGGCGCGCACGGCGGCTCCGCATGCGGACTGCCGCATGCGGGCGCCGCCGCTTGCGGGCGGCACCGCATGCGGACTGCCGCATGCGGGCGCCGCCGCTTGCGGGCGGCGCCGCATGCGGGCTGCCGCATGCGGGCTGCCGCTTGCGGGCGGCCCCGCATGCGGGCTGCCGCATGCGCGCCGCCACTTGCGGGCGGCGCCGCATGCGGGCTGCCGCATGCGGGCGCCGCCGCTTGCGGGCTGCCGCATGCGGGCGCCCCCGCATGCGGGCGCGCCGCTTGCGGGCGCCTCCGCATGCGGGCACGGCGCTTGCGGGCTGCCGCATGTGGGCGCCGCCGCTTGTGCGCCGCCGCATGCGGGCGCCGCCGCATGCGGGCGCCGCCGCTTGCGGGCACCTCCGCATGCGGACGGCCGCACGCTGTTAGTACACCGCCCAGCCGTGCGGGGCCAGGCGCGTACCTGTGCGTATTATACGCAAGGTGAGAGGGCGCCGGGCGCTCTAATCATTAGTCTGACAAAGCCTTAAGTTGCTGACTCCCATATGACAGATTCGTGTAGGTCCGGGCGGGCACCCGAGACGCGAGAGAACCTTACATCAGTCAGGAGCGCGACAACAAGGTGGGTTTACGGTCGAGGCTGAGTATTATGTTGGTAATCCGAAAAGGACTTTTCATTATTAATCGGTACTAACGTTGATGGTTTCTATGATGTACTACCTTACCCCGTGACATGGTGACATGGTTACTTGGATACTTGGTTACTTGGTTACTGGTTACTTATGCTCGAGTTGCGACACGCGCACCCGCGGTTTGGCCACCGCAAAGGGTGCTCTTTTCCGGAAAGGCGGTCTTTGACCCGTGTTACCCCACGAGGTGACGTAGTGGGGGGCCCCTGACCGCAGGGGGGTCTGAGGCAGCGAGGTGCGAGCAGTGGGACTACCGGGATTGGATCCCGATGTAGTCAGGTGTGGGACTGCCGGGATTGGATCCCGATGTAGTCAGGTGTGGGACTGCCGGGATTGGATCCCGATGTAGTCAGGTGTGAGACCGCCGGGATTGGATCCCGATGCGGTCAGGTGTTACAGGTGTTACCGGGGTTACAGGTGCTACAGGTGGTACAGGTGGTTGCGAGTTACCATTACGAGTAGAGCGGTTGTTCCGGCTAGCCTTACTTTGTGGCTTGGTATTACTTTACTGCTTTAGTACTATTTTGATGATAGTGTCGCTGACTACCCACTCTGTGACAGGTACCTCCAGGGGGTAGAGGTAGGCGACGGTGAGGCCGAGTTGGTAGCAGTCGGTCTGAGGGAGCCCTAGTATGCTGTTTTATTTACCTCCTCTGCATTTCATTCAGTATTGTAGGTTACTGTGTGGTTCTCGATACCCTTGTGGGGTCGTGTGGATGTTGAGTTCTTTCTTTCTACTTATGCACTACTATTTCCGTTATTGTTCCCGTTTGGCCGCTTTCAAAGCAACATGACTAGAAAAGAAAAGAACTTCGAAAACTATCTTTTAAAAATCTGGGTCGTGTGGACCTGTTTTCCAACACCTGTGGATTTATGGCATCTTTTCAAACTGTCTTCAAAACCTTGGGTCGTGTGGACCTGCTTTCAAAACTGTGAGTTTATCCTTTCAACTTGATTGGCCACGGGTATTGTTTAGTCTTCATGCACCGTACTACTTCGAACTGTTGTGATTAAATGGGAAAATGATTGCTCATAATCGGCTATTGTAGCAGCCGCGACGCCGTGCATATACAGAGGAGACTCTGCCCGATTTTCGAGTGAATCTGTATATGTGGCGGGTCTGGGCACGCGCCGGGGAAGGAGGTTTCTAAACAAAAAAATTCGTACGCACTTTACGCGTACTTTGAAGTATCGTTTCCGCTAAAATAAAACCCCCGGGGCGTGACAGCCTGGGCCCTGAGTAGTGAAGGAAGGCTATTTCCCTTGTATTTGGATGCAAGCCTGATGCTTCGACGAAGCGAGGTCCGCTTGCTCATGCTCGGGCGGACCAGGCAGGGGGCCGACGTTAGAGTTCCAGTGGCTGGGCTCGAGTCAGATGGAGTGTCAAAGCCCGCAGGGCCCAGCAGGGAGGCGCAGACAGGAGCAGGGCCCAAGATAGAGACCGAAGCGTGCTGGGCCGCCAAGGGGGGCCCACGGTCGTCTTGAGAGGAAAGTTGGCATTGTCCCAAGGTGGGCCAATCCGACTCGTCAACGACCGGTGGGAGAAGCGGGGCAAGGGTAGGGGGACTCTCCAGCAGTGCTCCTGAAGCATTTGAAACCCCATTCTCCAAGGTGGGCTTATTGGGAAGTGCATCGCCCACGGCAGTGTCAGGAGGGTTCAGAACCCTCCCCAAGGACCGCGTGGGAGAGAGGAGGCCCAGCGGTCCGAAGCCAGGGTCAAAGCCTCGGGGTTGGCGCCGGTCTGGGCGCAGACGCAACACCTCCGACGGACACCGGCGGTCCCTTTCCGGAGTCCCGTCGATCGGCTGCTGGCTGGAGGAACCGGCTTCTCCACCGAAGGGGACAGCCGAAAAGCCCGTGGTCCTGACGAAAGCCTCTTGATCCTCCACCGAAGTCAACCCCAATCGGTGATCCGCTGCTTCACCAAGCAGGATAGGGCTGGCCAACTCCCACGATTCAATCTCAATTGGGACGTTGAAGCACCTATCCTCGACGCGAAGGGTAAGAACCTTCGGGATGTTACGAACGTGGGCACACCTGATGTTTGCTCTGTAGAAGGACACCTCGCGCAGGTTCTCACAGGCTTCGTCGACCTCCCAGAGTTGACCGAATCCGCTGATTGCCGCAAGCACATCCTCCTTATTCCAACAGAGGAGCGGCCAATGCCGAAGCCGGATCCATGCCTTGTGGAGCAGGTGGCCTCCCCTGCTTTCCCCCGACTCCACCCAGCTCGAGAGGTGGAACGATTGGCCGTCCACCCAGAGAGGGCTTCTGGCTATGGCTGACTCCCGAGCGACCCAGTTGGGGAAGAACACGGCCATCTTCGAGGACGAAAGGTGGGCCACCCTGAAGTCAGTACTGGAGCCTCCGAATCTATCGGCCAGCCCTTTAGAGAGGACCCCCGATTGGTCCCCCGCACGGCCACGGGCTTCCGCCAGAGCTACACGGCCCAGGAGAGGGGGAAGACCAGGGGGATCCCGCCTGGGGGGCAGGTAGGCGAAAGACATCCGGGGGCCGTCCCGGGGGGCTGGAATGCTATTAATAGTGTGTAAATAGTATATATTATAAATGTATAGTTCTTGAATATTTAGGTTTACTATTTTGACTAGTGTAGGAAACCGCGTGATGCGACACATAAAAAATTTTAGTAAAAATTTACATATTAAATAAACAATATAAACGTAAAAATGCAGCATGTCTTCATCGTATGCATGACCTTGGGATCAAAGAACTTCACTGTCTTTCCTAGTTTACCCAGCAATTTTTCTCTGCAATGTAAGATATTAAAGTTAGTAGTTTTTAAGTACATGTAAAACAAAATAAGGATGTATTTGTATTCAATTTGTATTTGAGGAATAAGAGAAGATAATGAAAGCCAGATACCAAAGGGCTTCAATTTTAAATATAGTAGTTAGAGGTTTATTTTGAATTGGTGATGTTGTTTGGTATGATATTTGCCTATTTGGTGTCCTGAACTTTTTATCCATCCAAGGAGCAGCCAACTAAAGAGGGGGGGGGGGATATGCTGAAACTGTGTTCTCTCTTCTTGGGATCTGTTGACAAAATTCTGTTGCTGATGTGTCCCTGTTGAGTCTGGAAAAACCAGAGTTTCTTTCTGTGCCATGCCCAAATGTAATTGGCTCAGACAAGGACAACCTCAATTATAGACCAATTCATCATTTTGAAATTGATTTTTTAACTACATATTTTTTATGATTATGCCCTCTCAACTTAACTTTTGGTTCCATTAGTCTAAATTGTTTCTGTACATCAAGTTAATGAGTTTATTTGACCAACAGTGATTCAGTACAAATGAAACTATAAATGTAACTGTCACTGTAATTGCCAGTACCACCTGAAATGGAACTATTAATACTGACTTCAAAACGAAGATAACTATTAATGCAACTATTAATGTGATTAGTCCAACTAGATTGAGTATCATACATGTAATGATAATAGTAGTGATTGTTTCTCTTAGACCCCCTATTCAAAAAACTAGAAAAAAAACCTTCTAATTCACTCAGAAAAGAACTATCATTGTCAATCTCAAAACTATGATTTTCAATATCAAAATATACGGAATAACTGTCACCATTACTATCCCTAACTAAAAAAGTGTCATCAGAGATCAAACTCCAAATATCCCTGATACCAAATAAATAATCAACATTACTGAAACTATAACTAACACTATCACTCCAATTTTTCTCCATATCATTTAGAAGGGATCTGTTGACAAAATTTTGTTGCTGATGTGTCCCTGTTGAGTCTGAAAAAACCAGAGTTTCTTTCTGTGCCATGCCCAATGTAATTGGCTCAGACAAGGACAACCTCAATTATAGACCAATTCATCATTTTGAAATTGATTTTTTAACTACATATTTTTTATGATTATGCCCTCTCAACTTAACTTTTGGTTCCATTAGTCTAAATTGTTTCTGTACATCAAGTTAATGAGTTTATTTGACCAACAGTGATTGATCTGTTAAATTTAATTATCCAAAACACTTTTTCAATTAATGAAACTGTGCATTGAATTTTGTTAGTTGCTCGTGAATGATAATGAAGTAAATCTTTGAGAAATCTCTAATAAAGTTAAGGAAAAGAATATAACGTAAAAAAAAAATTAAAAAATTGAGAAAAAAAATTCAACAAAACAATAAAGTTGGAGGGCCTATTCCGATATGACCTGGAGTTCAAAATAGTACCTTCTCTTGGATTGCTGCTGGCTGATGAATTGGAGCTACTGTTGCTGCTTTTGACCCATCACTTGACATCATCATCTCATTTTGCTTCTGCTTCTGCTTCTGCTTCTGTTTATTATGCTCTGAGGAGGGTATTATGCTTGCCGATCGAGGACTCCAATTCTTGCTGGGTCATTGTGTTCTGGGGTGAAGCTGAATCATTACACCTTGCCGATAGTAAATTCTCCTGCGAGGAATAAATAAACCACCATCATAATACTCCCATCTCGTTATATTTTTCTCTATATTTTTATACATTAAAAATCACAAGTCGAAGGGAAAAGACGCTACTGTATGGATTTGCAGGTGGTGTCTCATTGGCCATGAGGGGAATATCTCAAGTGTTTGGGTGTGAGAAAAGCTACAAAGAGAAGTAGTAGATAGAATTAAGAACAAATTCTTATATATAGATGCAGGAATATATATATATATATATATTCTCGGATTAAGAACAAATTCTTTTGAGACAAAAAAGGGAAAAAAGAAGAATAAAACTAAGGCAGGTAATGGAGTTTGTAACTTGGGGATCACACCATAAGATTTTCATGCTGCAAGTGATCACTTTAGGTGGAAAAGGCAAAGGCTGTAATGTTTGTGTGAAATAAGATATGCATTTCTAATAAGTTTGTTAGTGTTATGTTCAAGGTTGAGAGAGAGAGAGAGAGAGAGACTTTCTGTCTCCATCATTTCTTATGCTGACTCCCTGCATCAGAGCCTCTTCCAACACAACCACTTAAACATCCCCTTGTTGATCACTGAATTAAGCAAACCAAAGCCCTTATTATGAGCAGATAAACTTTATTACTGAAAGCTAATAAGCAAAGAACAAAAAATGGAAAAAGTTGGATAGATAAGGAGAGATCCATCATTAAATCAGGCTAAAACTTTATGATATTGGTGGGATAGATGTGTAATCCAATGAAGGATTGTGGATGCACCATGCAGATTGTTAAAAAATATAAAAGAGCCTACTAAGAGATTTGAAAATTATACTGAGACCCACTTAGTGATGGAGCCTTATTGTTGGGTTCTCCAAAAGAGCTTTTGGATTATATGAAGAGGAGAAAGAGGAAGAAGATTGAAAGAGAGGTAGATAAAGGAATTGAAGAACAGTACAGAAAGCTGGCTGCAGTTGCCCTGGAGCATTGAGTTTCATAAACAAGTGCTTGGCTCAAAGATCCAGAATCTGAGAAACCATTTTCATCATCTCTATGATTTGCCATCCAAGAATCTGACTTCTTTCTTCTCCTTTCACCTCAGTAACTTTCAGAAAGACTGATGGTAACAGAAGAAAAGGAGAGAAAAATCATATGGCGAGAGAATTACCATATGAACTTATGAAGAAAAATATATAAAGGAAATGATATATACATATATATATATATTCGAAAATATGTATACCATGTTACAGATAATCTACTTTGAGGAGAAGCAAAGCTCTTCCAAATGGAGACAAAGAACAAAAGACGCACAGTTATAGGTACAGGAAAAAGGGATTTAAAGCTTGGTTCAAGTATGGCCTTGAGATCGTAGTGCTTTTTTATTTTAATAATATCACAAAATCATCTGAAAGGGCTTTAATTGACTATACATTGGGTCTCCCCTCTTCCAAATGGAGACAAAGAACAAAAGACGCACAGTTATAGGTACAGGAAAAAGGGATTTAAAGCTTGGTTCAAGTATGGCCTTGAGATCGTAGTGCTTTTTTATTTTAATAATATCACAAAATCATCTGAAAGGGCTTTAATTGACTATACATTGGGTCTCCGTGGTGTTTGTCTTTCCTTTTATATATATATATATATATATATATATATATATATATATATATATATATATATATATATATATATATAACTAGGCTACTATACTATCGATAGCACCAAGGCATTGATACTATTAAATTTTTAACATTTAGATTAAGAGATGTATGGTTAAAATGATAGTGAGCCTTTAGGGTTTAGTGGGTGGTTGAAAAAATAATATGATCTAAGTGGTGGAAATTGTCGGGTTACGTAAATAATGATCTAAATAGGGGAAAAAACACCTAGAGGGGGGTGAATAGGTGTAAACAATAAACACTCAAAAATTTTTGCGCAATAAAACCCAATGCGGAAATGAAAACTAACACGCAAGATTTTTACGTGGAAAACTCCAAAACCAGGAGTAAAAAACCACGGGACCGATAACACGGTGAAATCAACTAAGATTATAACACGTACAAAGGTGATATAACGCACTCACAGACGACTCAACCTTTTTCCATACGCTCCGAGTTGATCTTCTCCGCTCGCTCCGCAACGCTTCTCGAATCCACGATCTGCGTCCAACACCGAATCCACGGCGTCCAACGTCGAGTCCACGACGTCCGACCGAATCCACGGTCTTCACCCAGTAGCACGTCTCGAATCCACGAACGTACCTCGCTCCGAATCCACGAGAACGGTAGCACCTTGAATCCACAAGGCCACGCGAGTCCACGCGCCGATTTTGGGAAAATCGTTGTTTTTTGGGTGGTGGTGATCCGCCGAATACTTAGATTAGAAATAGATCGGAAATACCATCTAAGTAGTCATTAATTTGATTCTACTCAAAATCTGAGTATGAAACCCTAGAATCAAATCAATCAATATAGATGAAGAAACATAGGATTAAATCTATTGATTTCCTTTCTTCTCTATAGGTGGATTTTTCTTTTTATGGTCGTATTTTGATTTATTCGGCTTACCATAGAAAATGAATCATAGGGTTTATTTATAGGTTAGAAACCGTTGGAAGAGGATAAGAATCAAAAACTAACCTTTTCTGGAATTTTACAGGACGACGGTCCGGACTGGAATTATGGCGGTCCGGACTGTCGTAACGAGACAGACTATTTCTAGAAAAACAGACGTTCGGGGTCCGGACTGAAATGCCTGATCCGGACTGTTCATACATCTCAGCAAAACCCTTGTTCGGGGTCCGGATCAGAAATAGCTTGGATCCGGACTGTTCATACATTTCAGCAAAACCCATGTTCGGGGTCCGGATCAGAAATGGCTTGGATCCGGACTGGATTTGCGTATGAACAAACACCATTCGGGATCCGGACTGCCGTGCCTGATCCGGATCCTGAACATGTCTCATGTCCAGTTTTTGATTTTTATGCAATTAAAACTTCATCCAAGTGTTTCTACACTATACGAAGTATTCGGATCATCAAAAATAATTAGTTAAACGTACCTGATCCTTTTGAATTCTTCTTTCTTGAGATTAAGGTATATGATCCAAACTTCTTCATCTTCAATCTTCAAGACTTAAAACTTTCACGAGATACGCCAAAACAAATTCCTTAACAATCTCCCCCTTTGGCGGTTTCGTGACAAAACAAAAATCCACTCAAGAAAATTCAAAAAGATATTTTTGTTGATATCACCATACAACAAAAATTTACATTGGAGAACCAATAAATAAACACATGAAATAAACTCCTAAAACAGACTCTAGACTTAGACATCTGTACTCTCTGCAAAAAGAAATCATTCTTGACAAACAAAAGATCGTTAGATATCTCAAGAATATTTAGCATTCAAAACCTAACAGAGATAGAGTTTATACTCACCATGACATTCACGAATTCAGATATGTAATAAGATCACAATCAAACATCGACATATCTTCTAAGCAATAAAATTCCAAATGTCATAACTTTGTTAGTAATCAAACAACTTGTTAGTAATATTACATGCCCAAATAGTTAGTCTTATAGTTAGTCGAGACATACATGCAATCACAATACAAAACCAAAAGTTGTGATACTTACCTTTCAAAGATCATAGTTCAAAGTAGTCATTGTTCAAGTAGTTCAAGTAGTTCTCTGCTCTCTCCCCCTTTTTGTCACAAAAGAAGCCAAAATTACAAAATGTAAGGAGAGTTAAAAGTTCAGAAAATGTGAAAAACCTGAGAACTAAACAAAAAGATACTAAAAGCCTGCAAAAGAAAAAGAATGTTAAACAAGAATTAATCATCCGAGTCTGATCCATCTGAGGCGCTGCATCCCATTTTCGACAACATTTTCTTCATCAACTTCTTCATCGAAGAGACTGTCTTGGTCAATGTGATGTGGGATGCGGTGATGATTTCAAGTTCCTCTGAAATACGCCTCTGTTCTTTCGTAATTTGTTCTTGTTCAAAAGATAAGCGTTGTTGCTGTTTATAAATTGAGGTGACCGACGCTTCATCATCTGGTGCGGGTGCTTGCCGTGACGGAGATGTAGAGGTGTCGACGCAAGGTTTCTTTCCGGATGAAGGAGCCGTAGTGACATGTGGCAGTTTATGAAGAGATTTAACAACAGTGGATTCATTTATCATGCCTAGGCAATGTTGATATGATGTTGAGCTGATATCAATCTTAAACTTCTTCAAGATCCTCATAATGATCAATGGAAAAGGAAGTCTTTCGGTAGGATGAGGATGCTCAACATATCTAGACATCCTATTCCAGATAATGTATGGGATATTCATGTTCAATCCCACTGCTTCAGATGGATGTCCTAGAAGGTACAAGAATAGCAGTCGATCCCATCTCACCACCTTTGTCTGCATGTTTGGGAGAATGTTATAACAAGTGATGAAATTGAGAAACCGGTATTCAAGCCGAAGTTGTTTGGACTTAACAGATTTCTCCGTTGATTTAGTGCCTTCCAAACATATTCCTTTTATAACTGTTTGCCACAAAGCATTCGTCAAACTTCTTCCAGTTAAGTAGTTAATCCCCGATCTGCTTGATTGCATTCCTAAGACTTCCCCGATTAACTGTGGAGTTATTTTGAGTCTCGTCCCTTGGATATTTGTATAAAACTGCATAGAACCGTGTTCATTTTCTTGAAGATGTCTTGCGTTTGTGTAAAAGGTCCTCACTCGATGCAAACAATATCCAAGTAATTCCGGGAATCTGCAAACTTGAAGAAGGTCGGCTTGTTCAATTAAAATCCCGAATTCCGGTGAGTGATCTCGAAGAGCACCAACATTGACATGTCTTTCGCCGATGCATTCTCGATGTTCAAATGCCCGAAGACGGTCAGTATTAATGCACACTTCTTCTAAGCGAGGTGGAGAATCAGGAGCTATTTGTTCGTTAATTTCAACACCTCTTGCTCGTCCAGAGCGTCGAGCCAGTCTTTTTCTCTTCACCGAGATGAATGGTGAAGTCATTGGTGCTTTTCCTTTATCCATAGTATTTTTTGTTTTTGATAATTCGGGGGTCTTTCGCATCGACTTGGCAGGCGTTACTTCCTCATTCATCAATTCGTCCCAATTCACTTCATCCTTTTCTGATTCGGTCTCTGAATCTTCAACAGGAAGACATTCTCCCTTTTTAAAAGGTTTCTTTGCCCTCTTCAATTTATTAGTCGCTCTCGTGTGCACCATTGCAACCAAAAGGAAGATTATCCATGCAAACGCCATTGTTGCTATTCAAACTCAAGAACCTGCGAGCAACAACTCAAGAATACGAAAAATTGTTTATTTTCAAAAATGGAAAAAATTGTACCTAAACAATCATTATCGTGTAGAGAGACTAGGTATCAAATTAGTTTTGCCAAAAGAATTTTAAAAATAGATCAAACCCATGATTTTCAAAAATTCTAATTATATGCCCTAAAACCGAAATTTTAGAAATCGAAGCCTAAATATCCGTTAATCAGGAGAATACCTAGCATATAATCAAAACTAGTCTACCCAGAGTTCTTATTTCAAAAGAAATTTGATTAAAAACCAATCCAAAACGAAAAAGATACAAAAATTTCATCACGTTTTGAGGAAAAACATGAAAAGCTGTGAAAAACCGAGATTTTGATCAAGAAAACTTACTTAGAATCAAAGAACTTGAGTTTGGAAGCCTCCAAAATGGATGAATTCTAGAGAGAGAAGCTCTAGAGACTTAGGAACAAAAGATTGAAGTAAAAAAAAATCAAAACCCTTTTGTTCTATATAAAACCCTAGCCGCGGTCCGGATCGGATCGTGAATCCAGTCCGGATCGGCTACCCGCAGGAAATACCTGCGTTCGGGATCCGGATCGGCTTGTCCTGTCCGGATCGGCTCCAAACTTTTTCTTCAGAAAAATTTCGAAAAATTCTAGAAAATCCAGAAAAAGATTGTAAGCACTTATGCATGTCAATTTTAAATAAAAATCATCGTTTCATGTCATGAGAAATAGATTATGTCAAAACTATCAACAATATCCAACAAATGAAACGAAAATTTATAAAAATTAAATCCCTTAAAGTTGATCAACTTCAATCACATCTAACATGATCTTATGAGTAATGCCTTTATCAAATCATCAATTTGGTAAAGAAAATGAAATACCAAGATCAATAGATGTTTGAAATCCCAGATAAGTTAGATAATATATCTAGTCAAATTATTGTAAGGAGTGGCTCTTTGAGCATCTTTCAATAAAATCCCCACCTTATACCAACCTTGGAATTTGACAGAGTCAAGTATTCCAAAAAGCATTTTATTTAATCAACTCGAACAACCATGCTTGGTATACATGTGGTAGCTGCACACATTACTCGGACGACCGAGGTGGTAGCTCTTTCCTCCATGTGGTGGTAGTTTTCACACTCCTTATTGGGATGTAACTCTTTCCACATCTTTTGAGTATAACACTTTTTCTTTGACTCCCCCTCAATTGGCTATCAATTATTTAAAATATAAAGTATTCAACCAAAATTTGATCTCGATTTCATACTCGACTAAATAGTCAAATAAGATAAAAACTATACCAAGAGATCATTGAGAGAGAAATTGACTTTGATCAAAACAAAGATGATTTAATTGACATAAATGATCATTGCATCAAATAAATTATTATGATATCCAAAGCATAATAAATTTCTAAATAGACGAAAAGATGCTATTAAAGTCAATAATACACATGCTCAATTAATGTTCTATGTCTAAGCATAGATAATGAACAAAAACACAAAAACAAAACCTAACCTAAGCAATGATTTCAAAAGGAATTATTTCAAGGAAAGCATTCCAATTGCCTTACGCAAATGAATAAATCATTTTAGATCCAAGGGTTTTGTTAAGATGTCAGCTAATTGATCCTCAGTTGAAATGTAGGAGATTTGAAGAATATTTGATTCAACTAGCTCTCTTAGAAAATGTCACGCCCCGAGTTCAAAAACCAGTGTATAAATTTTTTTTTTTTTTTTTTAATCAGAGTTGCAAATCATCCAGGGCAATGACAGACCGCCACATATATAGAAGAGTCCCAATCCCCTATGGAATTGAGCCTTTTCTATATATGCACGGCTAGCTTGGCAACAAACATCAGAGCACTAACTACGTACTACAAAATAATAATAATACAAGTAAACTTTACAACTGAAATACAAATTCCTTTTTCTTAAACATTTATTACATAACTTTTCGGCTGTCCAGGGTCAACCTCTATATCGATACCTCGTCAATTCGTCCCGACATCCCAACACCCGCTCGACCTGAAAAACAGTCACCCGAGGGTGTGAGACACACCGGAGTGTATCCCAGTGGGCACGACGAGCCGAGAAATAGCAGATCGTACCTACTGGTATACAATACTAGCGGATAGTAAAGTTCACATTAGGTAAGCATTTATGAAGCGAATGAATAACCAACAGGAATATGTATAATCTTGACAGGAATATAATGAACCAAGCATGCTGAATAATTGTATAGGCAGGTATCAAACAAATGAATATCTTCAAACCGAAATCAGGAATCATGAGATAAGACAAAAGCAGACTAAAAGCAACATATGCATCAAATAAATGAAATAGTAAAGTAACCCAATCTAATGCCACTATCGGTCTCACAGAACCTCAGGCGATGCCACTATTGGTCTCACAGAACCTCAGGCGATGCCACTATTGGTCTCACAGAACGTACCTCAGGCTAAATACCACTTTCGGTCTCACAGAACCTCAGCCAAATGCCACTATTGGTCTCACAGAACCTCAGGCGATGCCACTATTGGTCTCACAGAACCTCAGGCGATTTTGCCCATTTGGCACCAGCAGGTTGACATTTCCCTGCACAAAGGGTCACGGGTTGCCACAGCTAACCACTTTACCGGTAAAGAACAATATCCACGGGGCGCGACCCCGGCAATGTTCGTGAAGTACAACGGTGCGGGCGATCAATTGCAAATGCTCAAACTCACGGTCCACTGACCGGTTAATCGGCAACAAGCCGGGAAATCCCCACTGGGATGCAATCAACTGAATCTCAACTTTTATGCAGGAATAATCAGCAACTAATCAACTGAATCTCAACTCATATGCAAGATCAAAGGCAAATCTCAACTCAACATAAGATCAACAGCAAATCTCAACTCAATCATGCAGACCAACCAAACATACAAAACTAAACACATATTTTTGAGAAAACTATTTTGAAAACAGGTTTTAGGCCCAAACTTCGAAGAGCAATGCCTTTGTCCTATCAAACAAGAACAGACTCAGGCGACCCTACGACGTTCAGTAAAACATTTAGTTGATTAAAATTATGTGTTTAGCAGTGTAATATTTGATCAACAGGAAAGCAAGCTCAATCATAATGCAAATGCTCAAGCTCTCGGTCCACTGACCGGGTAATCGGCAACAAGCCGGGAAAATCCCCCCTGGGATGCAATATCAGAATCAACTGAGTCTCAACTCATATGCAAGAATAAGCAGCAACTAAATATCATGGATCAGATATAATCAGGAAGTACTGATAATCAGGTATATAACCTAGCAAATGACCAATCAGGCATGGCAATGTCCAGAATAATGATATGAATACTGGAAGCACTATGTAAAGCAACAGATAACTGATAAAAGTTATTACTCAGGTATGAAGCAGTATAAACTGAATCGAAAGGAAGGCAGGCTCAAAGTAATAGTTAAGCTACCAAAAACAGGAGTCCAACCAATACCGTACACAGAGGGCCGAAATGATAAAGCCCGGACCGAAGATAAACCCACCTGTCAAATCGCAGGCGACAAGACTGAATCGACTGTATGCTCAGAACCAGATGCAAACTGGACAGACCTGAATCAAACATATTGATCAGGGATCAACTCTAACTCTTAGCTCATTTCAAGTCACTTAACCCTTTTTAATTACTTAACCTCAGTGTTTGACAATCACACTTAGACCAACAAAATTTTTTTAGCACTGTTTTCGCTCGTTCTTTCAACTGAAGATTCATTTTAACGAACCGTCACTTCCAGCAGGTGACATTTATCTTGCTGAACACCGTGCTCACCAATTTGCGGCAGCACGGGACCCGAGGAAAACTTCGGGCCATAAAACACTCCTCTAACATAGCCATTTTGCATTTTTGTTTCTCCGGCTTATCGAAACTTAAATCTGACGCGAGCATCGCATCCAGTGACCCCAAATTAGCCAGGAGCTCACTGTCTCAGCTTTTTAAACAGTCCAGAAACAGGACTTTGGCCAATTATTCATTCTAGAGCTTGATTACATTAGAACTCAACCTATACTTGACCAAATCAAATTCTGCATGAACCACATGCTTAAAATACCTCAATAATCACTGTGCTTGCCCTAGTGCAGCACAGAAGTGGCTGGAACAAAAGATTCCACAACCTTGCTTACTAACATAATGCACAATGCTCCAAACCTCTGTCCACACAGATCTGTTTGATCTGAAGTGAGCATCAAGCTCAGGGAACAATTTAGAGCAACTTTCATATTTACCTCAAACCCTAATTCCAAACTTTCCTTCATTCAGGCATTACAACAAACACTTGGTGTGCACAGTTTACACACACACACTCACATACACATTTCTCAAGTTCGATCTCTGCAACCACAACACCTGGGCCTTTCTAACTTGGAAGGACTTGTTCCTCCAAGTTTCAGGAGCATTTCCCCGCAGTTGGAGCAAGCCAAAAACCTCGGGTTGGCCGGAGCTCGGGAAGAAGATGAAGTCCCCAAAGCTTTGAAATTCGTGACTGATCAACCAGCACAACTGGGACCCAACTACTTGATTAATTGGATGCTAAATACCTTAACATACTCACCCGGACCCGTGCCCGGCGACAGGACACGGCGGCGACAAGCTCGGTTTGGAGCTCCTCCACCTCTAATGGTGAATTCATCCAGAGGCATTATGAAGCTCTCCATGTCACGCCCCGGAACCCGGGCTCGCCAACAGATCCGCCGTACACACGGGATTTCCCGAGTACACGAAGCGCTGGTAACCTGCTCCGATATAATATGAACAATAAAAGAGCATAATACAGAGCTGAAGTAGAAGAACCTCATAGTATCTCAGACTGGAACTACAAATAAAGCTGTAATAAGTACAATAATCTCCCAGCTCACCAAAATAGTACAACCAGCTGGCGAAAGCCAGACCTAAAATAAAAGAAGAATACCACAGTCTGAGTAAAGGGTGCAGCATTTATCTAACAGCTCTCAGTCTCCCAGGAGATCTATCTATTCAGCGATCCCCTTACCTCGATCAGCTGCCGATGGCCTAGCAGCTCCCGCAGACGACTCTGCAAAAATAAAGGAGAAGAAAGAAACAGAAAAGAACAATGGGGGTGAGAACTACCAGATAAACCAGTAGCCTCCCCTAGTGGGCAAAAACCTCAACTCTGACGCACCCACTAGGACTACTAGAGGCCAAAAGGGAAAAGGGGAAGTGGTAAAATACATAAGATGCTGAAACAGGAAAACTATCACTACTATGCTGTCAAAACTGTATGCATGCATCAGAAATGGTATCTGTCCAAATAAACCCAATCTAGACACCAGTAACAACTGGTACTGTCTGCTCAGCGGAATCTGCACACACGGCTCGAAACCGCGGGATCGGCTCGCACGGCTCGCATCCCAACATAAGTATCAGACCGGCACACACGGCTGGGTCTGAAAAAGCCCACCTCCGGAGTGGCACCCGAGGGGAGCGACCCACACGAGTAAGGCATCTCTGTCATTAGTATCTCAAGTATCTCTGTAGCACATATCTCAATATAGCAGGACTGGATCGTAACTATGATCAAATTGGGAAACTCCATCCACTACAGAAACCCAATCCCCAGCTGATGCAATAAACCAGACTCAACCCCAATCTGATGCAAGGATAAACATCTGGTCGACCGCCTACTGTCCGCGGTTACCGCAATACCCCACAAATCCACAATCTAATGCAATCTCGACTACACTATCCCAAACCCCTGCTCACACTTGAGCAACAAGCCTCTGGATGCACAGGACAACAATGAAACATGTACAAATCCCAAGATGATAGTGTAGCAATAAATAGTGGCTAACTAGATGAGCAAGAAAGCATGCCATTATTTAAAAGCTGTAGAAAAGTGTCAAATATTTATTTTAAAAAGATTGATTGTTATAAAAGTTATTTGCATGCGAGATTATAGCTTTTGTCCCAATCACAGTGTCCCAATACAAGTTATCTGTGGGGTTATAATAAATTTTAGGAGAGTTCGTCCCAGCGGTTCTCATCAATTGTCCTGTTAGTTGTCCCAATGGTTCTCATCAATTGTCCTGTTAGTTTGTCCTGTTAGTTTGTCCTGTTAGTTTGTCCCAATGGTTCTCATCAATTGTCCTGTTAGTTTGTCCTGTTAGTTTGTCCTGTTAGTTTGTCCCAATGGTTTTCATCAATTATATTTTAGGGGAGTTTTAATAATCCCAGTGAGCTTGTCAAAAATGAGATAAGCAACAACCGCCCACCTCGAACAGCTCAAATCACACCCAGATAGTCTCCTGGCTGTCCACAGTCCCCTAAAACTGCTGTCTGCCGAAAACGATGCCCTACAGCAACACACATTACACAGGGTGTAACTATAGTATTCATAAAAATACAGCTTTTGCTATTTTTCAAATGGCACGAAAAGAGAGGAGTTTTTCACCTCTGTATAGTGCTCAGAAAAATCCAGAAAAATTACGGTTGCGTTCCTCGCGAAGAGTAGATCAAAATCGACTCTTTAAACGCCTCGATCTGATGCTCCTACGCCAAGATAAAAATCGGAGAAGTCGATGCTGTCCAGAAATTTCCACAGCAAAAAGGGGGGTCAAAGAGGCCTCGGGAATCGTGCCAAAAGTACGAAATGGATCGAAGTGATCAACACGAAAATCGAAGCCTTACCTCTTAGGAACGCGCTGCCGCAAAAATCGTCCAAAAATTCCTCCTGGTTAGCCTACAGGGAATTTTCGACTGAACTGCGACGGGAAATGGACCGAAAAAGAAAACCGTCGCAGTGCGCCGCATCGCAGCTAACTCACTATCGGTATCTTCAAAAATTCTAAAATCTAGAGGAGAGAGAGAGGAGAGAGAGAGGAATAATTTTCCTAAAGGTCCCAACCTCTGATTCTCTCTCTACGGCATAGAAATCGAGGTGGGGAAATGAGAGGGAGGGGGATTCCTATTTATAATGGGCCTGGGAATCTCCCACACGAGATCCTGGCAGAACAGGAAACAGCGAAAAGAGCCAACCAAAACGCGCCACGCGTCCACAAAACAGGAAACAGCCTGTGCAAGGGCCACTCAGAAGCCGCCACGTGTCCACGTGGTGCACAGGCCCGGTCCCCGCGCCGGGTCTTCCGGAAGATGTCGGCCAATCGGAGTGCCGCCACGTGATCCTTCTAGAAGCCGGCCGGCCAATGGGAAAGCGCCACGTGGCAACACGGTTCTTCGGTGCTCCCGGTGCACGGCAAGCCCATGGACCCCGCACCAGCGCCCCCTGCCCGCGCCTGCCTGCGCCTGCCCGCGCTGCCCGCGCCGCGCGCCGCTGCGCTCTGCCGCGCTCCACCGCTGCGCCGCCGCTGTGCCGCCGCCTGCCGCCGCCCGCCGGTCGCCGCCGGCTGCCGGAACAGTAATTCCGGCAGCCGGAGTTACTGTTCCGGTGAACAGTGTTTTGGCGCCGAAAAAAATAAGTAAATATACCATTTCGATCATTTTCGCGTGCTGAGTCCAAATCCGCTGTCCATTTCCCCAAATTCTCATCCGAAATTTTGCCGAAAGTCCCCGAAAAATCCCATTTGCTCCGATTTTCGTGCCGAGTCTATTTTAAATGTCCAATTTCGTTTCTACAAGCTCTGTTTCACCGAATAAGCTCCCTACAGTCACTGTTTAATGTTGCACAGTTCTTGCGGGAGTCCGGATCATCACACTCCAACTTGGATAGAAACACTCCTCTACCCCACACGAAGCTTCTCGACCATCCCACCCCGGCCGGAGGTGGCCGGAGCGCCGGTGGCCAAGCTTCTTCCACTCTCGGGTTCATCCATGGTATCTTGAGTTTCAAGATGCATGGAAGCCATGCAAATGCATGGTTGGGATCCTCTGGGTCCCAGCATCACTTCTGGGCAGATGGCCGGCGTCGGAGAAGCCCGCCGGCGCCGGAGCACAAAGCTCGGCCGCATGCACAAAAACCCGAAACTAGGGTTTCGATTTTCTCCCTAATTACTCCACCATATCTTTCCAGACTTTGCAGAATTAATATATATATCCTACAGTCCAAGCCCTTCGTTTTATTTTTCGATTTGGTTCAGTGATTGCCGAGATCTCTCGAGGCGGAGCTATATTAGGTTTCCGGCCAACTTTCTTTCCCGCCGGCCATGCAACATGCATGGGAAGCTCAGGTTTTCCAGGGAGCATCCTAACAACTTATAAAACCTACTGCTAGGGGTCCCGAGTGCAAACAAACCAAGGTTATTGAGTTCTTACCTTGGCCGGATTCGATGAAGAAGGAAGAAGCCGGTTTTGGTTTTTTTTTTCTTCCACGCGCGGCCACGGCAGCCTCCCAGGTTGCACCTCAGGCACAGGGAAACTCCACAGGAACTCCAAATCCAAGTTTGGTTTAGGTTTGGTTCCGTCTTCTCCTTTCTTTCTCTCTCTCGAGTTCCTCTCTAATGGAGTTTGGGTCTCTTGCCCCCCAGCACTCGAGCATCCAATGAGGTTTACAGAGACAAAGTTGATGCCTTGTAATTCCTCCCTGACCCCTCGAGCACTGGCCCAAGGTAGTCCAAGAGTCACTCAACACTTAATTGCTTTGAATTTTGCAAAATATCCCTAAACTCGGTTCACACCAAACCCTAGCCTCCGTGCTCTTTCCTGTAGGTGTAAATTGCACCCAACACCTCAAGGAATTAACCTCACCAACTTTGATACATAAAATATATAGATTTTATTAGAAAATATTGATTTTTTAATGATTTTCACGCAATTCGAGAAAATCCGCTCCACGATTTGCGAATCGGACTTCGCCACGGCGTCCGGCTCGTCGAGACCTGTCAGGTAGCGTATTTGTTCGATTAATTTGGCGCCCGCATAAAATCTCGGGCCAACTAGTTCTTGTAGGTCGCAATCCGACGCACGCACTTCGATGCACCCGGATCGCCAAACGCGAAATCCGTCAGTGCCATTGCGCTCAGAACGTCGAAATTAGCTAGGTTCGACTACTCATACCCCTATGTCAGGGTTTCATACAGTGAATCGGCCAATAGTGGTCAAAAGGGAATTTAAATCAGAGGTTACTATTCACAACTTAAGTTGTGGGACCCGTTCTTCTTCGCTGTTTTGCGGAAGATCCGACTGTCAGATCGTCGACAAGTGAATATGAAACTTTCATGTTTCGACGAGACGATCGCAATGGTGCTCTCGAATTTTCGAGATCAGGCCCCGATCAAAAGTCGATATTTTTGGGCCACTATTGATCCACTATGTCCCCAAATTTTGCCAAAATTACTAATTTTATAAATTCCAAAGTAAATTTAAAGTCTTTAATTTTCTAGATTACTACAGAAAATGATATCTAAGTTCAATGTGTTTTGTTCTCGAGTGCAACACAGGGTTTTTTGAAATGTTTATAGCACTTGTGTTGTCACAAAGAATCGTTACCGAAGTTGCTGAAATTCGGAAGTCGCTCAACACACTTTTCATCCAAATGAGTTGGGTTGAACAACTACCTGCTGAAATATATTCTGCTTCGGCAGTCGAGAGTGCAATGCAGTTTTGCTTTTTACTATGCCATGCAACAAGGCAATGGCCAAGATAAAAACATGCACCACTCGTGCTCTTCCGATCATCCACAGATCCTGCCCAATCGGCATCTGAATATCCTATAATGTCAAGTGTTGTTCCCATAGGATACCAAATTCCGAAATTCAAAGTTCCTTTGATGTACCGGATGATCCTTTTCACCGCTTTCAGGTGAACCTCCTTTGGTGCTGATTGATATCTCGCGCAAATCCCAACACTAAAGGATATATCCGGGCGACTAGCTGTAAGATAGAGTAGACTTCCTATCATGCTGCGATAAAGCTTCTCGTCTACACTCTCACTAAGAGATTCACTTCCTAATCCCTTATTGCTAGTTCCCATAGGAGTCGGAAAATCTTTCGAGTTTTCTAAATCAAATTTCTTCACCAACTCCCTTGCATACTTGGATTGACACAAATGGATGCCATCATCATTTTGTTTCACTTGCAATCCAAGAAAGTATGTCAGTTCGCCCATCATCGACATCTCAAATTCGCTTTCCATGGTTTCAGCGAATTTAGAAGCATCATTGTCTCTAGTCGCCCCAAATACAATGTCATCGACATAGATTTGCGCCACAATGAAATTATTTTGATAATGCTTCACAAAGAGAGTCCGGTCAGCTCCCCCTCGAGTATAGCCCTTTTCTAATAGGTGCTTTGTCAACCTTTCGTACCACGCTCGCGGTGCTTGTTTTAGACCGTAAAGAGCCTTTTTCAAATGAAAAACATGGTTAGGTTGTTTACAGTCTACAAAAGCTTTCGGTTGAGCCACATAAACTTCCTCATTTAAAAACCCATTTAAAAATGCGCTCTTGACGTCCATTTGAAAGAGTTTGATTTTAAAATGACAAGCAATAGCGAATAAAATACGAATTGACTCGAGTCTAGCTACCGGGGCGAACGTTTCATCAAAGTCTATACCTTCTATTTGAGAGTAGCCTTGAGCAACTAAGCGTGCTTTATTCCTGATGATGGTACCATCCTCGTTCTTCTTATTCTTGAAAATCCATTTAGTACCAATCAGGTTGTGTAGCTTCGGAGGCTTTGTTAATTCCCAGACTTTGTTTCGTTCGAACTGATGGAGCTCTTCCTGCGTAGCTTCAATCCAGTAGTCATCCTGAAGAGCTTCATCGATGTTCTTTGGTTCAATCATGGAGACGTAGCATGCGACTCCACAAACCAACTGTCTCCGAGTTCTAACTCCTTCTTGTGGGTCTCCAATAATGTTAGATTCCGGATGATCCTTGGAGATACGTAACGTTTGCGGTAATGGAGTAGTCGGAGGTACATGTGATAATTCCTGCACATTAGATTCACTTGAAGAACCATTAGATGCATCAACTTTTATTGAAAGAGTTATTACGAGAAGATGCATTTACAGGAGTATCATCATCTAGAGACATATCAAGGGTAGATTTATCAGATGCAAAGTGGAAAGCTTCATCTACTTTAACATTTATAGATTCTATCATCGTTTTAGATTCCAAGTTAAATACCCGATATGCTCTACTGTTAGTAGAATAACCCATGAAAATCCCTTCGTCGCTTCGAGAGTCGAACTTACCAAGGTTTTCGCGATCACGCAGAATAAAACATCGACTCCCAAAGATACGAAAATATTTGATATTCGGTTTTCTACTAAACCACAGCTCATATGGTGTATTTCAAGTTCAAGGGCGCAAAACACTCGATTAATTACATAGACAGCGGTGTTCACAGCTTCAGCCCAAAAATATAACGGTAAATTCTGGCTATGAAGCATCACACGCGCCATCTCTTGAACAACCCTGTTTTTGCGCTCAACAGTACCATTCTGCTAAGGTGTATAGGGTGCTGAGAATTCATGTTTTATCCCATTGAAAGTGCAAAATGTTACGGCATTTTGGTGTTGGCATATTTCGTGAGTCAAGTCAGTGAGTTGAGTCGGAGTCTTAAAGGGATCAAATTGTCAATCAGCAATCAAAGACTTAGAGAAGATTCAACAAGAGCTCAAGTTGACACTCAGTGTCTTGAGTCTTGAAGATTGAAGTTGAAGAATTGTGGATCAGTTACATCAATCTCAAGAAGAAAGTATTCAAAAGGATCAGGTATGGTTAACTAAATAATTTTGGTGATCCGAATACTTTCTTATAGTGTAGAAACACTTGGATGAATTTTTAATTGCATAAAAATTAAAAACTGGACATGGGACATGTTCAGGATCCGGATCAGAAAGTCCAATCCGGATCCCGAAGGGTGCTTGTTCATTGGCAAATCCGATCCGGATCAAAGGTCATTTCGATCCGGATCCCGAACATGGGTTTTTGCTGGAATATATGAACGATCCGGATCGGGCATTTCAATCCGGATCCCGAACCCTATTTTTCTGGAATAGCCTGACTCGTTACGACGATCCGGATCACAGTAAATCCGATCCGGATCGCCGTCCTGAAAATTTCCAGATAAGGTAAGTTTTTGATTCTTATCTCTTTCCAAAGGTTTCTAAACTATAAATAGACATTTAGGGTTTCTCAAAAACGTGGGGAGCACGGCCGATCAATTGATAAAATACTTGAGAGCAACCCTAGAGGCTAGGTTTTTATCGTTCTTCTTTTTAGCCTCTTTTAGGTCAATTCGACGGTTCTTTCAATAACATATCTTTTGTCGAATTGATCTAATCTTTGCTTAGAGATTTCTTCTACGGTTCCTCAATGAGAATCTAAGCAAAGGATCACCATCGAAGCCAATATTCTTACCGGCTGAGTTTGCGTCGTGGATTCGACGTGGCATCGTGGATTCAGTGTGCTAAAGGCGTTTCGTGGATTCGAAACGTGTGCTCGTGGATTCGAGTGGCGTTCGTGGATTCGAACGTGTGTAGTGGACGTGCAATCGTTGGAGCGCAAGGTCCGAAGAAGTTGAAGGAGGGGTTAAATCCGTGGAGACGGTAATCACCTTGTTATTCTTCTTTTCTTAGTGGATTGTTATTGCGTGGACATCCAATCGGTGAGCGCAAGGTCCGAAGAAGCTGAAGGAGGGGTTTTGAGTCCGTGGAGTCGGTAATCACCTTGTTATTCTTCTATTCTTAGTGGATTGTTATTGCGTGTTGGTCCCGTGGTTTTTCTCCTGGATTGGAGTTTCCACGTATATCTCGGTGTGCTGTTTTTATTTTCCGCATTGGTTTTTATTTTGCACTGAGATTTGGTTTTATAAGTATTACACCTATTCACCCCCCCTCTAGTTGTTTGATAGTACCTATTTAGATCCTTGTGGATCCATAAAAACCAACAATTGGTATCAGAGAGGGTTTTAGGTTTATCTATCATGTTGGGTGAAAGTGGTAATATTTATAGACCTCCTCTTTTTGATGGGACTAATTATGCTTATTGGAAAGTGCGGATGAGAGCTTTTCTCATCGCAATTGATGAGCGGGTATGGCAATCCGTGGAATACGGTTGGGTGCATCCTGTTGAGGAAGTAGGAAATTCTACTACCCCAAAACCTCGCTCTAGATGGTCCAAAGAGGAATTTGAAAGATCTTCTTACAATGGGAAAGGTATGAACGCTTTATTTAATTCTCTTTTCTCGACTGAGTTCACACGAATTTCCGCGTGTGAAACCGCGAAGGAAATTTGGGATATTCTCAAAATTACACATGAGGGTACTAATCTTGTAAAAATTCAAAAGCTCCAGATGCTTACAAGTCAATTTGACTCTATTCATATGGAAGAGCTTGAATTGTTTACAGATTATTACACTAGACTTCAAGATGTAATCAATACTTGTGCTAATTTAGGAGAAAAGATCCCGGAGTCGAGAATTGTAAGAAAGATACTTCGGACTCTTCCGGAACGGTTTAGGGCAAAGGTTACCGCCATTGAAACCGTTAGTCATCCGGATGAGATGAGTGTAGAGGAATTAGTAGGCGCTTTGCAAACTTATGAAATGACTTTTCCTACTAATCAAGTTTCTTCCAAGTCTTCTTCTAAGCTTACAGGTATTGCATTCAAATCAACAAAGGAAGAAGATAGCGAATCGAGTTCCGACGATGAAATCTCTTTTGCCGATTTTGAAGAACAATTGGCGCGGATCACAAAGAAATTTCGTCGGAAGTTTTGGAAGAATCGAACCGATGGATCTTCATCCACGAAACCTTCTAAAGGATCATCGGGTTCTAAATCCTCTAACCTCAAAAGCTTTGCAAAACCTTCTAAAGAAAAAGAAAAAGATGATTTCGAAGGGGAAATCCAATGCTATAGATGCAAAGGCTACGGCCATTTTTCAACGGAATGTCCTTCTCCGAAATCATATAAAAAGAAGGCTTTGCAAGCGAAAACTTGGGACGATTCTACTTCTAATGAATCGACCTCAAGTAAAGAGGAAAAAGTCGTTGCCTTACATGCTTCTAAAATTCCCTCTTCTAATGTTTGTTTATCATCTTTAATCACTGACTCTATTCCTTTGATTTTGCATGAAACATCAACATCCAATGGAGAGTCATCAAGTGAGGGGGAGTCGGACGAAGAAGAACTCGTTGAGGCATATCAACAACTTCTTGCGGAATCTAAGAAGATGGCCAAGCATATGAAGAAGTTGAGGAAGCAACGACTTGAGAATCAAGACGAGAATCATGCTTTAAAGATCAAACTTCATGATCTCAAGGAGGAACGAGAGCTTTTATTGGATAATAATAAAATCCTCCAGGAAAAGATAAATCAATCGGAAACGATCGTTAATTCCCATATTAACAAGATTGATTTTCTAGAAAAACAGTTTGAGGAGATTCATGTCACCAACCAAGTTTTGACCAAGCAAGTTCATGAACTCAAATTCGACATACAAAGGCTTTCAACCGGTTCCAAGAAACTAGATTGTATGTCCGGATTAGGTCAAACACGCAAGGTTGGTTTGGGATTCAAAAAGGACCAAACTGTGCATGCTTCAAGTTCCACAATGAAATTGAAAGGAAGAACTTGTCACTTATGTGGACTTGAAGGACATTTGGTGAAGAATTGCCCGAAAAAAGGAAAGAAGAGTCCTTCGGCAACTTCATCTACGGAGCGAACTCAACGGAATCAAAAGACACATCAAGTCAATAGAGTTCACTCAAACCACCAAAGGTCCGAGCCACAACATCAATCATACAAGTGGATCACTGCGAGGCAAAGACCTAAGGTGGATCAACAGTCAAAGCTATCATCTCCCAACCACAATGAATCAAGACAACCCAAAATTCGACAATTTTGGATTCGGAAAGGGGATATCTTTCCTTGTCTTAAGTTCTAAATAGCTTATGACTGTATGTAATGCTTTGATTGGTTTTCCTTTCATATTTTTCTGAATCTCTGCATTACATGTTTTCAATGCTCTTCGTTTTTATGTTTTGTTTTTTTAAACAAAATGATTTTAATGAACAAGTGCATTGAATAAAAAGGATTTTCACTTTCAATCACTCCAATTTAATTTTATTTGAATTATCAACTTTACTCCATAATCATAATTCTTGAAGATATTTCATTATAGGAGTTTTTGATAATTATATTCATCAAATTTTAGAAATCATGTGTGATCTTTAGATGATTATTCTATCTCGGTTGTGTGAATTCATTGTGATAAACGTGAGACAACCGATAGACTAAAATTTGGGATTTAATTCTTTCACGTAAGAGATTGCATTCTTACAAGGGTAAATAAATGAATTGTAAAAGATGTGGAAAGAGTTACATCCGAAAGGAGTGTGATAACTACCACCACATGTTGGAAAAAGTTGCCACATGTTTTGGATGCTTGAAAAATATTTTATGAAATTTTGTTTAGTTGAAGCATTCGGAGATTCATATTCAAAGTTCTTATATTCTGAACAATCTCCTGGTTGATATAAGGTGGGATAGTTGAAAGATGCTCAAAGAGCCACCCTTAGGTATTTTAGTGCTTATCTCAAATTTGAAAGGGTAAGAAATCAAATTGATGTCATTTGGAAATCTCTGTAAGTCATCTTTGTACATCCGTTACATCTTGATAGACTTTGGATCTCAAGATTATTTTTGATGACTTGTGTTTGACGTATATAATGTGAAAAACGGTTTATAATGTTTTATCTTTGTTTTTCATGATTTCGGAGTAAATCTTTTTAATTTTTGTGAAATTAATTGGATTGAATGACATCTATGATCTCATATTATTCTCAAGCACTTAAATTGTTTTCTTGATGGAATACAAATCGGTAATTCAAATATTTCAAAATCTGGATTTGTTTCAAGAAATTATTTGATTTTTGCGTTCGAGTACCGGTACGCAATCTATGTTTTTGTTATATACCGGAACTGAGCTTTTATCTCTCTTTCACTATGGACTAATGCTGTTAGTGATTTTCTTTTGTCTAGTATGTTCACTGTTTGACAATTTGTGACAAAAAGGGGAAGAAGAGAAATAGGGGAGAAGAGAGAAATAGGGGAGAAGAGATCATCGAGATAGGGGGGGACAGAGATGAGATCATCGAGATAGGGGGAGACGGAGATAAGACCATCGAGAAAAAGAAAGGAGATGAGAAAAAGGAGCCGAAAAACAAAAGAACCAAAAGGACGAATCAAATGTAGGATTTACATTTAATTTCTAACGACTGACTTTTGATTTGTTTGGAGTTTTGTTTTTGCAGGATCTACATCACTTTAAGACTCCAAGTCCTAAGTCATAGAGTTTGTTCTAAGACTGGTTCAAATGTATTTTTGTTTATTGGATCTTTCACGCAAAGAAAGTCAATGTTTTGGTGATGACATTGAGTTTCGATTTTTTGGTTTAAGATGAGTGACTTGAGCGCTTTTATGTATTTTTGGGTTTTGTCACGAAATTGCCAAAGGGGGAGATTGTTACGGCATTTTGGTGTTGGCATATTTCGTGAGTCAAGTCAGTGAGTTGAGTCGGAGTCTTAAAGGGATCAAATTGTCAATCAGCAATCAAAGACTTAGAGAAGATTCAACAAGAGCTCAAGTTGACACTCAGTGTCTTGAGTCTTGAAGATTGAAGTTGAAGAATTGTGGATCAGTTACATCAATCTCAAGAAGAAAGTATTCAAAAGGATCAGGTATGGTTAACTAAATAATTTTGGTGATCCGAATACTTTCTTATAGTGTAGAAACACTTGGATGAATTTTAATTGCATAAAAATCAAAAACTGGACATGGGACATGTTCAGGAACCGGATCAGACAGTCCAATCCGGATCCCGAAGGGTGCTTGTTCATTGGCAAATCCGATCCGGATCAAAGGTCATTTCGATCCGGATCCCGAACATGGGTTTTTGCTGGAATATATGAACGATCCGGATCGGGCATTTCAATCCGGATCCCGAACCCTGTTTTTCTGGAATAGCCTGACTCGTTACGACGATCCGGATCACAGTAAATCCGATCCGGATCGCCGTCCTGAAAATTTCCAGATAAGGTAAGTTTTTGATTCTTATCTCTTTCCAAAGGTTTCTAAACTATAAATAGACATTTAGGGTTTCTCAAAAACGTGGGGAGCACGGCCGATCAATTGATAAAATACTTGAGAGCAACCCTAGAGGCTAGGTTTTTATCGTTATTCTTTTTAGCCTCTTTTAGGTCAATTCGACGGTTCTTTCAAGAACATATCTTTTGTCGAATTGATCTAATCTTTGCTTAGAGATTTCTTCTACGGTTCCTCAATGAGAATCTAAGCAAAGGATCACCATCGAAGCCAATATTCTTACCGGCTGAGTTTGCGCCGTGGATTCGACGTGGCATCGTGGATTCGGTGTGCTAAAGGCATTTCGTGGATTCGAAACGTGTGCTCGTGGATTCGAGTGGCGTTCGTGGATTCGAACGTGTGTAGTGGACGTGCAATCGTTGGAGCGCAAGGTCCGAAGAAGTTGAAGGAGGGGTTAAATCTGTGGAGACGGTAATCACCTTGTTATTCTTCTTTTCTTAGTGGATTGTTATTGCGTGGACATCCAATCGGTGAGCGCAAGGTCCGAAGAAGCTGAAGGAGGGGTTTTGAGTCCGTGGAGTTGGTAATCACCTTGTTATTCTTCTATTCTTAGTGGATTGTTATTGCGTGTTGGTCCCGTGGTTTTTCTCCTGGATTGGAGTTTCCACGTATATCTCGGTGTGCTGTTTTTATTTTTCGCATTGGTTTTTATTTTGCACTGAGATTTGGTTTTATAAGTATTACACCTATTCACCCCCCCTCTAGTTGTTTGATAGTACCTATTTAGATCCTTGTGGATCCATAAAAACCTACACAAAAATCAATGAATTTAGAATTAATGAATTCTCCACCTCTATCACTTCGAACACGAACGATCTTTTCATTTCTTTCATTCATAATACGATGACAAACCTCATGAAAAGAGTCGAAAGTATCCGCTTTCTCTTTTAAAAAAGTTACCCATGAATACCTAGAGAAATCATCAACCAAAAGAAAAATATACCATTTACCTCCCAAAGATGGTTGACGAATCGGCCCCATTAAATCCATATGCAGTAATTCCAAGGGTCGTTTGGTACCGACGTGGTTCAAGTTCTTGTGTGCAACTCTTGATTGTTTTCCCTTTTGACAACCACCACACACAATATTTTCTTTAAATAAAAGTTTAGGAACCCCCTTAACCACGTCCTTATTTGAAATCCTTGCTAGTTCTTTAAAATTCATGTGACCTAGTCTTTCATGCCAAACAGTTTCATTATCCAAAGAAACTAGGTTACATTTTTCAGAAACTTTGTTTGAAAGAACATAGCAATTATTTTCCGATCTAACCCCTTTTTAAAAAAATACCTGGTCCTTATCAGTTACAACACATTCTACAGAAGAAAAATTAACTGAGAACCCATTGTCACAAAGTTGACTTATACTAATGAGGTTAGTCTTTAGGCCTTCAAAAAATAAAACATTGTTCAAAACCGGGCCTTCAGGAATAGCGATTGTTCCCTTTCCAACAATTTTGGAAGAACAACCGTCTCCGAAAACAACATGTCCTCCGGAGATTTTCTCTAAAGTTTGAAAACTGTTTTTGTCACCGGTCATGTGACGAGAACAACCACTATCCAAATACCAAGACGAATTATCATAAGCGTGTAAAGAAGTATGAACAACAAGACAAGGGAAGATTTCACCTTTGCGTACCCAAACCTTTTGAGTTTTGGAGTACGTCGGAAATGATTGTGAAGTTGATACCTTTGGTGAAAGCGTCTTGATTGATCCATCGCTTTTCCTTGACGTCGTCGTCTTGTTTGATGTACTACCAATGTTCTTTCCTTTTGAAAGATCCTTCTTTGATTTGCGGGAAATGAACCCATTGGTAGTAGTTGCAAGATGTGCTTGATTTGATCTTAGCGCTCCATTCTTGCAATTTCTTCTTATGTGCCCTGTATAACCACAACGAAAACATACCTTAGTGCTTGACGATCCTGAAGAGGGTGAAGTAGGCTTGTTGTCGTTGCTTGTCGTGAATTCCGGTGTCGGAGGAGGAGATACCGACTGAGGCACAAACACTGTCCCACTCGAACTAGGACTGTCTCTAGTTCGAGTGTATCCGAGGCCGAACCGATTTGTTTGACCAAGACCAAGTAATTTATCCAACTTGCTCCTTCCAGAAGAGAATTGCTTTAAATCATCCTTGAGTTGGAAAATGGTCTCTGTCATTTCCATTTTTTCTTGTCGAGCCTCGCCGTAGAGCTTCAAGAAGTAATTTGCTTTATTCAACATATCTACATAATTCTTCTCGAAATTCTCATTGGACTCTTGAAGGGAAACATTTACTTTAATCAGATTATCCCTTTCCGCTTCAAGAGCGTTTGAGAGAGAAGTTGCCCTTTTTGCTTCTTCTTCGAGATCCTGCAATCTCCCTCTCAAACTCTTGTTTTGCTTTGCCAGTTTCTTTGAATCCCTCAAAAGCTTATGGTAGGCAAGAGCAAAATCTTCACCTTCAGAGTTACTCGATTCATCGTCCGTTGTAGTTTTTTCAACCTGGGAGAAGTTGGACAATGTATCGGATGTACTTGCCATTAAGCATATGAAGGGTGAAGATGTGGACGCGTGGAATGCCGTTGCGTTGTTCTCTTCATCACTTGAAGATGACTCATTTGTCGTTGAGGTGTCATCCCAAGTGACGGCTTGCATCGCCTTCTTCTTGGACGGATTCTTATTTGGACACTCCGTTGAGATATGGCCGTATCCTCGGCACTTGAAGCATTGGACTTGTCCTTCTGAGCTTTTCTTATCCTTTGAAAAACTTTCTTGCTTTCTTGACTTTTGGCTTGAAAAACCTTTGCCTTTCTTCCACTTTCCGGAGGATGAAGTTTTGCTTGAATTACCCCTTCGAAAGTTTCGGCGAAAATTTCTTGTCAAGAGAGCAAGCTGCTTGTCACGCCCCGGGGTCGAAACTGCGACCCGGGCTCGCTAACAGATCTGCCACCCATACGGTGAACCCCGTATAGACGAAGCGTCTAACCTGCATAAGAGATACTATACTAAACAGATATCAGAGCTGAAAATAAACTGCTATAAATAGAATAAATACAACTCCAAGTCCTCACCACAAGTACAAAAGTCGCTCAACTCTGATATAAAAGTACAACTCTATACCTCACTACAAGGTCTCTCAACAACAAGTAACTCTCAAAATGTAAAAAGTGGGTACATCTACTCTCTGGACGACGACGTCTAGTAGGGAACTAGCTCGCGACTCCCTTACCTCGCTCTGAAGAAACAGCAGCTGGAACAGCAGGAACAAGAGTAGAAGTCCCTGGGGAAAAATACACCACGACGGGTGTGAGAACTACATCCCACAGTAGTTCTCAGTGGGTGCCGTCAACAAGCCCAACGGTCTGCCCACTAAGTCTACTAGAGGCATAAGGTAATAAATGAAATACTGAAAGAAGAGCTGGAAAAGAATATCTCTACAGCTACTATGCCCCTATTTAGATGCTCAACAAGTGAAACAGATGGAAAACATGATGCATCTACTAACTCTCAAGTGTAGTAACCCAATCTAATAATGACTGCCACACTGGGTCCAGTCAAACCAGCGACCACCTACTGCCGCACATCCTCAACAGGACGGGTCTACCGTAGGGTGTCCGTGACTGCCACATCTGGGCCAGCCAGAGGGACGGCGTCGACAAGTCACGATAGAAGAACTCAATCTCACGCCGGTTACAACAACCCGGTCTAAAGCTCAATCTCAACGCCGGTTACAACTACCCGGTCTAAAGCTCAATCTCGACGCCGGTTACAACAACCCGGTCTCGCCTACTCCGGAGTGGCACTCGAGGGGAGCGACCCGCTCGAGTCAAAAGTAACCCATGTCCAACAGCTCTGTCAAGTATCTCAGTCAATGAGGCAAAAGTCGACACAACGCTCAAAGTGGAGACTCACTCAATCCACAATGCAAAACCCTGCCCCAACTGATGTATATCACTAATCGGTCAAACCGCCCACAGTTCGCGGTTACCAAAATAATAACCCGAGTCGATAATCTGGTGCAATCCCATCCGACTCAACCATATAGCTATACTATCCCCCATCCCTGCTCTCTATCCTGAGCAACAAGGGACACTCGACAGTCGGGACCGCTGTCAACCCAACGGCTCCCTGAAACAGACATCACTGACAGGATATATAACTCCACAACAGATACAATAAAGGGTCCGGAAACCCCGAAAGACTAGAACCTACAACCCTAATCAAACAAGAACAGGCTCTAGGCATAGCCTCTCGTTGTTCTCGTCCCAAAGGAAAAATGCAGACCTTGGAACCCAGACCACTCGAATCATCTCGGGTGGTTAAATTTATCGGAAAATGGTGATATTTCTGATTGAAAGCCATTTGATCTGAAAGAAATCCATATTTAATAATTTTTAGTTCTTTTTAGGAAAACAATTGAAAACAAGCTTTATATCCAAGCCTCGTAGAGCTAATGCCTTTGTCCAATCAAACAAGAACAGACTCGGCGACTCCACGATGCTCGGAAGAAAACATTGGTTGACTAAATTCATATGTGTGTCCAAAAATAGTTCTGGGTTCAAGGTTCTGCTATCACTGGTACAAAGCTGCCACTGACACAGTGGCGACAAATAAACAAGAAACCAAAACATCTCGGGACCGCCGTCTACCAACGGCTCCCGCCACAGATGAACGATCAACTATATCTACCAGACTCCACTCTGCTCTCAAGCACGAGTGTAAAATGCATCCCACACTAAAAGAAACCCGACCACTCGGCCCACTACCCGGGCGAGTAAAACACTATGTCCAGGAAAGAAAAGAAGTGTGGATGTCTAAAGCAGTATGAACCTAGCCCAAGTTGAAGTTTTCTACAGTCTGGCTGCACATGCTGCATATGACGGGGGTGCTAGGTCAAATTCCAAGATAATAATAACAATTTTACAGAGTAGGAACAAGAGATCGCATGATCATCATATAACTCTAGAATCAACAGCTATCACATTCTAGCATGCTACATAGGAATATCACTATTATGCATGGTCCTACTATAGCAGATTTAATGCACATTCCATCATTCTTGGAGACAGGGCCACCCACCTGAAGGTGCACAACTGTCCAGGGTCGTACAGCAAAGAAAGCCCAGAAACAGATATACGAGCACAATCACCAAGCCAACAGTACCAAAGTAGTGTTCAAAGCATCCTGGGCACATAATAGATCCAAGAATTACACTTAATTCCCCAAAATTTCACATATTAAAAATCTGTGAGGAACAGTCCTCTTTCTGCGAAATTTTCACCTGTAAAACAGCCTCCAAAAATTCCAGTAAAAATATGAAGGCGATCCTCGCGAAGTGTAGATGTCGATAGAGCCTTGAAACGTCAAATTCCGATGTCCGGATGTGGAGATAAAAATTCGCGAAGGCCTTGCTATCCAGAAACCTCACCAGCACAAAAGGGGCTCAATAAAGCCTCGAAAACCGTGCCAAAAACCCAAATATAGATGAAACACTCAACACGAAAGTCGAAGATATACCTCTCGTGAATCCAACGCCACAAAAATAGTCCAAAAATACAGTCAGGGTAGCTCTGTAGACCTTTCAGACTGAAGTGCAATGGAAACGGACCTCCCACAGAAAATCGTCGCACTGCGCTCCGATGCCGAAGTCGTCGACGCTGCGGCTTCCAAAAAATCCGGGCCTCTACCAGAAGATGCGCAACACGAAGATCTACAACTTTCCTAAAGGGGCCATGGGCAACGGAGCTCGGGAAAGGGGGCAAAACTCCCTCACAAGACAGCTATTTATAGGCCCAGCCCGAAAATCCGCACTTTTGACTTTTGGCCCAAAGATTCGGGCGCCCGGTACTTCTGGGCTGCTACAGTAACGGGCCCGGCCCGTTACTGTTCACGCCCAGAAAAACCCCAGGCCGCCACGTGTACACCCAAACAGCAAACAGCTGTTTGGGCCAACAGCCATGCGCCACGTGGGCGAATCCCGCGACGACACGTGGCGCCCACGCCGGGAGCCTCGGGTCAACGCGCCCACGCCGCGCCCCACGTGCGCCCACGCGCGCCTGTCGGGCACGCGGCCCGAGGTACCAGCTCCCCACCCGTGGACCGCGCGCACAACACCCAACCAACCACCAAGCGACACGTGGCCAGCCCTCGGTCCACCGTACACCCCGCCAAACCCGTGGACCACGCCCACTGCGCCCGCCAACCGGGAGGCGTCACGTGCCGAGCGCCCGGGTGCACGCCTCCGCCGTGGACCGCGCGCCTCCGCCGCCGCCAACCGCCGCGCTTCGCCGCCCGCCGCCGGCGCCGGCGCCTCTCCGGCTGCCGGAACAGTACCAAAACCTCGAAATGCGTGTTTTCGCATCCGGACTCCGAAAAATACAAGTAAATAGTCCATCTTGACCGTTTTCGCGCGCTGAATCCAAATCCGAAGTCCGATTGGCCAAATTCCACTTCTAAAATTTCTCGAAAATTCCCGGAAAAGTAAACTTGATCCATTTTTCGTACCGGGTCCATTTCTTGATTCCAAAACGCGCGCAGAAACCTCAATCACCCACAATGGGCCTCCAGCAAGCAATCATGCTCCCATTTACACCAGGAATCCAAATTCCGGGGCCTGACACCCGCACAAACACTCCCAGAAGCTACTATTCCATCCATAACTCTTAAGTGGGGATTCGGGTCCTCACACTGCTTCTTAAAGTCCTCCATAGATAGGTTCTCGTCATCGCCTGAGGAGGATGAATCCACGTCTTCTTCTTTTGTAGTTTTCAACGCAAAACCTGAAGACTTAGCAGTAGATGCTTTTCCAGAAGAATAGTTAGTAGGAAATATAATTTCATATGTTTGTAATGAACCAACTAATTCTTCTACACGGATTTCGTCCGGGTGTTTAATAGTTTCAATGGCCGTAACCTTGGAACGAAATCTTTCAGGAAGAGTTCTTAAGATCTTTCTTACAATTTTAAATTCTGGAATCTTCTCTCCCAAGTTAGCACATGTGTTTACGATGTCTTGCAATCGTGTATAGTAGTCTGTGAATGATTCATTTTCTTCCATAAAAATAGAGTCAAATCTGCTCATAAGCATTTGCAGCTTTTGAATCTTCACAAGGTTAGTTCCCTCATGTGTAACTTGAAGAACATCCCAGATTTCTTTCGCAGTCTCACATGCTGAGACGCGAGAGAATTCAGTTTGAGACAAGGCATTAAATAAAGCATTGATTCCTTTGCCATTGTAAGAAGATAAGTCTATCTCTTCCTTGGTCCATTTCGACCTAGGTTTGATGATGTGAACATCAACAATAACTTCAATTGGATTTGACCATCCTAACTCGATAGATTGCCACACCCGTTCGTCGATGGAAATAAGAAATGCTTTCATCCGTACTTTCCAGTAGGCATAATTTGTTCCATCGAAAAACGGGGGTCTGTTGATGTTTCCACCTTCAGCCATTGTTTACAACCCTATTCCCGCTCTGATACCACTTGTCGGGTTACGTAAATAATGATCTAAATAGGGGAAAAAACACCTAGAGGGGGGTGAATAGGTGTAAACAATAAACACTCAAAAATCTTCGCGCAATAAAACCCAATGCGGAAATGAAAACTAACACGCAAGATTTTTACGTGGAAAACTCCAAAACCAGGAGTAAAAAACTACGGGACCGATAACACGGTGAAATCAACTAAGATTATAACACGTATAAAGGTGATATAACACACTCACAGATGACTTAACCTTTTTCCATACGCTCCGAGTTGATCTTCTCCGCTCGCTCCGCAACGCTTCTCGAATCCACGATCTGCGTCCAACGCCGAATCCACGGCGTCCAACGTCGAGTCCACGACGTCCGACCGAATCCACGGTCTTCACCCAGTAGCACGTCTCGAATCCACGAACGTACCTCGCTCCGAATCCACGAGAGCGGTAGCACCTTGAATCCACAAGGCCACGCGAGTCCACGCGCCGATTTTGGGAAAATCGTTGTTTTTTGGGTGGTGATGATCCGCCAAATACTTAGATTAGAAATAGATCGGAAATACCATCTAAGTATTCATTAATTTGATTCTACTCAAAATCTGAGTATGAAACCCTAGAATCAAATCAATCAATATAGATGAAGAAACATAGGATTAAATCTATTGATTTCCTTTCTTCTCTATAGGTGGATTTTTCTTTTTATGGCAGTATTTTGATTTATTCAGCTTACCCTAGAAAATGAATCATAGGGTTTATTTATAGGTTAGAAACTGTTGGAAGAGGATAAGAATCAAAAACTAACCTTTTCTGGAATTTTACAGGACGACGGTCCGGACTGGAATTATGGCGGTCCGGACTGTCGTAACGAGACAGACTATTTCCAGAAAAACAGACGTTCGGGGTCCGGACTGAAATGCCTGATCCGGACTGTTCATACATCTCAGCAAAACCCTTGTTCGGGGTCCGGATCAGAAATAGCTTGGATCCGGACTGTTCATACATTTCAGCAAAACCCATGTTCGGGGTCCGGATCAGAAATGGCTTGGATCCGGACTGGATTTGCGTATGAACAAACACCATTCGGGATCCGGACTGCCGTGCCTGATCCGGATCCTGAACATGTCCCATGCCCAGTTTTTAATTTTTATGCAATTAAAACTTCATCCAAGTGTTTCTACACTATACGAAGTATTCGGATCATCAAAAATAATTAGTTAAACGTACCTAATTCTTTTGAATTCTTCTTTCTTGAGATTGAGGTATATGATCCAAACTTCTTCATCTTCAATCTTCAAGACTTAAAACTTTCACGAGATACGCCAAAACAAATTCCTTAACAGAATTAATCAAAGGGGTAGATCTAACGGTGGAAAACATGGTAGCACAAAGTGCTTGGAACTATCAATAGCATAATATCCGGACTATATATATATATAATTGAGCTCCTATGTTTTTAAAGTACCAAATCATTAGTGCTTATAGGTTTTCGGCTCTTGGATAAAAAAAATTACGGTTAGGATGATAGTGGGCCCATTAGATTTACTAGGTGGTTGGTGAAATAGCATGATTTAAAAAGTAAAATTTGCCAAAAGAATAGATCTAATCGTAAAAAACTTACAAGCACCAAATGTTTGGTGCTTTTACAAGCGTCATAGCCGAACTATATATATATATATATATATATATATATATATATATATATATATATATATATATATATATATATATATATATAGAGAGAGAGAGAGAGAGAGAGAGAGAGAGAGAGAGAGAGAGTCCGGCTAGAATACTATCGATAGCACCAAGCAATTGGTGCTATCAAATTTTTAGCCGTTTGATGAAAAAATATACGGTTAGGATTATAGTGGTTCCCTAAGATTTTTACTATTCAACCAACCATCTAGTAAACCCTAGGGGACCACTATCATCTTAACCACACATTTTTAAATCCAAAGACTAAAAACTTGATAGCACCAATGGCTTGGTGCTATCGATAGTATTCCGGCCTATATATATATATATATATATATATATATATATATATATATAGTGTGTGTGTGTGTGTGTGTGTCCGTCTACTATACTTGTAAAAGTACTAAATAATTGGTATTTGTAAGTTGTCAACCGTTAGATCTATCCCTTTGACTAATTTCACCTCTTAAATCATGTTATTCTACCAACCACCCAGTAAACCCAATGGGCCCACTATTATCCTAACTACACATTGTCACGCCCCGGGGTCTGAACTGCGATCCGGGCTCGCCAACAGATCTGCCACCCATATGGGAATCCTCGCATAGGCGAAACGTATAACCTACAAAAGATAGTATCTGGCAACTATACATATATCAGAGCTGAAAAAAAACTGCTGTAACAAAAACCAATCTACTGTATAACTGAAATAAAGGTGCAATATCCATCTCCCAAAAATAATAATACAATAATCTGGTCCACTTAATCAAGGTACAATCAAAATCCGCAAATACAATAACTGTGAATCCAAAAAGGGAGGTAAACTAAAATAATAAAATATATCATTGTACAACAAAACCTACAATCCGGGTTTGGTACATCTATCTCACCAAAAAGACAACACTGGTAGGGATCTATCTCGCGACTCCCTCACCTCGATTTGTCAAGCCAACTGAAGCAGGGACGGAAGGGAAAGCCTCTACAAAACTATCACCAATAAAGTGTGTGAGAACTACATCAATTAGTAGTTCTCAGTGGGTACCATCTCCAAGCCCAACGGTCTGCCCATTAAGTCTACTAGAGGCATAAGATAACAGGAATACTGTAAATAAGAATAGATAAGCTGGAAAGAAATCTACAGCTATCGTGCATTTATCTACAATGCTCAATGGGTGAAACAATGATGATATGCAACCACTCTAACTCGAGGTGCCCAAATCAACCCAATCGTAAAGACTGCCAAAAAGGCCAGTCAAGCCTGTGCTCACCTACGGTGTAGGACCCCCGAACCCCTTGCAGCATTTTCCGATGGATCCACTGTTAGAACACCTGTTGTTGGTGTATCTGGCCCATGGTGCATCAATGGGATGCCACAGATGGACCCTGTAAGGTTTTATTAGCTGTGTTGGCTTTCGGCTGGGTTTGCCGAAATTTTAAAAAAGAATTAGGCCAAATAGACGGCGGAAATGGATTCAGCGCGGAAAAACGCTTGAAAATGGCTTTTTGTTTGCCAAATTCTGAGTCCGGATGCCCAAAAACGGACTCCCGGAAAATTTACTGGATTTCTGGTGCATGGGGGAGCCGTGGACCGGCGGGGGAGCCACGTGGCAGGCCCTGATTGGCCGGCGCACGCAGCTGGGTCCACGGAGCACTGGGGTTTGGACCGGGGTGCACCGGGAGGCGCGTGGACCGGCAGGTGTCCACGTGGCAGCGCCTGATTGGGCGGCTCTGGTGCGCTCGGTCTGCGGGAGTGCGCGGGGAGGCGTGGACCGGGGGCGCGCCACGTGGCGGCACCCGGTTGGCGGGCGCATGAGCGCGCGGTCCACGCAGCGCGCGGGGCAGGTGGCCGTACGCGGGGCAGGCGCGGGCGACGTGGGAGGTGCCACGTGGCGCCCGCTGATTCGCGGGCGCCACCTGCCGCGTTGACGCGGGCAGGGACACGTGGCGCTCCCCGTGGCGGCTTGCACGGCTGCGGCGTGTTCGGGGGACACGTGGCGGGCGTCGGCGCGGGTCGGACCAAGCAAGCGTCCGGCCGGATCCCGTGTGCGGGCTGGGCCGGGCCGGGCCGCACTGTGCGCGCCCGAAACCGGCCGGGCCGGGCTGCACTGTAGCCGCCCGAATTCGGGCTGGGCCGCACTGTAGCCGCCCGAATCTGGGCCGGGCTGCACTGTAGCCGCCCGAATCTTGGGCAATTTGGTATTTCTTCATTTGTTTTTTTGGGGCCTTTAAGTAGCAGCCCGAGCCTCTTTCTTCTCCCCTTTTCTCCTCTTTTCGAGCCTCCTCTGCCCGAGCAACCTTTAGAAGAATTCTTCATCTTCAAGCTCTGGATCCACCTACAAAGTTTTGGGATTTTATGGGCACGCATCCCGAGGTTCTCTATTTTACGGCGCGGCGCGACGTGGTGGTTCCTGTGTTCTTCTTCGGCGCAGCAGCAGTGTTTTAGCTCCCCTGGTCTACTCCGACGATCTTTTCGAGCGATTTCTTCGCTGCTGGATTCGTAACAGGTGAGGCTACGATTTTGGGTTTCTCGGACATTTTCAGATTTCACGTTTTTCGAGGTGTTTTCTCGTGCTCATTGGGACCCTTTTTGCTGTGAGATTTTGGTGAGGGCAGCACCTTCTTTTGAGGAGATCTTCGCGCACGAGTCTCGGATCAAGACGTGCTTATAGACTTTTTTCATCTACTCGACGCGAGGATCATCGTGGATTTTTCTTGGAATTTTTGGAGACCTTCCCGAAGGTATACACTGTTCCTTTTATCTGTACAAGAGTTTACAGTTGAATGGTTTTGGGATTGTGCGCACCGATACTGTGGAATTTGTAACTTGGCCTACGGTGCTCGGAATTGGACGTGCAGGTACCCGTTTCGAAGCTATCGACGCGAGGATCGCCGTGGTATTTTTATCAGAATTTTTGGAGTTCGTTTTACAGGTGAAAATTTCGCAGTAAGTGGACTGTTCCCAGCAGATTTGTAAAACCTGGATTTTATTGGATTTAAAGTGTAACTGTAGCCTTATGTTGTACCCAGGAGGGATTGTGGGCTGTGCTGGACCTGTTGGACCTAGAGTGGTTATTTTCCTGGTTTTCTCAGCTGTACGGCTCCGGACAGTTAGCGTTTTCAGGTGGGTGGCTTGCTTTCAAGATCTATGGACTGTACTCTAATTCTATTGATATAGAATCATGCATGATAGTGATTGGACTTGGGTAGCATGCTAGAGCGTAGGAATTGTTGATCCTTGTTTTATCTGTCGATCTTGTAATCTCTTGCTTCCTACTATCATGTTAAATATTTGTTATATTGGAACTTGACCAAGCACCCCCGTCATATGTTGCATGTGTAACCAGACCAGTAGAAAACCCTCACTTGGGCTAGGGTTATTTATGTTTAGACATCCACACTTTATGTCGCATTCCTGGACTTAGTGTTATCCTCGCCCGGATAGTGGGCCGAGCGGTCGGGACTTCTCTATAGTGTGGGATGCATTGCACTCGTGCTTGGGAGCAGAGTGGAGTCTGGTAGATGTAGTGGTTCGCTTGTCTGTATCGGGAACCGTTTGGGGTAAATGGTGGACCCGAGAGATCTTGTTTTCCCCTGTTTGGGTCGTCGCCACTGTGTTAGTGGCAGTAGTTTACTAGTGTTAGCCGGACCTAGAACCCAGAACTCTTTTTGACATATACATGATTTTAGTCTACCAATGTTTTCTTCCAAACATCGAAGGGCCGCTGGAGTCTGTTCTTGTTTGATTGGACAAAGGCATCAGCCCTTCGGGGTTTGGGTAAAACACTTGTTTTCTAACTGTTTTTTTTTAAAAGAACTAAAATCATTAAATATGGATTTCTTCCAGATCAAATTAGTTTTCAATAACAAATGTCACCTTTTCCGGTAAATCTCCCCACTCGAGAGGATTCGAGTGGTCTGGGTTCTAGGGGTCGTCCCTCTGTCGGGACGAAAGCCGGGGGCCGAGCCTGGAACCTGTTCTTGTTTGATAGGGTTGTAGGTGTAGGTCCCCCGGGACTTTCGGGCCCTGTTGGTGTCTTCCGCGAGTTGTATTGTGATTATTGCCTTCCCGAACTATAAGGGATCGTGAACTTCGATAGTCGGAGCCTAGAGTCTGTTCTTGTTTGATAGGGTTCTTAGCACCGGTCTATCGGGTTTCCGAACCCTTATGGTGTCGGTCTTTCTGGAGAGTTTAGTGTTCTCTTGTGGGAGCCGTCTGGTGGACGGTGGCCCAGCTGTGTGACTTCCAGCTTGGTGTTGTTGGTCGATCTTGTTGATCGTGGTTTGGACTACAGCCTGCATGAGCCATATTTGAGCTCGACAGAGATACGCGGATACTTTCCTCGGTGGGGTCGCTCCCCTCGAGAGCCACTCCGGAGTTGGGCCTGTTACTTGCTATCGCGACTTGTCGACGCCGTCCCTCTGACTGGCCCAGTTAGTGGCAGTCACGGACACCCTACGGTAGACCCGTCCTGTTGAGGATATGTGGCAGTAGGTGGGCGCAGGTTTGACTGGACCCTTTGAGGCAGTCAGTTTAGATTTGGTGAGTTTACTGTGTGTGTTAGTAGATGCATCATGTTTCATCTGTCCCTTTTCTTGAGCATCTAGATAGAGGCATAGTAGCTGTTGAGTTACTTTTCCAGCCTTTCATTTCAGTTTTATATTGTTACTTTATGCCTCTAGTAGACTTAGTGGGCAGACCGTCGGGCTTGTTGGCGGCACCCACTGAGAACTACTTGGGACGTAGTTCTCACACCCGTCGTGGTGTATTTTTCCCACAGGGACTTCTACTCCGGTTCCTGCTGCTCCTGTTGCTGCTTCTTCTGATCGAGGTAAGGGAGTCGCGAGATAGTTCCCCACCAGTCGTCGTCCAGAGAGTAGATGTACCCTTATTACTTTTGAGAGTTCCTGTTGAGAGAACTTTGTAGTGAGGTATAGAGTTGTATTTATTTTCTACTGCTCGAGTGACTTTTGTACTTTTGGTGAGGACTTGTGTTGTATATAGTTTTTATTTCTAGCAGTTTTACTTTCAGCTCTGATATCTGCATAGTATAGATGCTCTTTTGCAGGTTAGTCGCTTCGTCTATACGGGCTTCCCGTATGGGCGGCGGATCTGTTGGCGAGCCCGGGTCGCAGTTTCGACGCCGGGGCGTGACATACGGTTCCTCTACTCACTAGGCAAGAATAACGTAGGGCGTCCCAACGGACTAGTATGCTCTCACCTTCCACCACTGTCCTATCTGAACTGGTCTCGTAGGACGTCCCAACAGACTATCATGCGCTCACCTACCACCACTGTCCTATCTGGACTGGACTCGTAGGGTGCTCAAATAAACCAAAACAACCATCACAACCGCAGCGACACTCAAGGGGAGCGACCCCACTGAGGGAAAAGAACAGTGCAAAATCGAGAACCAGAGCTGTAGCACATGCAGGTTATAATCAAAGACCATGATCAAACTGATCGGAAACTCGCAAACCCAAATCAACTAACCACACCGGCCGAAACCCCCATCGGCCAAAGATCATAACCCAACTCAACTGCTAGTAACAGCGACGGGACTGAGAATTCCGAGAAACTGATACCTACAACCCCAATCAAACAAGAACAGGTTCTAGGCACAGCCTCCCATAGCTCTCGACCAAAATAAGGAGGCAGTTCTTAGAAACCATATCACTTAAACCCTCGTCGGGGTGAGGAGGTTTATATGAAAAAATGACATTTGTTTCTGAAAACTATTTTGCTCGACCGCTCTCTAGGTGAGGACAAAAAGTAATTTCTTTTTAGAAAGCCATATTGATTTAAGGAAACCCAATTTTAATAAAGTTTAGTTCTTAAGAAAATCAGTTAAAGACGGTTTTTATTTTCCCAAATCCCGAAGGACTAGTGCCTTCGCCCTAATCAAATAAGAACGGGTTCCGGCGCCCCTCGAAATTTGGAAAGAAACATTAGTTACTAAAATCATGTGTGTCCAAATGCATTTCTGGGTTCAAGGTTCTGCTATCATAAAATCAACACCACCACAACTCAGTGGCAACGAACCAATCAAAAGAAGCTCGACAACCCACGACCACCGTCCCAAACAGCTCCCGACACTAGCACCAAACTAACCTCAACCACCAGACTCTACTCGGCCCCCCGGCACGAGAGCAACATGCATCCTACACTATACCGACCACTCGGCCCACTACTCGGACTAGGAGAAATTCTAAGTCGAGGGAAATGGCAATGCAAAGTGTAGGAAATCTAGAACATGAAAGAAACTAGCCCAAGTGTGGATTTTCTATTAGTCGGTTGGAACATGCAAATATATGACGGGGTGCTAGTCAAGGTTCCACAATTTAACATTCATCATGACCAATACATAAATCTCTAACCAACATAAGTCACTAGCTTTATCATACATACATCTTAACCAACATAAATCACTGACTTAATCGAACATGCATCCCGACCAATATAAATCACTAACTCTATCATGAATGTTCTCAATCAATATACGGTATACAATTATTATCATGCTTGCTTCCAATCAACAAGGAGTACAACCAAGACATACTGTAATGTACCGAATTTTCGACACATAAATAAATGTAAATAAAGGTGGTATGAAATACTAGTGTTATGAAAGTTGGGGAAGTAAGGAACATTTGGACGCGAGTTGGGCCCAATTCGGGTTAAAATGGAGAGATCTAAAAATTTATTGGAGAAAGGGTGCCCAGATTTTTAGTGGAAAATTCACAGTGTCGGAAAATTCCGAGAAAATTACGGGAGCCCCGTAAATATGTTTTAAGATCACAGAAAAAGTTTCACGTTGATCGGATGCATGATAGTGAGAACGGGCTCCGCCAATAGTGTCGAAAATTCTGAGAAAATTTGGGGAGCTTCGTAATTATGTTTTAAGGCCACAGTAAAAATTTCGGGTTGATAGGATATCCGGATTGCGAGAACGGGGTCCGCCAGCGATTCTGGATACAGCGAGGCTTTTGGTGGCCCAGAAATGGCCCAAACTGGAAATTTAAATTTTTCTGTGGTTAATTAGGCTGAAACGAACCTGCCTGTCAAATTTGGACAGAAACAGACGAAAAATGGACAGAAAACGGGATGAAAACGGATTTCCAAGACGCGCGGCGCGCTGCGCGAGGCGCACAGCTGGAGCGCACTTGGGCGCGGGTCAACAGGGGGCGCCAGGTGCGCGTGCGTGCCTGGACCGGGTGCACCCGGCTGGGTCTTGTAGACCGACGGGTGCACCGTAGACCGATGGTCCATGGACCACCCTTCCCTCTCTCCCTCATTTTCTTCTTCTTCTTCCTCCCCGCACCTCCATTTTTTCTCCTTTTTCCTTTCTTCTCCAACCGAGAGTGAGGGAGAGTGAGGGAGAGGTTGGGAGGTGTTGCGGCGTGGCGTCGTGGGTCTCGTGGAGCGCGCGAGGCTTTCGATTGGAGGCGTTTTGGCGGCGGCGGCGCGGTCGGGTAAGTCCCGCGCTTTATTTTTACGGTATTTTTGGCACAGTTTTGAGACGTTAGTTTGGACATTAGATTTAACCCCGTACCGTTTTGCGTGTTAGGGACCGAGTTCTTCTGTACCGTTGCTGCACGGACTGTCGCGGACAGTTTTGGCGCGCCTCGTTTTGCGTGCCAGTTGTGGAAGAAATGCACCGTTTTGCGTGCGAATTCGGAAATATGCGCAGTTTTGGACGCAAACCCGGAAAACATACATCGTTTTGCGTGCAACCCTACAGTCAAACGTGCACCGTTTTGCGTGCAGATTTGAAGTACGTTCTCCGTTTTGCGTGCCGATCGTATTATCGTGCACCGTTTTGCGTGCCGACCCTAATATTTTGCATCGATTTGCGTGCAGGACTAGAAAAAAGTGCATCATTTTGCGTGCAACCCTACAGTCGAACGTGCACCGTTTTGCGTGCAGATTTGAGGTACGTTCTCCGTTTTGCGTGCCGATCGTATTATCGTGCACCGTTTTGCGTGCCGACCCTAATATTTTGCATCGATTTGTGTGCAGGACTAGAAAAGCGTGCATCATTTTGCGTGCAACCCTACAGTCGAACGTGCACCGTTTTGCGTGCAGATTTGAGGTACGTGCACCGTTTTGCGTGCAGGTTGAGTTGACGCGCATCGTTTTGCGTGCCGACTGAAGTGGCGCGCATCGTTTTGCGTGTGAGTTTTTCTGACGCGCACCGTTTTGCGTGCAGGTTTGGTGGACTTGCACCGTTTTGCGTGCAGACTCGAGGGAGGTGCACCGTTTTGCGTGCAAGCTCGAGGGAACAAGTGGAATCGCGCGGAGACCAATTGCAAGTGTCTACAAGCAATTGGGTACACTACAAGGTGGGGAATTCTGCCGAAATTGGGTGACCTCTCCCCTTGCTCCTTTGCTTTTCGATTTCGAAGCATGATAGTAGCCTGTTAGAGGCGTTAGGTAATTATGAATAAGATTGCATGTTTAGAGGAACACAGATGAAAAGTGCAACTGTTAGTTGCCAAAGGCAGATGATATATGTGCATGTGTAGAGAAATTTAGAGGAAAAGTGATATTTATGATTTATCCAAATAGGGAATAAACTAGTATGTGTAGATGGACACAGATGGAAAATGCAACTGTTGGTTGCCAAAAAGGAGATAATTAATCTGCATGTCTAAAAAGAATTAGGGGAAAAATGCAATTCTTGACTTATCTAAATTGCTGATAATTGCATGCACAGATGATAAATATTATTTTTATGATGGATATGAAAATAATTGCATGCGTAGAAATGAATAATTATGTAATGACTGTGATCATGTTAGGGTACAACCCTAGGAATCATGTGACATAAGGGAACAGAACTTGTTGGTAGTAAGACTAGGAGAAAATCTAGTTTAGGGGTTTGACGAGTGACATTGAACTAGGAGCTATCCTAGGATTGGACGAGTGGCATTGTCTTAGGGGATAACCTAAGGACACTGGATAGAGTGATCAACATAGAGTCAAGGAACTCTAGGATGAGTATGACATGGAACTTAGGTAAAGGGGACCTAAGGTGAACTAGTGATCAACATAGAGTCAAGGAACTCTAGGATGAGTATGACATGGAACTTAGGTAAAGGGGATCTAAGGTGAACTAGTGATCAACATAGAGTCAAGGAACTCTAGGATGAGTATGACATGGAACTTAGGTAAAGGGAACCTAAGGTGATCCAGAGGAGTTTAAACTCACAGACAGGAAATTAGAGTCAGTGTAACTCTAAGATAAAAGTGGAACAGGAGATTAGAGTCAGTGTAACTCTAAGCTAAAAGTGGAACAGAAAAATAGAGTTAAGTTAACTCTAGGATTCAGTGAGGAATCAGGAAAGTGGGATAAGATCCCAAGGTTAAAGAAATTAAACAAATATAACCCTAGAAAGTCATAGGGTGTCTGGGCGAATGGACAATAACTTTAACTTCAATTTGAGTTAAATAAGTGAAGGTGAAATGTTAAGAGTCCAGGAGACTCTCAAGTTATCCTTATGGCGAGACCTAGGATAAGAGGTAAATTATTGTAAAAAGCAAAGTTTAAAAGCAAGCTAAAAGTGGCTAAAAGGTATAAAGAAAATGTAAATGGCGCATTCGAATTTGAGACTCGTCAAGTGGAGCAGGACTCTCTGGGCAGTGACCCGTTGGACGAGGTACTTTCGAAAGGCTTAAAGTGAAAGCAAAGAGCTAAATGCTCAAAGGAAAGAGAAAGAGATTTGCCAGTGGCAAAAGGGAGCTACAAGCTCGAATAAGAAAGAAAAGCAAGTGTTCAAAGGCAAAGAGGCTAAGAACTAAAGCAAAAAGAGAAAGAAAAAGAAAAGAAAAGAAAGAAAATATAAAGATAAAACGAGCGTACCTTCGGGGGTAAAAAGTAGCCTTGTCGGAGCCAAGGGCAGTGTCCCTCTCCCGGGCAGTGACCCGTAGGACAAGTTCCCCGTTGGGCGGGGTAGCACTTGCGGGTGCTATCGGCAACCTTAGAAGTCTTATCTTATGGTAGCAGGACTACCGGGCTGGGGCCCGTTGGATAAGAATTTCTGAGGGTTAACTTGAACTAAAGCACCAGAATTTAAAGAATAAAGAGAAATTAGAGTGGCCGAGGTGGCCGGGTTAGTTTGACCCTATATACAGCGGCATAGTGGTCGAGTTGGTGCTTAGCAGCCTAGTGTGGCTAGACAAAGTAGTGCTGGGAGGATGAGTATACACAGATAGTATAGTGATTCATATATATTGCATAGCCGCATTTTGCTATTGAGGATTTTAGTTTCCTAGCACTATTATTATTGCTTCCATTGGACCAAGTGGTGTAGGACACTTTTTCTCGGTAGTTGAACCCACTGGGAACTCTGTCAGGAGTTCTCACACCCCTTGGGTGCCCCCCACACAGGTTCAGGGATGGATGCAGCGATCGTGGCGGATCAGATGCAGACGGCGAGGCATACGACAGGGGCAAGAGCCCAGCAGCATAGAGACCTAGAGGGTCTAGCAGAGGTATCCCTTTTATATATTTCTTGAGTGAACTCTGTATGGTGAGGAATTTATGTAAAGGAATTGTAATAATTTTATTTGCAAGTTCAGAGATGTAAAGTGTAATAAATTTAAGTTATGGTTCACTCTTTTATGCTTTCATTTCCGCTTTAACTGTTTGTTATTGAATGAAAGTTTAAATTTATAGTGATTTTTAGTACTCTGATATTGAGCTTCCGCATACACTTGTTGTGTTACTATGGATGTTACCGTTCCTTTCGGGTAGTGAAAGGTCATACCCGATTGGCGGGTCTGTTGGCGTGCCCGAACCGTACAAATTGGCGGACTCGGGGCGTGACAGATTAGAGTGGTATCAGAGCCTAGGAATAGTCCTAGGTGGTTAGTGAACCTTAGGGAGACCCTAGGGATTAGCACGAGAGAGTGTGTGGATTATTGAGCGAAAGTATTTGATTGGTTATTGTTGTTCCCAAAAAGGATGTTGGGACTGATCGAGGGCGACGAGCTTTCATTCTTCGGATATTACGTTGGCGGCCGACAACGTAATGTTGGAGATGAAAAGAAGTACCCTCCTATACTTTCGCATGATTGAGTCGACGAGCCTTTTTGTCGGTATATAGACTGCGCGTTGCTCAAATGGCTAAATTTGGGCTAGTTGTTTCGTAGTGGTGTGCATATTGGCGATGACACCACATAGGGAAACACACCTGTTTCGACTCGAGTCACGAGAGGGCTCGGGGTCAAACAAGGTACAGGAGCTGCGATAGCTGGTGACCGCACTTATTGGTGCGGTCCAGTAACATAAGGAATCTTCTTGCCGATAGGCGGAAACTTTCCGCCGGCAGGGAGGCAGACTCTGACGCCTATGGGTGGCGTCAATGTGACAGTCGGAGCAGATCGATAGGCTCCGGGGGCTGATAGCGCAGCAAGCTGAGGCTGCACAAACAACGAATGAGTATACGGCGTCGCCGCCTGTAGGGGCGACAGTAGAGAGTGGCAGTGGCCGCCGAGCTTTTGTCGGCGCACCCCGCACCTTCAGCAAAGAGTGTTATAAGCTTGTGTCAGCTAATTTGCTGGCAAAGTGTGGTTGGAAAGGTCCAGTGAGAGACCGACTTATAGAACGCTGGTGATCGCTATGTGCGAGAACCAAGTTAATGTCCTAAGGGTTAGGGCAAGAAGGGTTGCAGGCCTAGAGTAGGCTTCAGGATACGTGGGTCTCTCGATAGAACGAGAGTTTTACTGGCGCCGTTTTGATGAATGGGCGTAATGGCAAGGATTGCCACCGTAGGATTTGAGTGTTAATCACCAGGATGGTGAACTGTTATTGTGATGCCTCGACCCAGTTGGGAGAGTGCATAAGAGCCGTAGGGGTACGTAAGCGAATCGCTTAACGATGGATTTTCTGCGAGTTAGCATGGGGGCGTAGGACGCCCAATTGTTTGGGTGCTCATGGAGCACAAGTATTGTTTAGCCAGAGAGAGCTGACTAGGTGGCATAGTAGCCTTTGCCCAGTGTGGCCAGAGTTGATAGAGAGTTTTGGGTCGTGGATTGACAACTGGTTAGTTGGTTTTGCTCAGTGAGCATAGTGGTCGCGTGGCGACGATTAGCGGGTTCGCTTGGGGACGATCCGTGCCTGGACCATGTTTGTGGACTGTGGGCCTGTAGCCCAGTGGGCAGGCGCAGTCAGCTGTGAGAGACAGCGGCCCGAGACCTGATGGCGGGGCATGATAGAGATTTGGTCGGGACGGTAGTCCGAGCGATGACCCGAAGACGTGGAATGCCACGTGTGAGCATTGAGGCTATTAGTACACTGAGATTAGTACACTGAGAGTGTGATATGACCAGGCCGTAGAGCTAGTGGTGATTGAGGTACTGTAGCTCCTAGTGGGAGTGTCGGTGTAGCAATCCTAAGTGAGGATCTACCCGTTTGATGATTGGGTCTGTGTGCTAGTGAGAGCCATTATACAGAGTTGGACTGGTTGGGCTATAGGCCCCTATTAGACCGTGGTCTGTGAACCTATTAGTAGTCTGAGATGTCGGGTTAGCTGATAACCCGTGGACTTAGAGCACTAGCAGCGTGCATGATAGCTGAGGACTTGTGGATTGGCCTTTGCCCTCCACATTAGGCAGCTGAGCGATCGGAAAGAAAATGCGGTAAATGAAATTAGCTGCAGATGCAACCTCGTTGTGAAAAGAATGATGGCGGAATTAAAGTGAAAATTTCGCAAGTAAAAACTGGGTCATTCGTGGCAATTGAAAGAGCAAGTGCTCAACTGTGTCTTTCACCTACTTAGTGAAAGTGGCCAGACACCAGGTCTGTGTTTGTCCCTAAATTGCGATAGGGATTCATGAATGAGTTGCTCGTGTAGTCCTGGCGAGCAGAAAGTTTGATGCCGGTCACGATATACAGTGAGCCTAGTAGTGAGGGCAAGATTTCCTCCCTCTCGATCAAGTAGGATGTCACGCCCCGGGGGTTCGAATCGCGCGGAAGAGGAGCCACCGATGCCCCTGATTCAGCCATATATTTTTTTTTTGTAAAACATTACTCCCCGGCGCGTGCACAGACCCGCCGCATACACAAATTCGCTCTGCAAATGAGCAGAGGCCCCTTTGTATATGCACGGCGTCTCAACTACAAAGTGTCTCACAAGGCGTAGTACATACAATCTCTAACCACATCAGTTGGGGTCTCGTACACATACAACCAAACAATTCACGTGACATTCTAGCATTCACTTAGAGCATAGAGGCCGGTGTTTTGAAAGGATAAATAATCACAAGGTTTTGAAAGCGGCATCCACACGATGCCCTCGTTTGTGAAAACAGTTCGTAAACACATAAATCCCACAAGGTTTATAAAGCTTGGTGCCCACACGACACCCACGTTTTAAAAATAGTTTTCGCAAACGGTTTTCTTTGTTTTTCATCGTTCAAAACGGCCAAGTAAGAGAGAACGTAGTATTCATTCAATTATTCAAAAGAAAGGAAAGAAAAGGGCAACATCCACTTCGACCCCACGGGGGTGTCGCAATCCACAACTAGCTACCATGAATAATAAAAGAAAAGGGAAAGAAGAGTCACTGTATCTGAAGTCACCCATAAATCAGATCAGCACCCTAACGTCCTCACCGGCGCCCTAGCACTCGCCCCTGGACGAACCTGTCACGAAGTGGGAAGTCAGTGACTAGAAATAGCATGATAAGCGTAGTAAACAAAGATAAGGCAAACCACAAACACCGGAGCAACTATCCCTCCCATGCACCTTCCACCTTAACCACACCCTGTATCATTACGACATCGGGCACCTTCCCCGATGCCCACCGCCGAGCACCTGCCTCACAAAGCAACATCGGGCACCTTCCCCGATGCCCACCGCCGAGCACCTGCCTCGGCCGCCGAGCACCTGCCTCGACGTCACCGCTCACACCCCCCACCCATGGGGGCCCCCATTCCTAACGCCACCTCCGCGTGGGGTACACGGGTCAACGTACCACTTTTCCGGAAAAGCACACCCTTGCAGTGGCCAAACCGCGGGTGTGCGTGTAGCAAATTTGAGCCCCAGATTGACATTGAGTATCATAACATAACATAACAGGGTTAGTGCATAAACAGAAGGAGACTGACAATTCCACCTTGCCCCAACATGCTATTTCTAACAGTTAAACCCCATTCCCGAAACCCCCGGGAACGTACCCACCTTGTGTGCGTCGTCCTGCGTTCGTCCAGTCCGCGTCTGTGCTCCAGTCGCCCACAGCGCCCCGCACTCCTGAAGGAACATAGGCAAATCGAGACTTAGAAGTCCGAAACTTACAACGACTCCCTACAGCGTGCGGCGGAGTTCTTCGCACGGCACCGGCCCGTGCGACAAACACCCTGCCAGGGCGCAGCCCCGCGCGGCACCAGCCCGCGCGGCGCCCCTCCTGCGGCGGCCCCGCGCGGCCGAGCGCCGCGCGGGCGCGCGGCCGAGCGCCGCGCGGGCGCGCGGCCCGCGGTGCGGGGCGACCCCGCGCGGCACCAGCCCGCGCGGGCGCCCCTCCTGCGGGCGGCCCCGCGCGGCCGAGCGCCGCGCGGGCGCGCTGCCCGCGGTGCGGGGCGACCCCGCGCGGCACCAGCCCGCGCGGCGCCCCTCCTGCGGGCGGCCCCGCGCGGCCGAGCGCCGCGTGGGCGCGCTGCCCGCGGTGCGGGGCGACCCCGCGCGGCACCAGCCCGCGCGGGCGCCCCTCCTGCGGGCGGCCCCGCGCGGCCGAGTGCCGCGCGGGCGCGCTGCCCGCGGTGCGGGGCGGCCCCGCGCGGCACCAGCCCGCGCGGGCGCCCCTCCTGCGGGCGGCCCCGCGCGGCCGAGCGCCGCGCGGGCGCGCGGCCCGCGGTGCGGGGCGGCCCCGCGCGGCACCAGCCCGCGCGGGCGCCCCCCTCCTGCGGCGGCCCCGCGCGGCCGAGCGCCGCGCGGGCGCGCGGCCCGCGGTGCGGGGCGGCCCCGCGCCGGCACCAGCCCGCGCGGGCGCCCCCTCCTGCGGGCGGCCCCCGCGCGGCCGAGCGCCGCGCGGGTGCGCGGCCCGCGGTGCGGGGCGGCCCCGCGCGGCACCAGCCCGCGCGGGCGCCCCCTCCTGCGGGTGGCCCCGCGCGGCCGAGCGCCGCGCGGGCGCGCGGCCCGCGGTGCGCGACGGCGCCGGGCCTCCTCCCTCCTCGTGACCAACAAAAGAAAGAAAGAGGGAGATTCCCCCGAACGAAACGCGTCCGACTCACCTTGATGTGCGAAAGAGGAGGAAGAGAGGGATCGTCCGCTTGCCTCCACCGGTCCACCCTTGCGGTGTGCTTGGTTTCTCTTTGCCGGCGGCTACGAGGGAGGAAGAAAAAGAAAAGAGGCGGCCACCAAAAGAAAAATAAGAGGAACCCTAATCCTCTTTCCCTCACGGCTACATATATATACTAAGAGAATTAGGGTTTACCTTAAAAGGTGTGCGGCTGCCAACACGGATCCCGAGGCGTCTAAGGGGGACCCCAACTTCGAGAATTAATTCTGGTCAGACCGGGAGTCGGAAAAATAAACCGATCGCGCCCACGCGCTCCGTTCCGCGAGCTCTACCGCCTAAAATTATTTGCGGGCCCCGACGGTCTGTCCGGAAAAATGCCAAAAATGAGGCCCCCGGTCAGGCATTACAAGAAGAGGGTGACCAGAAGGGTTAAGGAAAAGCCGGGTCTTACACCACTTACCGCTAAAAACAAGTTTCGTCCCCGAAACTTAATCTTCCCCAGCGGCGAACAGGTCCGGGTAGCACTCCCTCATCTTTGACTCGGGTTCCCAAGTTGCCTCACGCTCTTCTTGATTGCTCCAAAGCACCTTTACGTAGGGAATCGTCCGACTACGCAGCTTTTTGTCCTCCCGGGCTAGGATCCGCACTGGTACTTCCGCGAAACTTAGATCCTCCTTGAGTTCAATCCCGGAGGCGTCAAGCACTCGCGATGGGTCGGGGAGGTATTTCCGAAGCATGGATACGTGGAACACATCATGAACGCGGTCAAGGTTCGGCGGTAGGGCGAGGCGGTAGGCTACCGGGCCGATGCGCTCCAGAATCTCAAACGGCCCTATGTACCGCGGGCTCAGCTTGCCCCTCAACCCAAACCGCTTCACCCCCTTCGACGGCGACACCCGCAGTAACACGTGCTCTCCCACCTGGAATTCCAAGTCGCGACGTCTCTGGTCCGCGTAACTCTTTTGCCGGCTCTGGGCGGTCGCCAAACGTCGCCTGATGAGGCGCACCCTTTCCTCTGTCTCGGCCACTAGGTCCGGCCCCAAAAACTTTCTCTCCCCCAGATCGTCCCAGCAGATCGGGGATCTACAGCGTCTGCCGTACAACGCTTCGTACGGCGCCCTCTTAATGCTCGCTTGGTAGCTGTTGTTATAAGCGAACTCTGCAAGGGGTAGGTAGCGCGACCATCCGTCTCCCAAATCCAGCACGCACGCCCGAAGCATGTCCTCGAGTATCTGGATCACCCGCTCGGATTGCCCGTTCGTCTGGGGGTGAAAGGCTGAGCTGAAGTGTAACTTGGTCCCCAAGGCTCGTTGTAGACTCTTCCAAAAGTTCGAAACGAACCTCGTGTCCCTGTCCGAGGTGATCGTCGTTGGCACCCCGTGCAGCCTTACAATCTCGCTGAGGTAGACCTGTGCCAGCCGGTCACGTGTCCAGGTCGTGTGGATGGGTAGGAAGTGAGCTGACTTCGTTAGCCGATCCACGACAACCCAGATAGCGTCGTGTCCCTGTTGCGAACGGGGGAATCCGGTGACGAAGTCCATTGTGACTTGCTCCCACTTCCATTCGGGCACGGGTAGAGGTTGCAATTTCCCCGCCGGCCGCTGATGCTCGGCTTTCACCTGTTGGCAAATCAAACAGTGAGCCACGAACAGCGTCACATCTCCCTTCAATCTTGGCCACCAGAAGGTCTGTCGGATATCCCGGTACATCTTGGTGCCTCCAGGGTGCGCCACGTAGGGGGCGCAATGTGCTTCAGTCAGGATTTCTTTCTTTAGATCCGGCAGATCGGGCACGCAGATCCGCCCTCGGAACCGAAGGGTGCCGTCCGTTCCCACTGCAAAGTCTCCTTCTTGCTCCGGTGAAATCCTATCTCGTTCCAGCTGTAGCTGCGGATCCGCACCTTGGCCTTCCCGAATCCTCTCCAATAGGGTCGGCGCGACTGTTAGGGTCAACAGTCGCTCAACCGTCCCTGCTGGTACCACTTCCAACCTCAATCGTGAAAATTCCGCGATCAAGTCGTTCTGCTGCGTGATCGCGCCCGCCGAAGTTCCTTCTGCTTGTCCCTTTCGGCTTAGAGCGTCGGCTACCACATTTGCTTTCCCCGGGTGGTACTGGATGGTTAAGTCGTAGTCCTTCAGTAGCTCCAACCACCTCCTCTGCCGTAGGTTAAGCTCCTTCTGGGTGAAAAGGTACTTAAGGCTTTGGTGGTCCGAGAACACGTTGCAATGCACACCGTAGAGGTAGTGCCTCCACAGTTTCAGAACGAAGACCACTGCGGCAAGCTCCAAGTCATGGGTCGGGTAGTTCTGTTCGTAATCCTTGAGTTGTCTTGAAGCATAGGCAATGACTCTTCCTTGCTGCATTAGTACTCCTCCCAGTCCTATTCGCGATGCATCGCAGTAGACTTCGTAGTCTTCTCCAGGGGTTGGTAAGGCAAGCACAGGCGCTCTTGTTAACCGTTTCTTAAGTTCTTCAAAGCTCTCTTGGCATTGGACCGTCCATATGAACTTTACTCCTTTCCGGGTTAGGCGGTTCAGAGGGGTCGCAATCTTCGAGAAACCCTCCACGAAACGTCTGTAGTATCCCGCAAGGCCCAAGAAGCTGCGCACCTCTGTCACTGTGGTCAGCTGGGGCCAGTCGGTCACCGACTCCACCTTCTTGGGATCCACTGCGACTCCTGCTGCTGAAATGATATGCCCTAGAAACCCCACTTCGCGAAGCCAGAATTCGCATTTCTTAAGTTTTGCGAACAGCTCCTGCTCCCTAAGGGTCTGTAGAACAATTCGAAGGTGCTCCTCGTGCTTCTCATCGGTGGTGGAGTAAATCAGGATGTCGTCGATGAAGACCACAACGAACTGATCCAGGAAGGGTCTGAAAACTCGGTTCATCATGTCCATGAACACCGCTGGGGCATTGGTAAGCCCGAACGGCATTACTGTGAACTCGTAATGGCCATACCGAGTCCGGAATGCCGTCTTCGGAATATCCTCGTCTCGAACTCTGAGCTGGTGGTAGCCCGACTGCAGGTCGATTTTTGAAAAGACAGTTGCACCCCGCAGCTGGTCAAAGAGGTCATCAATCCTAGGTAAGGGGTACTTGTTTTTCACTGTGACTTTGTTGATTTCCCGGTAGTCGATGCACAACCGCAAGCTCCCGTCTTTCTTTCGTACAAAGAGTACAGGTGCGCCCCAAGGGGACACACTCGGTCGGATAAACCCCTTGTCCAGAAGGTCCTCTAGCTGCGCCTTAAGTTCCTTCAGCTCCGCGAAGGCCATCCTGTAGGGGGCCTTCGTGATTGGTCGAGTGCCGGGTGGAAGCTCAATGGGAAAGACAACTTCTCGCTCGGGGGGTAATCCAGGTAGTTCGGCCGGAAAAACATCTGGGAAGTCCCTCACCACAGGGATGTCGGGGAGTGCCGTGGAGGATCCGGCGGCCAGGGCCACCGACACCAAGTAGGCCATACACCCGCCCTCTACCAGCTTCCTGGCTCGGGATGCAGGAATCATGGAAGAAAAGGAAACGCTCTTGCAAGCCAAGTACACGTTCTCCGGAAAATCGGGGTACATCAGTCGTACCTCGCGCTTCTCGCAGTCTATGACCGCAAGGTACCACGTGAGCCAATCCATTCCGAGCACTACATCATACTCTTTCAATGGAATGACTACCAGATCCCAGGGGCACGGAAGCCTTCCCATCCATATAGGGCAGGAAGGCACCATGTTGCGTGCCTCCAAGGATCCCCCCGCGGTGTGTACGGTCATCAAACTGGGTAAGGGTCTCAACTCAAAATCATGGGTCAGTGCGAAGTCTCGGGACATAACGAGAGGGTCGCTCCGGTGTCAAAAAGGGTTCTAGCGCGATAAACAGAAGCAAGAGTGATACCTGCGACGACGTGCTCAGACGGGTGCGTCTCCTGCTGACCCATCGAATAGACGCGGCCTCCAGTTGTTTCTTCACGCTGTTGGTAAAGAACGCCCCGAATAGCTGCTGTTTAAAGGTAGTCCATGACGGAAGGGTAGCGCCCGACGCAGAGTCGGGGCGTACGGTCTTCCACCAAATGCGGGCGTTCCCCTCGAGCAAGTGGGCGGCCAGGGGGACCCGCTCATGGTCTTCCATCAATAGGTCCTCGAATAATTTCTCCATCGTATCCACCCATTTCTCCACAACCCAGGGGTCCGTCGTGTCCCCCTCGAACGTTGGCGGATCGTATTTCTTGAAGTCGGCCAGGTTGGCGCGCACACGGTCTCGCTCGTTTGGTAGGTTCGCCCCCTTGTCCTCGGCTGTGGATCTAGTCCTGGCCATGATCTGAACATTTGCACGAACCAGTTACTCCTAGTTTAAATAAGACGGCACGCCACTAGTGCTGGCACTAGAGGGAGAAAAGAAAAGAACACTAATTCCCTCCCCCCTTTTTCCCCCAACGAGCACTCGCGTTTTATTTATCCCGTGTTCACTTTATTACTCAGTAGCCAGAGTATTGCGCCCGTGGATGTTAGGCCCCGACTGTTGTGGTTAAAGTTTACCGCTCTGATACCATCTTAATCTGTCACGCCCCGGGGGTTCGAATCGCGCGGAAGAGGAGCCACCGATGCCCCTGATTCAGCCATATATTTTTTTTTTGTAAAACATACTCCACGGCGCGTGCACAGACCCGCCGCATACACAAATTCGCTCTGCAAATGAGCAGAGGCCCCTTTGTATATGCACGGCGTCTCAACTACAAAGTGTCTCACAAGGCGTAGTACATACAATCTCTAACCACATCAGTTGGGGTCTCGTACACATACAACCAAACAATTCACGTGACATTCTAGCATTCACTTAGAGCATAGAGGCCGGTGTTTTGAAATGATAAATAATCACAAGGTTTTTGAAAGCGGCATCCACACGATGCCCTCGTTTGTGAAAACAGTTCGTAAACACATAAATCCCACAAGGTTTATAAAGCTTGGTGCCCACACGACACCCACGTTTTAAAATAGTTTTCGCAAACGGTTTTCTTTGTTTTTCATCGTTCAAACGGCCAAGTAAGAGAGAACGTAGTATTCATTCAATTATTCAAAAGAAAGGAAAGAAAAGGCAACATCCACTTCGACCCCACGGGGGTGTCGCAATCCCACAACTAGCTACCATGAATAATAAAAGAAAAGGGAAAGAAGAGTCACTGTATCTGAAGTCACCCATAATCAGATCAGCACCCTAACGTCCTCACCGGCGCCCTAGCACTCGCCCCTGGACGAACCTGTCACGAAGTGGGAAGTCAGTGACTAGAAATAGCATGATAAGCGTAGTAAACAAAGATAAGGCAAACCACAAACACCGGAGCAACTATCCCTCCCATGCACCTTCCACCTTAACCACACCCTGTATCATTACGACATCGGGCACCTTCCCCGATGCCCACCGCCGAGCACCTGCCTCACAAAGCAACATCGGGCACCTTCCCCGATGCCCACCGCCGAGCACCTGCCTCGGCCGCCGAGCACCTGCCTCGACGTCACCGCTCACACCCCCCACCCATGGGGGCCCCCATTCCTAACGCCACCTCCGCGTGGGGTACACGGGTCAACGTACCACTTTTCCGGAAAAGCACACCCTTGCGGTGGCCAAACCGCGGGTGTGCGTGTAGCAAATTTGAGCCCCAGATTGACATTGAGTATCATAACATAACATACAGGGTTAGTGCATAAACAGAAGGAGACTGACAATTCCACCTTGCCCCAAATGCTATTTCTAACAGTTAAACCCCATTACCGAAACCCCCGGGAACGTACCCACCTTGTGTGCGTCGTCCTGCGTTCGTCCAGTCCGCGTCTGTGCTCCAGTCGCCCACAGCGCCCCGCACTCCTGAAGGAACATAGGCAATCGAGACTTAGAAGTCCGAAACTTACAACGACTCCCTACAGCGTGCGGCGGAGTTCTTCGCACGGCACCGGCCCGTGCGACGAACACCCTGCCAGGGCGCAGCCCGCGCGGCACCAGCCCGCGCGGCGCCCCTCCTGCGGCGGCCCCGCGCGGCCGAGCGCCGCGCGGGCGCGCGGCCCGCGGTGCGGGGCGACCCCGCGCGGCACCAGCCCGCGCGGCGCCCCTCCTGCGGGCGGCCCCGCGCGGCCGAGCGCCGCGGGGCGCGCTGCCCGCGGTGCGGGGCGACCCCGCGCGGCACCAGCCCGCGCGGCGCCCCTCCTGCGGGCGGCCCCGCGCGGCCGAGCGCCGCGTGGGCGCGCTGCCCGCGGTGCGGGGCGACCCCGCGCGGCACCAGCCCGCGCGGGCGCCCCTCCTGCGGGCGGCCCCGCGCGGCCGAGTGCCGCGCGGGCGCGCTGCCCGCGGTGCGGGGCGGCCCGCGCGGCACCAGCCCGCGCGGGCGCCCCTCCTGCGGGCGGCCCCGCGCGGCCGAGCGCCGCGCGGGCGCGCGGCCCGCGGTGCGGGGCGGCCCCGCGCGGCACCAGCCCGCGCGGGCGCCCCCTCCTGCGGGCGGCCCCCGCGCGGCCGAGCGCCGCGCGGGCGCGCGGCCCGCGGTGCGGGGCGGCCCCGCGCGGCACCGCCCGCGCGGGCGCCCCCTCCTGCGGGCGGCCCCCGCGCGGCCCGCGTGCGGGGCGGCCCGCGCGCGGCACCAGCCCGCGCGGGCGCCCACCCTCCGCGGGCGGCCCCGCGCGGCCGAGCGCCGCGCGGGCGCGCGGCCCGCGGTGCGCGACGGCGCCGGGCCTCCTCCCTCCTCGTGACCAACAAAAGAAAGAAAGAGGGAGATTCCCCCGAACGAAACGCGTCCGACTCACCTTGATGTGCGAAAGAGGAGGAAGAGAGGGATCGTCCGCTTGCCTCCACCGGTCCACCCTTGCGGTGTGCTTGGTTTCTCTTGCCGGCGGCTACGAGGGAGGAAGAAAAAGAAAAGAGGCGGCCACCAAAAGAAAAAATAAGAGGAACCTAATCCTCTTTCCCTCACGGCTACATATATATACTAAGAGAATTAGGGTTTACCTTAAAAGGTGTGCGGCTGCCACCACGGATCCCGAGGCGTCTAAGGGGGACCCCAACTTCGAGAATTAATTCTGGTCAGACCGGGAGTCGGAAAAAAATAAACCGATCGCGCCCACGCGCTCCGTTCCGCGAGCTCTACCGCCTAAAATTATTTGCGGGCCCCGACGGTCTGTCCGGAAAAATGCCAAAAATGAGGCCCCCGGCGGCATTACAAGAAGAGGGTGACCAGAAGGGTTAAGGAAAGCCGGGTCTTACATAGGAGTCGAGATGTGATTCAGTTTCGAGGACGAAACTTATTTAAGGGGGTAGAATGTAATGTACCGAATTTTCGACACATAAATAAATGTAAATAAAGGTGGTATGAAATACTAGTGTATGAAAGTGGGGAAGTAAGAACATATTGGACGCGAGTTGGGCCCAATTCGGGTTAAAATGGAGAGTCTAAAAATTATTGGAGAAAGGGGGCCCAGATGTTTAGTGGAAAATTCACAGTGTCGGAAATTCCGGAGAAAATTACGGGAGCCCGTAAATATGTTTTAAGATCACAGAAAAAGTTTCACGTTGATCGGATGCATGATAGTGGAGAACGGGCTCCGCCATAGTGTCGAAATTCTGAGAAAAATTTGGGGAGCTTCGTAATTATGTTTAAGGCCACAGTAAAAATTTCGGGTTGATAGGATTCCGGATTGCGAGAACGGGGTCCGCCAGCGATCTGGATTACGCGAGGCTTTTTGGTGGCCCAGAAAGGCCCAAACTGGAAATTTAAATTTTTCTGTGTTTAAATTTGGCTGAAACGAACCTGCCTGTCAAATTTGGGACAGAAACAGACGAAAAATGGACAGA
>CM055062.1:18252573-18349814 GCA_029204045.2 Tillandsia leiboldiana | reverse complement strand
CAGCTGGATACGTGGAACACATCATGAACGCGGTTTCAAGGTTCGGCGGGTAGGGCGAGGCGGTAGGCTACCGTGGCCGATGCGCTCCAGAATCTCAAAGGCCCTATGTACCGCGGGCTCAGCTTGCCCCTCAACCCAAACCGCTTCCAACCCCTTCGACGGGCGACACCCGCAGTAACACGTGCTCTCCCACCTGAATTCCAAGTCGCGACGTCTCTGGTCCGCGTAACTCTTTTGCCGGCTCTGGGGCGGTCGCCAAACGTCGCCTGATGAGGCGCACCTTTCCTCTGTCTCGGCCACTAGGTCCGGCCCCCCAAAACTTTCTCTCCCCAGATCGTCCCAGCAGATCGGGATCTAAAGCGTCTGCCGTACAACGCTTCGTACGGCGCCATCTTAATGCTCGCTTGGTAGCTGTGTTTAAGCGAACTCTGCAAGGGGTAGGTAGCGCGACCATACCGTCTCCCAAATCCAGCACGCACGACCGAAGCATGTCCTCGAGGTATCTGGATTGCCCCCGCTCGGATTTTGCCCGTTCGTCTGGGGGTGAACAGGCTGAGCTGGAGAGTGTAACTTGGTCCCCAAGGCTCGTTGTAGACTCTTCCAAAGTTCGAAACGAAACCTCGTGTCCCTGTCCGAGGTGACTCGTCGTTGGCACCCCCGTGCAGCCTTACAATCTCGCTGAGGTAGACCTGTGCCAGCCGGTCACAGTGTCCAGGTCGTGTGGATGGGTAGGAAGTGAGCTGACTTCGTTAGCCGATCCACGACAACCCAGATAGCGGTCGTGTCCCTGTTGCGAACGGGGGAATCCGGTGACGAAGTCCATTGTGACTTGCTCCCACTTCCTTCGGGCACGGGATAGAGGTTGCAATTTCCCCGCCGGCCGCTGATGCTCGGCTTTCACCTGTGGCAAATCAAACAGTGAGCCACGAACAGCGTCACATCTCCCTTCAATCTTGGCCACCAGAAGGTCTGTCGGATATCCCGGTACATCTTGGTGCCTCCAGGGTGCGCCACGTAGGGGGCGCAATGTGCTTCAGTCAGGATTTCTTTCTTTAGATCCGGCAGATGCGGGCACGCAGATCCGCCCTCGGAACCGAAGGGTGCCGTCCGTTCCCACTGCAAAGTCTCCTTCTTGCTCCGGTGAAATCCTATCTCGTTCCAGCTGTAGCTGCGGATCCGCACCTTGGCCTTCCCGAATCCTCTCCAATAGGGTCGGCGCGACTGTTAGGGTCAACAGTCGCTCAACCGTCCCTGCTGGTACCACTTCCAACCTCAATCGTGAAAATTCCGCGATCAAGTCGTTCTGCTGCGTGATCGCGCCCGCCGAAGTTCCTTCTGCTTGTCCCTTTCGGCTTAGAGCGTCGGCTACCACATTTGCTTTCCCCGGGTGGTACTGGATGGTTAAGTCGTAGTCCTTCAGTAGCTCCAACCACCTCCTCTGCCGTAGGTTAAGCTCCTTCTGGGTGAAAAGGTACTTAAGGCTTTGGTGGTCCGAGAACACGTTGCAATGCACACCGTAGAGGTAGTGCCTCCACAGTTTCAGAACGAAGACCACTTGCGGCAAGCTCCAAGTCATGGGTCGGGTAGTTCTGTTCGTAATCCTTGAGTTGTCTTGAAGCATAGGCAATGACTCTTCCTTGCTGCATTAGTACTCCTCCCAGTCCTATTCGCGATGCATCGCAGTAGACTTCGTAGTCTTCTCCAGGGGTTGGTAAGGCAAGCACAGGCGCTCTTGTTAACCGTTTCTTAAGTTCTTCAAAGCTCTCTTGGCATTGGACCGTCCATATGAACTTTACTCCTTTCCGGGTTAGGCGGTTCAGAGGGGTCGCAATCTTCGAGAAACCCTCCACGAAACGTCTGTAGTATCCCGCAAGGCCCAAGAAGCTGCGCACCTCTGTCACTGTGGTCAGCTGGGGCCAGTCGGTCACCGACTCCACCTTCTTGGGATCCACTGCGACTCCTGCTGCTGAAATGATATGCCCTAGAAACCCCACTTCGCGAAGCCAGAATTCGCATTTCTTAAGTTTTGCGAACAGCTCCTGCTCCCTAAGGGTCTGTAGAACAATTCGAAGGTGCTCCTCGTGCTTCTCATCGGTGGTGGAGTAAATCAGGATGTCGTCGATGAAGACCACAACGAACTGATCCAGGAAGGGTCTGAAAACTCGGTTCATCATGTCCATGAACACCGCTGGGGCATTGGTAAGCCCGAACGGCATTACTGTGAACTCGTAATGGCCATACCGAGTCCGGAATGCCGTCTTCGGAATATCCTCGTCTCGAACTCTGAGCTGGTGGTAGCCCGACTGCAGGTCGATTTTTGAAAAGACAGTTGCAACCCCGCAGCTGGTCAAAGAGGTCATCAATCCTAGGTAAGGGGTACTTGTTTTTTCACTGTGACTTTGTTGATTTCCCGGTAGTCGATGCACAACCGCAAGCTCCCGTCTTTCTTTCGTACAAAGAGTACAGGTGCGCCCCAAGGGGACACACTCGGTCGGATAAACCCCTTGTCCAGAAGGTCCTCTAGCTGCGCCTTAAGTTCCTTCAGCTCCGCGAAGGCCATCCTGTAGGGGGCCTTCGTGATTGGTCGAGTGCCGGGTGGAAGCTCAATGGGAAAGACAACTTCTCGCTCGGGGGGTAATCCAGGTAGTTCGGCCGGAAAAACATCTGGGAAGTCCCTCACCACAGGGATGTCGGGGAGTGCCGTGGAGGATCCGGCGGCCAGGGCCACCGACACCAAGTAGGCCATACACCCGCCCTCTACCAGCTTCCTGGCTCGGGATGCAGGAATCATGGAAGAAAAGGAAACGCTCTTGCAAGCCAAGTACACGTTCTCCGGAAAATCGGGGTACATCAGTCGTACCTCGCGCTTCTCGCAGTCTATGACCGCAAGGTACCACGTGAGCCAATCCATTCCGAGCACTACATCATACTCTTTCAATGGAATGACTACCAGATCCCAGGGGCACGGAAGCCTTCCCATCCATATAGGGCAGGAAGGCACCATGTTGCGTGCCTCCAAGGATCCCCCCGCGGTGTGTACGGTCATCAAACTGGGTAAGGGTCTCAACTCAAAATCATGGGTCAGTGCGAAGTCTCGGGACATAAACGAGAGGGTCGCTCCGGTGTCAAAAAGGGTTCTAGCGCGATAAACAGAAGCAAGAGTGATACCTGCGACGACGTGCTCAGACGGGTGCGTCTCCTGCTGACCCATCGAATAGACGCGGCCTCCAGTTGTTTCTTCACGCTGTTGGTAAAGAACGCCCCGAATAGCTGCTGTTTAAAGGTAGTCCATGACGGAAGGGTAGCGCCCGACGCAGAGTCGGGGCGTACGGTCTTCCACCAAATGCGGGCGTTCCCCTCGAGCAAGTGGGCGGCCAGGGGGACCCGCTCATGGTCTTCCATCAATAGGTCCTCGAATAATTTCTCCATCGTATCCACCCATTTCTCCACAACCCAGGGGTCCGTCGTGTCCCCCTCGAACGTTGGCGGATCGTATTTCTTGAAGTCGGCCAGGTTGGCGCGCACACGGTCTCGCTCGTTTGGTAGGTTCGCCCCCTTGTCCTCGGCTGTGGATCTAGTCCTGGCCATGATCTGAACATTTGCACGAACCAGTTACTCCTAGTTTAAATAAGACGGCACGCCACTAGTGCTGGCACTAGAGGGAGAAAAGAAAAGAACACTAATTCCCTCCCCCCTTTTTTCCCCCAACGAGCACTCGCGTTTTATTTATCCCGTGTTCACTTTATTACTCAGTAGCCAGAGTATTGCGCCCGTGGATGTTAGGCCCCGACTGTTGTGGTTAAAGTTTACCGCTCTGATACCATCTTAATCTGTCACGCCCCGGGGGTTCGAATCGCGCGGAAGAGGAGCCACCGATGCCCCTGATTCAGCCATATATTTTTTTTTTGTAAAACATTACTCCCCGGCGCGTGCACAGACCCGCCGCATACACAAATTCGCTCTGCAAATGAGCAGAGGCCCCTTTGTATATGCACGGCGTCTCAACTACAAAGTGTCTCACAAGGCGTAGTACATACAATCTCTAACCACATCAGTTGGGGTCTCGTACACATACAACCAAACAATTCACGTGACATTCTAGCATTCACTTAGAGCATAGAGGCCGGTGTTTTGAAATGATAAATAATCACAAGGTTTTGAAAGCGGCATCCACACGATGCCCTCGTTTGTGAAAACAGTTCGTAAACACATAAATCCCACAAGGTTTATAAAGCTTGGTGCCCACACGACACCCACGTTTTAAAAATAGTTTTCGCAAACGGTTTTCTTTGTTTTTCATCGTTCAAAACGGCCAAGTAAGAGAGAACGTAGTATTCATTCAATTATTCAAAAAGAAAGGAAAGAAAAGGGCAACATCCACTTCGACCCCACGGGGGTGTCGCAATCCACAACTAGCTACCATGAATAATAAAAGAAAAGGGAAAGAAGAGTCACTGTATCTGAAGTCACCCATAAATCAGATCAGCACCCTAACGTCCTCACCGGCGCCCTAGCACTCGCCCCTGGACGAACCTGTCACGAAGTGGGAAGTCAGTGACTAGAAATAGCATGATAAGCGTAGTAAACAAAGATAAGGCAAACCACAAACACCGGAGCAACTATCCCTCCCATGCACCTTCCACCTTAACCACACCCTGTATCATTACGACATCGGGCACCTTCCCCGATGCCCACCGCCGAGCACCTGCCTCACAAAGCAACATCGGGCACCTTCCCCGATGCCCACCGCCGAGCACCTGCCTCGGCCGCCGAGCACCTGCCTCGACGTCACCGCTCACACCCCCCACCCATGGGGGCCCCCATTCCTAACGCCACCTCCGCGTGGGGTACACGGGTCAACGTACCACTTTTCCGGAAAAGCACACCCTTGCGGTGGCCAAACCGCGGGTGTGCGTGTAGCAAATTTGAGCCCCAGATTGACATTGAGTATCATAACATAACATAACAGGGTTAGTGCATAAACAGAAGGAGACTGACAATTCCACCTTGCCCCAACATGCTATTTCTAACAGTTAAACCCCATTACCGAAACCCCCGGGAACGTACCCACCTTGTGTGCGTCGTCCTGCGTTCGTCCAGTCCGCGTCTGTGCTCCAGTCGCCCACAGCGCCCCGCACTCCTGAAGGAACATAGGCAAATCGAGACTTAGAAGTCCGAAACTTACAACGACTCCCTACAGCGTGCGGCGGAGTTCTTCGCACGGCACCGGCCCGTGCGACGAACACCCTGCCAGGGCGCAGCCCCGCGCGGCACCAGCCCGCGCGGCGCCCCTCCTGCGGCGGCCCCGCGCGGCCGAGCGCCGCGCGGGCGCGCGGCCCGCGGTGCGGGGCGACCCCGCGCGGCACAGCCCGCGCGGGCGCCCCTCCTGCGGGCGGCCCCGCGCGGCCGAGCGCCGCGCGGGCGCGCTGCCCGCGGTGCGGGGCGACCCCGCGCGGCACCAGCCCGCGCGGCGCCCCTCCTGCGGGCGGCCCCGCGCGGCCGAGCGCCGCGTGGGCGCGCTGCCCGCGGTGCGGGGCGACCCCGCGCGGCACCAGCCCGCGCGGGCGCCCCTCCTGCGGGCGGCCCCGCGCGGCCGAGTGCCGCGCGGGCGCGCTGCCCGCGGTGCGGGGCGGCCCCGCGCGGCACCAGCCCGCGCGGGCGCCCCTCCTGCGGGCGGCCCCGCGCGGCCGAGCGCCGCGCAGGGGCGCGCGGCCCGCGGTGCGGGGCGGCCCCGCGCGGCACCAGCCCGCGCGGGCGCCCCCCTCCTGCGGCGGGCCCCGCGCGGCCGAGCGCCGCGCGGGCGCGCGGCCCGCGGTGCGGGGCGGCCCCGCGCGGCACCAGCCCGCGCGGGCGCCCCCTCCTGCGGGCGGCCCCCGCGCGGCCCGCGGTGCGTGGCGGCCCCGCGCGGCACCAGCCCGCGCGGGCGCCCCCCTCCTGCGGGTGGCCCCGCGCGGCCGAGCGCCGCGCGGGCGCGCGGCCCGCGGTGCGCGACGGCGCCGGGCCTCCTCCCTCCTCGTGACCAACAAAAGAAAGAAAGAGGGAGATTCCCCCGAACGAAACGCGTCCGACTCACCTTGATGTGCGAAAGAGGAGGAAGAGAGGGATCGTCCGCTTGCCTCCACCGGTCCACCCTTGCGGTGTGCTTGGTTTCTCTTTGCCGGCGGCTACGAGGGAGGAAGAAAAAGAAAAGAGGCGGCCACCAAAAGAAAAATAAGAGGAACCCTAATCCTCTTTCCCTCACGGCTACATATATATACTAAGAGAATTAGGGTTTACCTTAAAAGGTGTGCGGCTGCCAACACGGATCCCGAGGCGTCTAAGGGGGACCCCAACTTCGAGAATTAATTCTGGTCAGACCGGGAGTCGGAAAAATAAACCGATCGCGCCCACGCGCTCCGTTCCGCGAGCTCTACCGCCTAAAATTATTTGCGGGCCCCGACGGTCTGTCCGGAAAAATGCCAAAAATGAGGCCCCCGGTCAGGCATTACAAGAAGAGGGTGACCAGAAGGGTTAAGGAAAAGCCGGGTCTTACATAGGAGTCGAGATGTGATTCAAGTTTCGAGGACGAAACTTATTTTAAGGGGGGTAGAATGTAATGTACCGAATTTTCGACACATAAATAAATGTAAATAAAGGTGGTATGAAATACTAGTGTTATGAAAGTTGGGGAAGTAAGGAACATTTGGACGCGAGTTGGGCCCAATTCGGGTTAAAATGGAGAGATCTAAAAATTTATTGGAGAAAGGGGGCCCAGATTTTTAGTGGAAAATTCACAGTGTCGGAAAATTCCGAGAAAATTACGGGAGCCCGTAAATATGTTTTAAGATCACAGAAAAAGTTTCACGTTGATCGGATGCATGATAGTGAGAACGGGCTCCGCCAATAGTGTCGAAAATTCTGAGAAAATTTGGGGAGCTTCGTAATTATGTTTTAAGGCCACAGTAAAAATTTCGGGTTGATAGGATATCCGGATTGCGAGAACGGGGTCCGCCAGCGATTCTGGATACAGCGAGGCTTTTGGTGGCCCAGAAATGGCCCAAACTGGAAATTTAAATTTTTCTGTGGTTAATTAGGCTGAAACGAACCTGCCTGTCAAATTTGGACAGAAACAGACGAAAAATGGACAGAAAACGGGATGAAAACGGATTTCCAAGACGCGCGGCGCGCTGCGCGAGGCGCACAGCTGGAGCGCACTTGGGCGCGGGTCAACAGGGGGCGCCAGGTGCGCGTGCGTGCCTGGACCGGGTGCACCCGGCTGGGTCTTGTAGACCGACGGGTGCACCGTAGACCGATGGTCCATGGACCCTTCCCTCTCTCCCTCATTTTCTTCTTCTTCTTCCTCCCCGCACCTCCATTTTTTCTCCTTTTTCCTTTCTTCTCCAACCGAGAGTGAGGGAGAGTGAGGGAGAGGTTGGGAGGTGTTGCGGCGTGGCGTCGTGGGTCTCGTGGAGCGCGCGAGGCTTTCGATTGGAGGCGTTTTGGCGGCGGCGGCGCGGTCGGGTAAGTCCCGCGCTTTATTTTTACGGTATTTTTGGCACAGTTTTGAGACGTTAGTTTGGACATTAGATTTAACCCCGTGCCGTTTTGCGTGTTAGGGACCGAGTTCTACTGTACCGTTGCTGCACGGACTGTCGCGGACAGTTTTGGCGCGCCTCGTTTTGCGTGCCAGTTGTGGAAGAAATGCACCGTTTTGCGTGCGAATTTGGAAATATGCGCAGTTTTGGACGCAAACCCGGAAAACATACATCGTTTTGCGTGCAACCCTACAGTCAAACGTGCACCGTTTTGCGTGCAGATTTGAAGTACGTTCTCCGTTTTGCGTGCCGATCGTATTATCGTGCACCGTTTTGCGTGCCGACCCTAATATTTTGCATCGATTTGCGTGCAGGACTAGAAAAGAGTGCATCATTTTGCGTGCAACCCTACAGTCGAATGTGCACCGTTTTGCGTGCAGATTTGAGGTACGTTCTCCGTTTTGCGTGCCGATCGTATTATCGTGCACCGTTTTGCGTGCCGACCCTAATATTTTGCATCGATTTGTGTGCAGGACTAGAAAAGCGTGCATCATTTTGCGTGCAACCCTACAGTCGAACGTGCACCGTTTTGCGTGCAGATTTGAGGTACGTGCACCGTTTTGCGTGCAGGTTGAGTTGACGCGCATCGTTTTGCGTGCCGACTGAAGTGGCGCGCATCGTTTTGCGTGTGAGTTTTTCTGACGCGCACCGTTTTGCGTGCAGGTTTGGTGGACTTGCACCGTTTTGCGTGCAGACTTGAGGGAGGTGCACCGTTTTGCGTGCAAGCTCGAGGGAACAAGTGGAATCGCGCGGAGACCAATTGCAAGTGTCTACAAGCAATTAGGTACACTACAAGGTGGGGAATTCTGCCGAAATTGGGTGACCTCTCCCCTTGCTCCTTTGCTTTTCGATTTCGAAGCATGATAGTAGCCTGTTAGAGGCGTTAGGTAATTATGAATAAGATTGCATGTTTAGAGGAACACAGATGAAAAGTGCAACTGTTAGTTGCCAAAGGCAGATGATATATGTGCATGTGTAGAGAAATTTAGAGGAAAAGTGATATTTATGATTTATCCAAATAGGGAATAAACTAGTATGTGTAGATGGACACAGATGGAAAATGCAACTGTTGGTTGCCAAAAAGGAGATAATTAATCTGCATGTCTAAAAAGAATTAGGGAAAAAATGCAATTCTTGACTTATCTAAATTGCTGATAATTGCATGCACAGATGATAAATATTATTTTTATGATGGATATGAAAATAATTGCATGCGTAGAAATGAATAATTATGTAATGACTGTGATCATGTTAGGGTACAACCCTAGGAATCATGTGACATAAGGGAACAGAACTTGTTGGTAGTAAGACTAGGAGAAAATCTAGTTTAGGGGTTTGACGAGTGACATTGAACTAGGAGCTATCCTAGGATTGGACGAGTGGCATTGTCTTAGGGGATAACCTAAGGACACTGGATAGAGTGATCAACATAGAGTCAAGGAACTCTAGGATGAGTATGACATGGAACTTAGGTAAAGGGGACCTAAGGTGAACTAGTGATCAACATAGAGTCAAGGAACTCTAGGATGAGTATGACATGGAACTTAGGTAAAGGGGATCTAAGGTGAACTAGTGATCAACATAGAGTCAAGGAACTCTAGGATGAGTATGACATGGAACTTAGGTAAAGGGAACCTAAGGTGATCCAGAGGAGTTTAAACTCACAGACAGGAAATTAGAGTCAGTGTAACTCTAAGATAAAAGTGGAACAGGAGATTAGAGTCAGTGTAACTCTAAGCTAAAAGTGGAACAGAAAAATAGAGTTAAGTTAACTCTAGGATTCAGTGAGGAATCAGGAAAGTGGGATAAGATCCCAAGGTTAAAGAAATTAAACAAATATAACCCTAGAAAGTCATAGGGTGTCTGGGCGAATGGACAATAACTTTAACTTCAATTTGAGTTAAATAAGTGAAGGTGAAATGTTAAGAGTCCAGGAGACTCTCAAGTTATCCTTATGGCGAGACCTAGGATAAGAGGTAAATTATTGTAAAAAGCAAAGTTTAAAAGCAAGCTAAAAGTGGCTAAAAGGTATAAAGAAAATGTAAATGGCGCATTCGAATTTGAGACTCGTCAAGTGGAGCAGGACTCTCTGGGCAGTGACCCGTTGGACGAGGTACTTTCGAAAGGCTTAAAGTGAAAGCAAAGAGCTAAATGCTCAAAGGAAAGAGAAAGAGATTTGCCAGTGGCAAAAGGGAGCTACAAGCTCGAATAAGAAAGAAAAGCAAGTGTTCAAAGGCAAAGAGGCTAAGAACTAAAGCAAAAAGAGAAAGAAAAAGAAAAGAAAAGAAAGAAAATATAAAGATAAAACGAGCGTACCTTCGGGGGTAAAAAGTAGCCTTGTCGGAGCCAAGGGCAGTGTCCCTCTCCCGGGCAGTGACCCGTAGGACAAGTTCCCCGTTGGGCGGGGTAGCACTTGCGGGTGCTATCGGCAACCTTAGAAGTCTTATCTTATGGTAGCAGGACTACCGGGCTGGGGCCCGTTGGATAAGAATTTCTGAGGGTTAACTTGAACTAAAGCACCAGAATTTAAAGAATAAAGAGAAATTAGAGTGGCCGAGGTGGCCGGGTTAGTTTGACCCTATATACAGCGGCATAGTGGTCGAGTTGGTGCTTAGCAGCCTAGTGTGGCTAGACAAAGTAGTGCTGGGAGGATGAGTATACACAGATAGTATAGTGATTCATATATATTGCATAGCCGCATTTTGCTATTGAGGATTTTAGTTTCCTAGCACTATTATTATTGCTTCCATTGGACCAAGTGGTGTAGGACACTTTTTCTCGGTGGTTGAACCCACTGGGAACTCTGTCAGGAGTTCTCACACCCCTTGGGTGCCCCCCCCCCCCACAGGTTCAGGGATGGATGCAGCGATCGTGGCGGATCAGATGCAGACGGCGAGGCATACGACAGGGGCAAGAGCCCAGCAGCATAGAGACCTAGAGGGTCTAGCAGAGGTATCCCTTTTATATATTTCTTGAGTGAACTCTGTATGGTGAGGAATTTATGTAAAGGAATTGTAATAATTTTATTTGCAAGTTCAGAGATGTAAAGTGTAATAAATTTAAGTTATGGTTCACTCTTTTATGCTTTCATTTCCGCTTTAACTGTTTGTTATTGAATGAAAGTTTAAATTTATAGTGATTTTTAGTACTCTGATATTGAGCTTCCACATACACTTGTTGTGTTACTATGGATGTTACCGTTCCTTTCGGGTAGTGAAAGGTCATACCCGATTGGCGGGTCTGTTGGCGTGCCCGAACCGTACAAATTGGCGGACTCGGGGCGTGACACATACATGCTCTCATTCAACAAGAAGTGCAACTCTAGCATGCATGCCTACTACACAATAGAATTAGAAAGTGGCCCGCTAATTTTGAAGGAAAATCCAACCCACCTGAAACTTGTCGATCCGATGTCCGATCTGGCTGAAATTTGGCGTGTAGAATTCTCAGCCTCTTAAGAATCCAATGTAGCAAGAATCACCCCAAAACTTCTCTAGGATTGATCGCAGTCGCGAAAGCAACACCCGCTGTGCAAAAATCCCAAAATTTCAACAAACACTTAGATGATAAAAAGAAAGCAATTTCTGCATTAATCACCTCAAGATGAAGCTCCAAACAGCAATTCTAAGGTTTCCTCAATCATATGAACATCTCCAAGTCTTCAGAAATCCATCTTTAATTTTCCTTAATAGCCAAATAAATCAATTATTAACATGTTGTCCAGAAATTGCCCAACATTTCAGCATGAATTTTCAAGATTAATAGAGACCAATCCATAAGAAATTTTCCACAGATTACAAAAGAGAATTTGCTCACCTTAAGCTTAAGAAGATGTCCAAACTTTGAAATCCCAAAAAAGATCAAATATTTACCAAGATATCTACATTCAAAGGCTCATTCCTCAAAACAAAACCAAAACAGTGAACTGTTGTGACCCTTAACACAGGGGCTGAAAGATCAATAAATCTATCTGGGCAAATGAACTCCAAATCTAGCAAGGAAGGCACCAATGGATTCCTCTTCGAGAGTAGATGCAAATTAAGCCAAAGAATTCCAAAATCCATGCACAAATCACTGAGAAATTGCATAAATACTATTGACTGTTCAAAAATGAAATCTGTGCACGAAGGCTCCAAATATCGCTTAAAAACTCCAAGAAAACTCAAGATCCAGGGAGAGTGTTGAATACCAAAGTTGTAGGCCTACCTCTCGTTAAGATGCCAAACCAAAAATAATCTGAAAACTTTAAGGGATGAGTCCTATAGAGCCTCTACATTGAAATGCGACGAAGTGGGCTGAGAATGCAACAATGGTGGAGTCCTCCAAAGTTGATGAAGAAGATGATCAATGAGTCTTCAAAATCCTCCAAGAAACTCAAGGATTGTAGAGGAGAAGTAGATGAAGCTCTGGCAAAAATTCCCCAGAAAAACTAAGTCCCAAAAGAGCTAAAATGGTGGAGAAATGGACCTATTTATATGCCAAAGAAATCCAGAAATTTTCCAACTTTCGGGCCCTGGGTACATTTTCTGGTGCCCGAAACTGTTAAGGAATTTGTGTTGGCGTATTTCGTGAAATTATTTAAGTCTTGAAGATTGAAGATGAAGAAGTTTGGATCATATACCTCAATCTCAAGAAAGAAGAATTCAAAAGGATCAGGTATGTTTAACTAAATATTTTTGCTGATCCGAATACTTCTTATAGTGTAGAAACACTTGGATGAATTTTTAATTGCATAAAAATCAAAAACTGGACATTCTACATGTTCAGAGTCCGGACCTGACATTACAGTCCGGACCCCGAACATAGGATAGTTCATGCGCAATTCCAGTCCGGACCTTGGTAACTTCAGTCCGGACCCCGATCGTGGAATTTGCAGGAATTGCATTAACAGTCCGGACCGTGGAAATTACAGTCCGGACCCCGAACGTAGGTTTTTCTGGAAATAGTCTGTTTCGTTACGACAGTCCGGACCGCCATATTTCCAGTCCGGACCGTCGTACTGTAAAATTCCAGAAAAGGTTAGTTTTCGATTCTTATCCTCTTCCAACGGTTTCTAACCTATAAATAGACCCTACGATTCATTTTTTAGGGCAATCCAAAATACAGTCAAAAAGAGAAAAATCCACATATAGAGAATAAAGGAAATAACGAGATTAAATCTATGTTTCTTCATCTATATTGATTAATTTGATTCTAGGTTTTCATACTCAGATTTTGAGTAGAATCAAATTAATGAATACTTAGATGGTATTTCCGATCTATCTTTGATTTAAGTATTCGGCGGATCATCACCACCCAAAAACAACGATTTTCCCAAAATCGGTGCGTGGACTCGCGTGGCCTTGTGGATTCAAGGTGGAACCGCTCTCGTGGATTCGGAGCGAGGTACGTTCGTGGATTCGAGACGTGCTACTGGGTGAAGACCGTGGATTCGGTTGGACGTCGTGGATTCAACGTTGGATGCCATGGATTCGGCGTTGGACGCTATTCGTGGATTCGAGAAGCGTTGCGAAGCGAGCGGAGAAGATCTACTAAGAGCGTATGAAAAAGGTTGAGTCGTCTGTGAGTACGGTATATCACCTTGTACGTGTGTTAATTCTAGTGGATTTCGCCGTGTTATCGGTCCCGTGGTTTTTTACTCCGGTTTGGAGTTTTTCCACGTAAAAATCGTGCGTGTTATTTTTTCATTTCCGCATCGGGTTTTATTGCGCAACGATTTTTGAGTGTTTATGGTTTACACCTATTCACCCCCCCCCCCCCCCTCTAGGTGTTTTTTTCCCTATTTAGATCCATATTCTATCATAACCCAACAAGTGGTATCAGAGCGGGAATAGGGTTGTAAACAATGGCTGAAGGTGGAAACATCAACAGACCCCCGTTCTTCGATGGAACAAACTATGCCTACTGAAAAGTACGGATGAAAGCATTTCTTATTTCCATCGACGAACGGGTGTGGCAATCAATTGAGTTAGGATGGTTTAATCCGACTGAAATTATTGTTGATGTTCACACCATCAAACCTAGGTCGAAATGGACCAAGGAAGAGATAGACTTATCTTCTTACAATGGCAAAGGAATTAACGCTTTATTTAATGCCCTGTCACAAACGGAATTCTCTCGTGTCTCGGCATGTGAGACTGCGAAAGAAATCTGGGATGTTCTTCAAGTTACACATGAAGGAACTAACCTTGTGAAGATTCAAAAACTGCAAATGCTTACGAGCAAGTTTGACTCCATTTTCATGGCAGAAAATGAATTGTTCACAGATTATTATACACGATTGCAAGACATCGTGAATTCATGTGCTAACTTGGGAGAGAAAATTCCAGAATTTAAAATTGTAAGAAAGATTTTAAGGACTCTTCCTGAAAGATTTCGTTCCAAGGTTACGGCCATTGAAACTATTAAACACCCGGACGAAATCCGTGTAGAAGAATTAGTTGGTTCATTACAAACATATGAAATGACATTTCCTACTAACAATTCTTCTGGAAAAACATCTACTTCTAAGTCTTCAGGTTTTGCGTTGAAAACAACAAAAGAAGAAGACGCGGATTCATCCTCCTCAGACGATAATGAGAACCTATCTATGGAGGACTTTGAGAAGCAGCTTGCTCTCTTGACAAGAAAGTTTCGCCGAAACTTTCGAAGGGGTAATTCAAGTAAAACTCCATCCTTCGGAAAGTGGAAGAAAGGTAAAGGTTTTTCAAGCCAAAAGTCAAGAAAGCAAGAAAGTTTTTCAAAGGATAAGAAAAGCTCAGAGGGACAAGTCCAATGCTTCAAGTGCCGAGGATACGGCCATATCTCAACGGAGTGTCCCAATAAGAATCCGGCAAAGAAGAAAGAGATGCAAGCCGTCAATTGGGATGACACCTCAACGTCAAATGAGTCATCTTCCAGTGATGAAGAAAATAACGCAACGGCATTCCACGCGTCCACATCTTCACCATTCATATGCTTTATGGCAAGTACATCTGAGTCATTGTCCAACTCCTCCCAAGTTGAAAAGAATGCAACGGACGATGAATCGGATAATTCTGAATGTGAAGATTTTGCTTTTGCCTACCATAAACTTTTGAAGGTCTCAAAGAAACTGCCAAAGCAAAACAAGAGTTTGAGAGGGAGTTTGCAGGATCTCGAAGAAGAAGCAAAAAGGGCAACTTCTCTCTCAAACGCTCTTGAAGTGGAAAGGGATAATCTGATCAAAGTAAATGTTTCCCTTCAAGAGTCTAATAAGCATCTCGAGAAGAATAATGTAGATATGGTGAATAAAGCGAATTACTTCTTGAAGCTCTACGGCGAGGCTCGACAGGAAAAAATGAAAATGACGAAGACCATTTTCCAACTCAATGATGATTTAAAGCAATTTTCTTCTGGAATGAGTAAGTTGGATAAGATGCTTGGTCTTGGTCAAACAAACAGATTCGGCCTAGGATACAATCGAACTGAAGACAATTTTAGTTCGATTGGGACAGTCTTTGTGCCCCAGTCGGTATCTCCTCCTCCGACACCGGAATTTACGACAAACAACGACAACAAGCCTACTTCACCCTCTTCGGGATCGTCAAGCACTAAGGTATGTTTTCGTTGTGGTTTTGCAGGGCACATAAGGAGAAATTGCAAGATGGGAGCGAAACGTTCAACTCAAGCGCCTCTTGCAACAACTACCAAAAAGGTGATTCCCCGAAAATCAAAGGAAAACTTTTCAAAGGAAAAGAGCCTTGGTAGTTCACCTCGTAAGACGATGTCAAGCAATGAATCAAACAAGACGCTTTCACCAAGGAGAATAACTTCACGAACATTATCGACGCAGTCCAAAAAGGTTTGGGTGCGCAAAGGTGAAATCTTCCCTTGTCTTGTTGTTCATACTTCTTTACATGCTTATGACAACTCGTCTTGGTATTTGGATAGTGGATGTTCCCGTCACATGACCGGTGACAAAAACTGTTTTCAAACTTTAGAGAAAATCTCCGGAGGACATGTTGTTTTCGGAGACGGTCGTTCTTCTAAAATTGTTGGAAAATGAACAATCGCTATTCCAGAAGGCCCTGTTTTGAATAATGTTCTATTTGTAGAAGGCGTTAAGACTAACCTCATCAGTATAAGTCAACTTTGTGACAATGGTTTTTCAGTTAATTTTTCTTCTGAAGAATGTATTGTAACTGATAAGGACCATGTATTCTTTTTGAAAGGGGTTAGATCTCAAAATAATTGCTATGTTGTTTCAAACAAAATTTCTGAAAAATGTAACCTGGTTTCTTTAGATAATGAAACTCTTTGGCATGAAAGGCTAGGTCACATAAATTTTAAAGAACTAGCAACGATTTCTAATAAAGACGTGGTTAAGGGGGTTCCTAAACTTACATTTAAAGATAACATTGTGTGTGGAGGTTGTCTAAAGGGAAAGCAATCAAGGGCTGCACACAAGAACTTGAACCACGTTGGTACTAACCGGCCCTTAGAATTACTGCATATGGACTTAATGGGGCCAACTCGTCAACCATCCTTGAGAGGTAAATGGTATATTTTTCTTTTGGTTGATGATTTCTCTAGGTATTCATGGGTAACTTTTTTAAAAGAGAAAGCGGATACTTTCGACTCTTTTCATGAGGTTTGTCATCGTATTATGATTGAGAGAAATGAAAAGATCGTTCGTGTTCGAAGTGATAGAGGTGGAGAATTCATTAATTCTAAATTCACTGATTTTTGCACTTCCAATGGCATAAAATATGAATTCTCAGCACCCTATACACCTCAGCAGAATGGTGTTGTTGAGCGCAAAAACAGGGTTGTTCAGGAGATGGCGCGTGTGATGCTTCATAGCCGGAATCTCCCGCTACATTTTTGGCCTGAAGCCGGGAACACCGCCGTCTATGTAATTAATCGAGTGTATTTGCGCCCGGGAACATTAAATACACCATATGAGCTGTGGTTTTGTAGAAAACCAAATATTAAATATTTTCGTATCTTTGGGAGTCGCTGTTTTGTTTTGCGAGATCGCAAAAATCTTGGTAACTTCGACTCTCGAAGTGACGAAGGGATTTTTATGGGTTATTCTACAAACAGTAGAGCATATCGGGTATTTAACCTTGAATCTAAAACGATGGTAGAATCTATAAATGTTAAAGTAGATGAAGCTTTTCACTTTACATCTGATAAATCTACCCCTGATATGTCTCTTGATGATGATACTCCTGTAAATGCATCTTCTCATGATAATTCTTCCAATAATAATGATGCAGCTAATGACTCTTCTAATTTATCTGATGTGCAGGAATCATCACATGCATCTCCGAGAACTCCATTACCGCAAACGTTAAGAATCTCCAAAGATCACCTGTGAGGACCTGGACCCCCGCAATGTGATTACTGGTTGATCAGCAGCTCCTGGAGGCCTATGTGGCTTGTCGGCGGCGTTTGTGCACCAATTGGACACTAGTGTTGGACTCAGTGTGATTAATGGATCACGAGAGTAGTCTGATGACTCCGTCGAATGCTTAGAAGTGGTTTCGCGCGCAATGGATATTAAAATTGGACTCGGGGCAAAGTTTGGATAAAGGATCACCTCTCCGGTTGCCTTCGGGAATTTTTAGAGTTGGAATTTGGCAAATCGGACTTCAGAATTGGACCCGGCGCGGAAATCGGATCAAGTGGGCTATCCGGGGGCATTCGGCAAATTTTCGGATGAGAATTTGGAGAAACGGACATCGTTTTTGGATTCAGCGCGCGAAATCGTTGAGAATGGCCTATTTACTTGTTTGATTTGAAGCCCGGTTGAGTTGCACGTTTTTCGAGGCGTGGCGAGACCGCGCGGATCCCGAGGGGCGGCTCGGATCCCGAGGTGGCGCGGCGGCTCGCTGCCCGAGGCGCGCAGCAGGCGCGCTGGCACGCGCTGGGGAAGCGTGCCCGCCTGCGCGGGGGGCGCGCGGGGGCCGCCATGTGGCGGGCCCCCACTGGCGCCCGCACGGGCGCGCAGGGGCACGCGCCCGTGTGGCGCCCCCATGTCCCGCGCCTGCGCGGGGCACGGTGTCACGCGCCCGTGTGGCGCGCAAGTTGCGTGCCCGCGTGGCGTGCATGGGTGCGGGCCACGTGGCGCGCTGGGCGCGTGCGTGGACCCGGTGCACGCGCCCAGCTTCGTGGACCGGTGGGTTGGGGCTCCCCATTGGCTGGCGCCGTGGACCGGATCCGTGGACCGGGTCCGCGGACCACCATCCCTCCTCTTTTTCTTCTTCTTCTTCTTTCTCCCCCGCGCCATTTCTCTTCTTCTTTTCCTTTTCTTCTCCACCCGAGCGCGAGAGGGAGAGTGGGAGAGGGGAGTTCGTAGGGTGCGGCGGCGCGTCGGCGACCTCGTGGAGCGCGCTAGGCGTCCCATTTGGCCAGATGGGCGGGCGGCGCAGTCGAGGTAGGTCCCGCGCGGTATTTTGCGGTATTTTTGGCACAGTTTTGCGGCGTTCTTTTGGACATTGGATTGACCCCTTGTTCTTATCGGTGTTGGGATCGTATTTTTTTTACTGCTCCGTTTTGCGTGCGGACTCCGGCGGCATGCACCGTTTTGCGTGCGGACTCCGGCATCGTGCTCCGTTTTGCATGCAGATTTGAGGTACGTGCACCGTTTTGCGTGCGGGTTTTTAATAGCGTACATCGTTTTGCGTGCAGGTTTGGTGGCCGCGCATTGTTATGCGCGAGGACTCGTGTGTGTGCACCGTTTTGCGTGCAACTTGGTGTACGAGACTCGGATTGGGGTGTGCCTTTATACTCTTTGGATCTACGCGTCGCAAGGATTACCGTCGTGTTCTTCGGGGAATTTTCTGAGATTCGCCCGAAGGTATACTTCTTTCCCCTTTACTGTGCAGTGTATTACAGTTGTGTTTGTTGTGGACTTTCGCGCTCACCGCGTTGTGGAATTTGTAACTCGGCCTCCGGGACTCGGATTTTGACGTGCAGGTACTCGTTTCGAAGGTATCGACACGAGGAACGCGACAGTATTTTTGTGGATTTTTCTGAGTCCGTTCTGCAAGTGAAAATTGCACATCTTTGGGGCTGGTTTCAGCAGATGGTGTATACTTGGATATTTTATCATAATGTGTAACTTAGGACCTCTTGTTGTACCCAGGAGGATTCGCGAGTGTTTTCGGAACACTGCTTGGAGCCGAGGTTTGCGCGACATGTACCATGGATGCGAGTTCAGCAGATTGTGCTTGCAAGTGGCCACGCTCTTCACCGACTCCAGGTTGGCCTTGGATTGAGCACTTCAGGTGGGTAAGCTTAATATCAGTAACTGTGTAAGGCAATGATAAGATCTTCATGGACGACTATGTTATGGCGAATATACGCGTACTTGTGGGAATGTCACCCCTCCATGACTGATATTATGCATGTTTAATGTACAACCCATATCTAGCATCGAGAGGAAAAGCTTGAATAATGGCCTAGATCGTACAGATTGATATGCTTTGGTAATGATCTTTTAGCATGCCAGGTTGCACATAGTCTTTTATGATATGACTACTCGATGGAGTAGGGGGCTATATCTATGTGCGGGTATTATTATGATCATTCTGTTGATGGACCCTGGATTGTGGACAGGTTTAGTCCTTTAGGGATTCCGGCATGTTGTTTATTCCTAGAGGATCTATTATTATGCTTTACCCCCTTTCATTTCCTTGAGGACATTTGCATGCTTGTATGGACATGTAGTTAGGCCATCTTTTATTGCTACACTACTTATTGGAACTTGACTTAGGAGAAACCATGCTTTTCCTTTCTCCTTCTTTGTTAGTCAGGTGGTCAGTGTTGCTCGGGTTCGAGCAGGGATCTGGGTAGTGTAGTCGGGACTTGGTGTCTGGGACAGGTTGGACTAGTGTGGGGCTTTGCGGCAACTGCGGATATTGGGCGGTCGACCGGATATTTATTTATGCACCAGATTGGGTATTTGGTTTCCTTAGTGGTTGAGCTTTCCCACTTTGATCGGAGTGTGCGACCGTGCCGGTCAGGAGCCGGTCTATCACTTATGTGGGTGCGACCGTGCCGGTCAGGAGCCGGTCTATCATTAATTTGTGTGCGACCGTGCCGGTCAGGAGCCGGTCTATCACTTATGTGGGTGCGACCGTGCCGGTCAGGAGCCGGTCTGTCACTTATTCGGGTGCGACCGTGCCGGCCAGGAGCCGGTCTATCACCTAATTTGGGTGCGACCGTACCGGCCAGTAGTCGGTCTGTCACCTATTTTGGGATGCGACCGTACCGGTCAGTAGTCGATCAGTATTCCCGCAGATGAGTTCGACAGCAGGCAGGCTGTACCAGTATTTCTGGCGTCACTAGATTGGGTCTATTACAGACGTTTACTTTACTGTTACACTCGTGTCAGGGGGACCGAGTGGAGTCTAGTAGCCGTGTTTAGACCATTGCTAGTGTTGTTGGGAACCGTTTGGGGATACGGTAGTCCCAAGGTCATTGTGAGTTGTTGACCGTTGCATAGGCAGGCATGGCAGGCATAGGCAGGTATAGCAGGCATAGGCAGGCAGGCAGGCATGGCAGGCATAGGCAGGTATAGCAGGCATAGGCAGGCAGGCAGGCATGGCAGGCATAGGCAGGTATAGCAGGCATAGGCAGGCAGGCAGGCATGGCAGGCATACACAGGTATAGCAGGCATAGGCAGGCAGGCAGGCATGGCAGGCATAGGCAGGCAGGCAGGCATGGCAGGCATTGGCAGGCATAGCAAGCACAGAGGCTTGATAGCTGTTGAGAGTCTCCAGCTTCCTTATTTCAGTCTTTACGGCTTTGGTTAGTTTTTGTCTTTTGAGGACTTAGTGGGCAGACCGTCGGGTCCGGCGGTGGTACCCACTGAGAACTCCTTTTTTGGTGTAGTTCTCACACCCTTTGGGGGTTCTCCCCCTCCTTTTTTTCTTCCTCTCCTTTGTTTTGCAGAGTCTTAGCGGGTGTTGCTGATTCTGCGGTCGATGATCGAGGCGAGGGAGTCGCGAGCTAGATCCCTACCCATGTTTGGAGAGTAGCGGTACCCCTTCAGGGGAGAGCTTCAGTAGATTAGTTGTTTTATTTTCCTCTTTTGAGAGACTGATGTAGTGAGGATTTTATTTGTATTGAGAGCCTGTACACTGATATATTTATTGGAGGTATCTCCTGGTTGAGTCTCGACCTTTGTATATGAGGATATTGTATGATTATCGTTTTGGGAGATGGACATTGTTGTATTATTTTCAGTTGTACAGTGGTTGATTTTAGTTATACAGCAGTTTTATCTTATAGCTCTGATATCTGTTAGCTGTAGCACTTTTCTTGCAGGTAGGACGCTTCGCCTATGCGGAGTTTGGCATAGGTGGCGGATCTGTTGGCGAGCCCGGATTGCAGTTTCGACCCCGGGGCGTGACAGATTAGAGTGGTATCAGAGCCTAGGTTGTAGGTCATGGTGGACTTAGAAACCCTAGGCTTATGGTTTGACCCTTGGTTGACTTCGTGAGAGTCGTGATTTTTAGCGAGAGTCCTGATTGAGTTTTATACCTCTCCCAAGGGACGGGAGGAGTGGTTGGTGTCACGCCCCGGGGTCAAAACTGCGACCCGGGCTCGCTACAGATCCGCCATCTGTACGGAAACTGCCGTACAGACGAAGCGTCTACCCTGCAAATAAATCTATAGCTAACAGATATCAGAGCAAAAGTAAGTACATGCTATAGAAAGGAAACAGAACAACTGTACTAGAGTAAATAAAATCCAAGATACAAGCTGTCCTCAAGATACAAAAATAACATCTCTCAAAATCTCACTCTACAAAAGTGGAACTCAAAAGGGTACTGCTACCTCTCCACTAAACTGACTCGGGTAAGCGACTAGTCGGCCACGCCCTTACCTCGATCTGAAGACTCCGCACGGGAAGGAGTCGGAGCAGCTGCCTCAGGAAAACCTGCACCGCAGCGGGTGTGAGAACTACTGCAAAGGTAGTTCCCAGTGGGTACCGTCCTCAAAGCACACGGTATGCCCACTAAGTCCACCGGAGGCACAAAAAGGTAAACAAATAGATAGATAGATAGATAGATATGAAAGCTGGAAATCTACCCCTATATGCCTCTACATATGCTCAAGGAAAAGTACTCATCTATGAACATGCAATGTAACTCACTCACACATCTCACCCAAATCTCAATGACTGTCCCCTTTGGACCAGTCAGGTCAAAGTCAAGCCTGCGCTCATCTACTGCCGCACATCCCGGAGGAACGGACTTACGTAGGGTGTCCCTCAAGGACTCTCAGTAACTCATCGCAGCCTCGTCAGGCTCGGTATCATCATCGCACCCGGGGCGTAGCTCGAGGGGAGCGACCCCACCGAACTCAAGTATCTCAAGTATCTCATAACTGGCAAACATGCCAGGCTCAGCAGGCTATAATCCACGATCAAATAGATCGGAAACACAGTGGATACACGACACACACTCATGTCAAGGTCGGAGTAAACTCCACGACTGAATCTGAAGTGCTCAAATAGAACCCCCAATGACACTAGTAAAACTCAAAAAGCCACAGAAAGGCTCTAATAATCAACAAATATCTCCTCGGCCCCCCGGCACGAGAGAACAAGCACCCGAACCCATGCAGCATCACTAGAACCCTCAGACATTTTAAAACCATTTTTAAAAGTCGGTTTTTCAATAAAACGAGCATTCGGATTTTTAAAACGGTTCGGGAGCTTAAATGAGGCCAACCAAGCATACAGTCTAGTGTCATACAATGTCACGAGTCCACTAAAAATACTATGGGGTTCAGATAATATTTCTGTAATTTTCTAGGCAACTATCAGATCATTTTACAGCTAAAATACACAGTTTGACATGATCAAAGTGCATTCTGAAGCATTAGAGGGCATTCCATGATTTTTAGAAGAAAATCCAACCCACCTCAAATGCTTTCCGAAGGCCGCGCCGAAATCGGTGAAGAAACGGGCGCAATCTGACGAAAAACTGAACTGTGCCTCTCGCGCGCGCGCGCACCGTCGCGCGTCTCGGAAAAATCCACGGAGCTCCAAACAACCTCCACAGCACCCAGCTAGGCCACCATAAAAAATCTCAGCTCAACCCGATCACTCCAATCCACGAATCAAGCATGCGTAGTGTTGCGGATTTGCACAGTAATCCTCACTGCATGCATGCAATCCGAGAGCTCCAAGGAAGCAAGAATGGAAATTAGCTCAAAATATCCAATCAATTCCATCCCAAAATCCACAAGGAAACCCAACAAGTCCAAATCTAAAATCTCCAACAAATAATTTACCTTAATTTGCTCTCGCGCGCGTACGTTGACCCGGTCAACTCTCACAAGCAGCACAAACCAGGACTCCTTGCAGCTTCTCCTCTACTTCCTCTCCTTCTTCTCAGACAGCAAGAAAAGGAGGAGGATGGATAAGGGATGAGATAAGGGTGAGGGAGCTGTGTTGAGGGGTATAAAAATCAACGCGGGAGTGGTTGGAACAGAAGAAGCCCATACCTCCAATCACTGTGCAAGTCCGGGGCAAAAATGGGCATTCCGAGTGCTTGCGTACCGGTACCACCTACCTGGTACCGGTACACAGCCCTGGTTCCGGAACCAAGCACCTGGTTCCGGAACCAGCCTCCCAGAACCTCCAGAAACAGCCTGAAAATCGCCGAAATCGCCCCGTCAACTCACTTTCTCGCCTCGGGACCTCCGCATCGCCCCGAAACCAACCGAACACCTCTGTAAAAACATATTACACATGCCCCAAGTGATCAACTCTCAACAAATCCAACCATGAAGCCGATGCTCGACCCGCAAGCTCTCAAGCCAACGCCAACTCACTTTTCTACAAGATCACATCCGCGTCGCTCCGGGACCACCCGAACCTCTCTGTAATTGCAAATAGAATCTGCTGAAGGTATTTCCACAATACCAGGCTGCCCCGTGGGGTCGGCGCACTGCCCGAAGCTCCGGTGCTCTACAGTTGGCATGTTTATTCTCCTAAGTGATTATGTTGGCTGCAGACAACATAATCCTGTGGAACGGGTGACATGCTTTAGACTTTCGCTGGATTGGGTCGAGTGGCTTTTGTGTGCTGATTTGCAGTTTCATCGTGGCGAGCGGTGTCTCCCCGACGCTGGGTTTTGACCCGTGTGCATCCTGTCATTGCTGTTGAGCTTGAGCAGTTGGTTCTGGGCCGGATACCCGGATTGAGGTCAGAGAACTCCGGACCCAGATGACAGGATTGTAAGAGGCTTATCAGCGGCAGAGTGCGCGAGCAGCTGGTTTTAGTGATACAGTTGTCGGAGCAACGGGCAGCTCGACAGTGCTTCCTTCTGAGACCACCCGGTTGCAGTATCCTCAGGGGCGGGGATTTTGTGGCACCGATGGAGTGATTAACCCCTCTGTTCCAATGTTCAGTGCCGAGGCACCGAGACAGGGTGGATAGTTGATAGCTGGTGGGCTGAGGGGACACGATCGATCTATTGAGCCGGATTTGGCAGATGAACCACCCCGACTCGTAAGATTGAGTTTGGAACATTTGGAGGCAGAGTCGTGGTTGGTGATAATGGAGTGACTACTTGAGAGTTTTTGCAGTCGTTGAACTGCGCGCTCCATGTTTCGAGGGACGGGGCGCATAGGACATGTGTGGCTGGGAGTGGATTGCACCAGGATACCTTTCAGTTTAGTTGGTCCCTCTGTTATGGATTAGTGACGCCTCGATGGTGTAGGCGTTGCGTGTGGAGCATGGCACTGCAGTTCCTTTGGATAGGGATCTGCCGCCAGAGGTGAGTTCTGGATATTGGCGCTTGGCGCCGGATGATGGAGGACAAATCGGCCGGCAAAGGCACTTCTGATTTCTTTCCCAGGATGACGGGTTCCTGAGATGCCAGAGATCGGGTGGACCCCGATGGCCGCATCAGCATCTATGTCAGAGTGGCGCAGCGGTAGCGTGGATTTGTTATCTGCGGAGGACCTTATTCGTCGCCTCAGTGTGAGCAGAGATAGAGGTCGTACTCCCTATGAGGGTAGCCCGGATCTTCAGGCAGATTGAGCGACAACCACTTGCATCGAGTGGATGAACCTGTGCCGCCCGGTTGGAGGGCGCCACGGTAGTGGATCGAGTTGTCGCAGGCGTGATTTCATCACAGCAGTCGGAGTTAGAGCCTGTTGTATTCCTGCATGGACTAGAGGCAGATTTGTTACCACGTGCACTCGAGGTACAGGTTCCGGTTGGTGCTGTGCATGTGGAGGAGGCTGGTGGATCATGTCCAATGCAGTTGAGGCCGCGAGTTGTACCGGCAGACTTATTGGTAATTGTGGCAGTTTGGTGTTTTGACCATGTTCTTGAGATTGGTTGGCACAGTGCCACAGGATGTTAGACTGCAGAAAGAGAGGACTTTGACCTTCTGTGAGGCAGACGAGAGGAGGCTTGATGGTTGTGATAGTTATAGCACTCGGGCTTTAGCGACAGTGTGAGAGGTGCTTTTTGGCGGCACCAGGATTCAAGGATATATCTCTGTTGCCCACGAGATCCCGGGTGTGATTTCACCAGAGCTGTTGGAGATGCCGCCGGTTAGGGAGATAGAGATTGCGTTTGACGTGGTTCGCGGAACCGCGCCACCCTTGTTAGCACCTCATTGTATATCACCTATAGAGCTGAGAGAGCTGTTGGCGCAGTTGCAGGATCTGATGGATCGAGGGGTCTGTTTGACCTAGTGCCACGCCGTTGGTATACGGTGGTGATGCCACATCGTTGATATACGACTGTGAGGGTCCTTTTATGGTTCGAGTGTAGACAGGTCCGGGTGGTATCTAGGACCTTTTGATGGAGCTATATGCAGGCAGTTATAGTATGGTGTGAGTACCTACCTGGTATCAGACAGCCGAGGATCTTGCTTAGATGGCGTTCAGCATCCGGTAGGGCATCATGAGCTCATAGGGAGGCCAAGTGGATTGATTAATGCCCTGCCACTCTTATGATTTGAGGAATTGTGCTCCAACTATACTTGATTGGATTGGTGACAAGATCCTCCAGGGATATTTGGATTTACTCCCAGGGCGACTTGGAGCACGAGGAGCACTTGTGGATGTGCTACAATGCTTGGGGGAAAGAAGCGGTATGCCAAGTTATTGAGATACAAGTTTTAGCTTCAGAAGCATACCTTTTTGGGTCACATTGTGTTAGCCGTAGGAGTGGCGGTGGAAATCCGACCAATATGGATACTATTTGGGAATTAGCCAAGATCGACAATTATTGTCGAGGTGAGGAGCTTCTTGGACTGGGCAGTGCCAGGAGAGCTTGGCAATCGGATGATGAGACCGATACCAGCGCCAATGCTGGCATTTCTAGTGTTGGGAGAGTGATCTGCTAGTTTTAGTGATGCCTTCTATTGTGACCGTGGAGTTATCGTTGGGTTATTGTTGAGCATTCTAGATCACCCAGACAGGGCCACGGCGTTGGCGGATACCTGGAGCAGGAAAGCTGTCTGGAGTTGAGTTGGATGATTCCACAGCTGGCGCTGTGTGGACTGTTGAGGCAAACATGGCTTGTGGTTGTGTCCCTGAGGGTTCCTTTGGATGATAGACCGCGGCTGAGTAGTTCACTCGGATGGTCAAGATTCGGGAGTGACCGAGTGAGGACCCCTCCTTGATAGGGCTATTTTCCTTATTGGATAATCGTGTGAGTGTGCTTCGGGTTTCCTTGGTTGAGTTGACCCAGGTGGTGGTTTGTTGCGTGTTGCACTGATGGTTATTTTGTCTCCCCCGGCTTTTGATAGAGCCCCTGTATTGTTTCATGTCTCGGCTCAGGAGTGTTTTGCTTTTGGATCCCTCGCCCGTGATTAACTCGCACCATTTGAGCGCTAAGAGTGTTTGGAGTACGAGGGACGCCCGTTGCGAATTCTGGCTCGAGAGATGAGGGAATTGCGCAATCGGGCTATGCCGTACTGGATGTTGCTGTTGTGGTTGTTGGGGAGTAATCACGGGGAGTGAGTGATGACTTAGGAGCTGGAGATGATGATGTTGAGTACTTACCCTTGGTGTTTGTGACTCCTAGTGGAATTGGGCTAGTTTCGAGGACGAAACTTTCTTTAGTGGGGGAGGATGTGAGGACCTGGACCCCCGCAATGTGATTACTAGTTGATCAGCAGCTCCTGGAGGCCTATGTTGCTTGTCGGTGGCGTTTGTGCACCAATTGGACACTGGTGTTGGACTCAGTGTGATTAATGGATCACGAGAGTAGTCTGATGACTCCGTCGAATGCTTAGAAGTGGTTTCGCGCGCAATGGATATTAAAATTGAACTCGGGGCGAAGTTTGGATAAAGGATCACCTCTCCGGTTGCCTTCGGGAATTTTTAGAGTTGGAATTTGGCAAATCGGACTTCAGAATTGGACCCGGCGCGGAAATCGGATCAAGTGGGCTATCCGGGGGCATTCGGCAAATTTTCGGATGAGAATTTGGATAAACGGACATCGTTTTTGGATTCAGCACGCGAAATCGTTGAGAATGGCCTATTTACTTGTTTGATTTGGAGCCCGGTTGAGTTGCACGTTTTTCGAGGCGTGGCGAGACCGCGCGGATCCCGAGGGGCGGCTCGGATCCCGAGGTGGCGCGGCGGCTCGCTGCCCGAGGCGCGCAGCAGGCGCGCTGGCACGCGCTGGGGAAGCGTGCCCGCCTGCGCGGGGGGCGCGCGGGGGCCGCCACGTGGCGGGCCCCCACTGGCGCCCGCTCGGGCGCGCAGGGGCACGCGCCCGTGTGGCGCCCCCGTGTCCCGCGCCTGCGCGGGGCACGGTGTCACGCGCCCGTGTGGCGCGCAAGTTGCGTGCCCGCGTGGCGGGCATGGGTGCGCGCCACGTGGCGCGCTGGGCGCGTGCGTGCGTGGACCCGGTGCACGCGCCCAGCTTCGTGGACCGGTGGGTTGGGGCTCCCCATTGGCTAGCGCCGTGGACCGGATCCGTGGACCGGGTCCGCGGACCACCCTCCCTGCTCTTTTTCTTCTTCTTCTTCTTTCTCCCCCGCGCCATTTCTCTTCTTCTTTTCCTTTTCTTCTCCACCTGAACGCGAGAGGGAGAGTGGGAGAGGGGAGTTCGTAGGGTGCGGCGGCGCGTCGGCGACCTCGTGGAGCGCCCTAGGCGTCCCATTTGGCCAGATGGGCGGGCGGCGCAGTCGAGGTAGGTCCCGCGCGGTATTTTGCGGTATTTTTGGCACAGTTTTGGGGCGTTCTTTTGGACATTGGATTGACCCCTTGTTCTTATCGGTGTTGGGACCGTATTTTTTTTACTGCTCCGTTTTGCGTGCGGACTTCGGCGGCGTGCACCGTTTTGCGTGCGGACTCCGTTTTGCGTGCGGACTCCGACATCGTGCTCCATTTTGCGTGCAGATTCGAGATACGTGCACCATTTTGTGTGCAGGTTTTTAATAGTGTACATCGTTTTGCGTGCAGGTTTGGTGGCAGCGCATTGTTATGCGCGAGGACTCGTGTGTGTGCACCGTTTTGCGTGCGACTTGGTGTACGAGACTCGGATTGGGGTGTGCCTTTATACTCTTTGGATCTACGCGTCGCAAGGATTACCGTCGTGTTCTTCGGGAAATTTTTTGAGATTCGCCCGAAGGTATACTTCTTTCCCCTTTACTGTGCAGTGTATTACAGTTGTGTTTGTTGTGGACTTTCGCGCTCACCGCGTTGTGGAATTTGTAACTCGGCCTCCGGGACTCGGATTTTGACGTGCAGGTACTCGTTTCGAAGGTATCGACACGAGGAACGCGACAGTATTTTTGGTGGATTTTTTTGAGTCCATTCTGCAGGTGAAAATTTCACATCTTTGGGGCTGGTTTCAGCAGATGGTGTATACTTGGATATTTTATCATAATGTGTAACTTAGGACCTCTTGTTGTACCCAGGAGGATTCGCGAGTGTTTTCGGAACACTGCTTGGAGCCGAGGTTTGCGCGACATGTACCATGGATGCGAGTTCAGCAGATTGTGCATGCAAGTGGCCACGCTCTTCACCGACTCCAGGTTGGCCTTGGATTGAGCACTTCAGGTGGGTAAGCTTAATATCAGTAACTGTGTAAGGCAATGATAAGATCTTCATGGACGACTATGTTATGGCGAATATACGCGTACTTGTGGGAATGTCACCCCTCCATGACTGATATTATGCATGTTTAATGTACAACCCATATCTAGCATCGAGAGGAAAAGCTTGAATAATGGCCTAGATCATACAGTTTGATATGCTTTGGTAATGATCTTTTAGCATGCCAGGTTGCACATAGTCTTTTATGATATGACTACTCGATGGAGTAGGGGGCTATATCTATGTGCGGGTATTATTATGATCATTCTGTTGATGGACCCTGGATTGTGGACAGGTTTAGTCCTTTAGGGATTCCGGCATGTTGTTTATTCCTAGAGGATCTATTATTATGCTTTACCCCCTTTCATTTCCTTGAGGACATTTGCATGCTTGTATGGACATGTAATTAGGCCATCTTTTATTGCTACACTACTTATTGGAACTTGACTTAGGAGAAACCATGCTTTTCCTTTCTCCTTCTTTGTTAGTCAGGTGGTCAGTGTTGCTCGGGTTCGAGCAGGGATCTGGGTAGTGTAGTCGGGACTTGGTGTCTGGGACAGGTTGGACTAGTGTGGGGCTTTGCGGCAACCGCGGATATTAGGCGGTCGACCGGATATTTATTTATGCACCAGATTGGGTATTTGGTTTCCTTAGTGGTTGAGCTTTCCCACTTTGATCGGAGTGTGCGACCGTGCCGGTCAGGAGCTGGTCTATCACTTATGTGGGTGCGACCGTGCCGGTCAGGAGCCGGTCTATCATTAATTTGTGTGCGACCGTGCCGGTCAGGAGCCGGTCTATCACTTATGTGGGTGCGACCGTGCCGGTCAGGAGCCGGTCTGTCACTTATTCGGGTGCGACCGTGCCGGCCAGGAGCCGGTCTATCACCTAATTTGGGTGCGACCGTACCGGCCAGTAGTCGGTCTGTCACCTATTTTGGGATGCGACTGTACCGGTCAGTAGTCGGTCAGTATTCCCGCAGATGAGTTCGACAGCAGGCAGGCTGTACCAGTATTTCTGGCGTCACTAGATTGGGTCTATTACAGACGTTTACTTTACTGTTACACTCGTGTCAGGGGGACCGAGTGGAGTCTAGTAGCCGTGTTTAGACCATTGCTAGTGTTGTTGGGAACCGTTTGGGGATACGGTGGTCCCAAGGTCATTGTGAGTTGTTGACCGTTGCATAGGCAGGCATGGCAGGCATAGGCAGGTATAGCAGGCATAGGCAGGCAGGCAGGCATGGCAGGCATAGGCAGGTATAGTAGGCATAGGCAGGCAGGCAGGCATGGCAGGCATAGACAGGTATAGCAGGCATAGGCAGGCAGGCAGGCATGGCAGGCATAGGCAGGCAGGCAGGCATGGCAGGCATAGCAAGCACAGAGGCTTGGTACCCACTGAGAACTCCCTTTTTGGTGTAGTTCTCACACCCTTTGGGGGTTCTCCCCCTCCTTTTTTTCTTCCTCTCCTTTGTTTTGCAGAGTCTTAGCGGGTGTTGCTGATTCTGCGGTCGATGATCGAGGCGAGGGAGTCGCGAGCTAGATCCCTACCCATGTTTGGAGAGTAGCGGTACCCCTTCAGGGGAGAGTTTCAGTAGATTAGTTATTTTATTTTCCTCTTTTGAGAGACTGATGTAGTGAGGATTTTATTTGTATTGAGAGCTTGTACACTGATATATTTATTGGAGGTATCTCCCGGTTGAGTCTCGACCTTTGTATATGAGGATATTGTATGATTATCGTTTTGGGAGATGGACATTGTTGTATTATTTTCAGTTGTACAGTGGTTGATTTTAGTTATACAGCAGTTTTATCTTATAGCTCTGATATCTGTTAGCTGTAGCACTTTTCTTGCAGGTAGGACGCTTCGCCTATGCGGAGTTTGGCATAGGTGGCGGATCTGTTGGCGAGCCCGGGTCGCAGTTTCGACCCCGGGGCGTGACATCACCCGGAATCAAACATTATCGGAGATCCACAAGAAGGAGTCAAAACTCGGAGGCAGTTGGTTTGTGGAGTCGCATGTTATGTCTCCATGATAGAACCAAAGAACGTCGATGAAGCTCTTCAGGATGACTACTGGATTGAAGCAATGCAGGAAGAGCTCCATCAGTTCGAAAGAAACAAAGTCTGGGAATTAACGAAGTCACCGAAGCAACACAACGTGATTGGTACTAAGTGGATTTTCAAGAATAAGAAAAATGAGGATGATACCATCACCAGGAACAAAACACGATTAGTTGCTCAGGGCTACTCGCAAATTGAAGGAATAGACTTTGATGAGACGTTCGCCCCAGTTGCTCGACTCGAGTCAATTCGTATCTTATTCGCAATTGCTTGTCACTTTAAAATAAAACTCTTTCAAATGGACGTTAAGAGCGCGTTTTTAAATGGGTATTTAAACGAGGAAGTTTATGTGGCTCAACCGAAAGGTTTTGTAGACTATAAACAACCTAACCATGTTTTTCGTTTGAAAAAGGCTCTTTACGGTCTAAAACAAGCACCGCGAGCATGGTACGAAAGGCTAACAAAGCACCTATTGGAAAAGGGCTACACTCGAGGGGGAGCAGACCGGACTCTCTTTGTGAAGCATTATCAGGATAATTTCATTGTAGCACAAATCTATGTCGACGACATTATATTTGGTGCAACTAGAGACAATGATGCTTCTAAATTCGCTGAAACCATGGAAAGCGAATTTGAGATGTCCATGATGGGCGAACTGACATACTTTCTTGGATTGCAAGTAAAACAAAATGAAGAAGGCATTCATCTATGCCAATCCAAGTATGCAAAGGAGTTGGTGAAGAAATTCGGATTAGAAGACTATAAAGATTTTCCGACTCCTATGGGAACTAGCAATAAGGGATTAGGAAGTGAATCTCTTAGTGATAGTGTAGACGAGAAGCTTTATCGCAGCATGATAGGAAGTCTACTCTATCTCACGGCTAGTCGCCCGGATATATCCTTTAGTGTTGGTATTTGCGCGAGATATCAATCAGCACCAAAGGAGGTTCACCTGAAAGCGGTGAAAAGGATCATCCGGTACATCAAAGGAACATTGAATTTCGGAATTTGGTATCCTATGGGAACAACGCTTGATATTATAGGATATTCAGATGCCGATTGGGCAGGATCTGTGGATGATCGGAATAGTACGAGTGGTGCATGCTTCTATCTTGGCCACTGCCTTGTTGCATGGCATAGTAAAAAGCAAAATTGCATAGCACTCTCGACTGCCGAAGCGGAATATATCTCAGCGGGTAGTTGTTCAACTCAACTCATTTGGATGAAAAGCATGTTGAGCGACTTCCGAATTTCAGCAACTTCAGTAACATTCTTTGTGACAACACAAGTGCTATAAATATTTCCAAAAACTCTGTGTTGCACTCAAGAACAAAACACATTGAACTTAGATATCATTTTCTAAGAGAGCTAGTTGAATCAAATATTCTTCAACTTTCCTACATTTCAACAGAGGATCAATTAGCTGACTTTTTAACAAAACCTTTGGATCAAAAACGTTTTATTCATTTGCGTAAAGCAATTGGAATGCTTTCCTTGAAATAACTTTTTTTTGAAAATTTTGCGTAGATTAGGTTTTGTTTTGTGTTTTTGTTCATCATCTATGTTTGTACATAGAACATAAATTGAACACTAGTATTATTGACTTTAACTGCATCCTTTTATATGATTTAGAAATTTATTATGCTTTGAATATCATAATAATTCATTTGATGCAATGATCATTTATGTCAATTAAGTCATCTTTGTTTTGATCAAAGTCAATTTCTCTCTCAAATGATCTCTTGGTATAGTTTTTATCTTATTTGACAATTGAGTCGAGTATGAAATCGAGATCAATTTTTGGTTGAATACCTTATATATTATATAATTGATAGCCAATTGAGGGGGAGTTAATGCAGAATGTTATGCTCAAAAGATGTGGAAAGAGTTACATCCCAATGAGGAGTGTGAAAACTACCACCACATGGAGGAAAGAGCTACCACCTCGGTCGTCCGAGTACTGTGTGCAGCTACCACATGTATACCAAGCATGGTTTTTCGAGATGATTAGATAAAATGCTTTTTGGAATACTTGACTCTGTCAAATTCCAAGGTTGGTATAAGGTGGGATTTTTAATGAAAGATGCTCAAAGAGCCACTCTCTTCAATAGATTGACTAGATACATTATCTAACATATTTGGGATTTTCAAACATCTATTGATCTTGGTATTTCATTTTCTTTACCAAATTGATGATTTGATAAAGGCATTACTCATAAGATCATGTTAGATGTGATTGAAGTTGTTCAACTTTAAGGGATTTAATTTTTATAAATTTTCGTTTCATTTGTTGGATATTATTGATAGATTTTGCATAATCTATTTCTTTTAATATGAAACGATGATTTTTATTTAATGTTGACATGTATAAGTGCTTACAATCTTTTTCTGGATTTTCTAGAATTTTTCGGAATTTTTCTGAAGAAAAAGTTTGGAGCCGATCCGGACTGGACAATCCGATCCGGATCCCGAACGCAGGAATTTTCTGCGGGTAGCCGATCCGGACTGGATTCACGATCCGATCCGGACCGCGGCTAGGGTTTTATATAGAACAAAAGGGTTTTGATTTCTTTTTACTATAATCTTTTGTTCCAAAGTCTCCAGAGCTTCTCTCTCTAGAAATCAACTTATTTGGAGCTTTTTCAACTCAGATTCTTCGATTCCAAGTAAGTTTTCTTGATCAAAAACTCGGTTTTTCACAGTTTTTCACTATTTTCCTCAAAACGTGTTGGAAATCTTGTAACTTTTTTGTTTGAGATTGGTTTTTGATCAAATTTCTTTTGAAATAAGAACTCTGGGTAGATTAGTTTTGATTATATGCTCGGTATTCTCTTGATTAACGGATTTTTAGGCTTGGATTTCTGAAAATTCGGTTTTAGGGCATATAATAGGAATTTTTGAAAATCATGGGATTGATCTATTTTTAAAATTCTTTTTGCAAAACTAATTTGATTCCTAGTCTCTCTACATGATAATGATTGTTTAGGTACAATTTTTCAAAATTTTGAAAATAAACAATTTTTGTCGTATTCTTGAGTTGTTGCTCGCAGGTTCTTAAAGTTGAATAGCGACAATGGTGTTCTCACTGATAATTGTCCTGTTAGTTGCTATGGTACACACGAGAGCGACAAATAAATTAAAAAGAGCAAAGAAAACTCTTCGTAAAGGGGAGTGTGTTTTTCTTAATGATTCAGAGACTGAGCAGGAAAAAGATGAAGTGAATTGGGATGATTTAATAGATGAGGAAACGACGCCTGATAAGTCGACACGGAAGACTCCTGTTTCTTCAAAAGGAAAAACTGCTGTGGATAAAGGAAAAGCACCAGTAACTTCTTCATCCATCTCGATTAAAAGAAAAAGACTTGTTCGACGGCTTGGTCGAGCACGAGGTGTTGAAATCAATGAACCGGTGGCTCCTGATTCTCCACCTCGCTTGGAAGAAGTGTTTGTTAATACTGACCGCTTTAGAGCATTTGAACATCGGGAATGCATTGGCGAGAGGCACGTCAATGTTGGTACTCTTCGAGACCACTCACCAGAGTTTGGCAAACTAATTGAGCAAGGCAAACTCATTCAGATCTGTAGATTTCCAGAAATGCTTGGCTATTGTTTGTATCGCGTGAGAACCTTTTACACAAACGCACGACATCTTCAGGAAGATAAAGACGGTTCTATGCAGTTTTACACAAACATCCAAGGGACAAGACTCAAAATAACTCCACAGTTAATTGGGAAAGTCTTAGGGATGCAAGCGAGCAGATCAGGGATTAACTACTTGACAGGAAGAAGCTTGACAAACACAATGTGGCAAACAGTTATACAGAGGATATGTCTGGAAGGCACTCAATCAACGGAGAAATCTGTCAAGTCCTAACAACTCCGTCTTGAGTACCGATTTCTAAATTTCATTACATGTTACAATATTCTTCCAAACATGCAGACAAAGGTTGTGAGATGGGATCGAATGCTATTTTTGTCACGCCCCGGGTGTAAACCGGAACCCGGGCCCGTCTACAGATCCGCCGTGCACACGGTATTTCCCGCGTACACGAAGCGCCAAACCTGCTCAGATATAAGAGATAGTCATAAAAGAGCAATAAAAACAGAGCTGAACTAAAATCTAATACATCTCAGACTGAAGCTGGAAATAAAATACAATACATCTGTATAAATGATACATCAGTCTCTCCCAGCTCACCAAAATAAATACAACCTGCTGGCAAAAGCCAGTCCCAAATGTAAAAGTACAACCGTCTGAGGAAACCTGGTACACCAACAGTCCAGCTAACTCGCTCATCCTGCCTCGAGATCTATCTACTCAGCCGTCCTCTCTCCTCGACCCGCCGCTGAAAGCCCAGCAGCACCTGCAGAAGACACTGCAAAACAAGAAAGAAGAAAAAGAGGAAAGAAGAATGGGGGTGAGAACTACTAGTAAACCAGTAGCCTCCCCTAGTGGGTAAAACCTCAAATTCTGACACACCCACTAGGTCTACCAAAGGCAAAAAGGAAAGAAGAGTGGTAAGAAATGAAACCGCTGAAAAAGGGAAATCTACCACTACTATGCCTCTAAAATACAGTCCTAGACTGGAATAACCGTATGCAACAATAACCAACCGTCCCAGATGAACCCAATCTGTACCGCCCTCATCATCGGGCAAGTAAGCCGCGCCGATGTGATAGCAAAGTTCCTGCTGCCGCCCTCATCATCGGGCAAATAAGCCGCGCCGATGTGATAGCAAAACTGTCCATAACTGTCTGGCCCCGGCCTCTGGAAGGGATCTCGAGGGCAGCGACCCACACGAGGAAAGCATCACCGGGCAATAACCGCGCCGGTGTGATAAGTAACAAAAGCAGGATTGTATCGCAACTATAAAGCCCTAGTGGAACACAACCCTCCACTAAAAGAAAACTGATTCCCAATCAGATGCAAAAGTAACCATTCGGTCAATCGCCCAATATTCGCGATTGCCGCAATACCCCACAATCAACAACCCAGTCTCACAACCGACCTCCGGTCAACCGCCCAATATCCGCGGTCGCCGGAATAACCCACAGTCCATAATCCAGGCCCCGGCTACACTATCCCAAACCCCTGCTCAAACCCGAGCAACAAGAACCACCTGACTAACGAGAATGAGAAAAGAAGCAAACCAGGTTTCTCCTAAGTCAAGTTCCAGCATGAAAGTGTAGCGATAAAAGATGGCCTATCTAGATGTCCATACAAGCATGCAAATGTTCTCAAGGAAATAAAGGAAAAGGTGACCAATAGTGATTCCACATGTGTAACAATTAATAGCTCCGCATAGATATAACCATCATGCTAAAACATTATCCAACCACACATGTCTATAATCCATGTTCCATAATAAAGCATTACTATCCACCTATGCATGTCATAAAATCTTCAAATAGTACCAACCACTAACAGGATAATCATATAGTCCCAATTAAATGTTCCATTCCACATGCAAGGTTAAGTGCTAACATAGCAATCCATACAATCATGTATAAGTCCCAACCACTATCAGATTCCCACAAGCATGCAAGTCCCAATTACAATTATCAATCATGGATGTTCAAGAAGGATCTCTCTAATACTCCTAGTGGGTAAGTCAGAAAAGAGGGATAAAGCAACCACCCACCTGGACACGCGCAATCCTCAGCTGTAAAACCTCCTCGCTGTCCAATATCCCCTTTTCACGCCAAATGCTCGAACAGATAAACCGCCACGATCGCTGTTCACAATTACCCCAAAACATACACACAAATAAGCACACAAGTATCCGAAAACATGCTGTCCAGAATTCAGTCCCAAAGGTGCCCTGTTTTTACCTACGAGAAGTGCCCGAAAAATTCCAAGAAAAATACTGTCACGATCCTCGCGACGAACCCGTCGAAACAAGTACCTACACGCTCAAATCCGAGTTTCCTACACTGAGAAACAAATCCGACAAGGGAACCACCTCGAAATAAACTGCTCGCAAAAACTGTAGCACTAATTCCTGTAAACAGAGATTTCTCACCTTCGAAAAATATTCAGAAAATTCCAAGAAAATTTGGGGATATTCCTCGTGATGTGTAGATGCAAAACGCCTTTTGAATCACCCCAATCCGATGCCTGTGCGCAAAGATATGGCCGAAATACCATAGTGCTGTCCAAAACTCCGCCCAAGAAAAAGGGTCAAATGGAAGCTCGGGGAACTCCAAGATAAACTCGAAATGAGGAGGAGCTCAAAACATGAAGATCAAAGCCCTACCTGTCGTGAGTCCAACGGCGCAAGAATCGCCTCAATCGGAGGCCGGAGTAAGCCGGGGGAGTCCTCGCACCAAAATGCAACGAAGAAGATCAGAAACGAACGAGCGTCGTGCCGCGCCGTAAAAATGCAAACCTCAGGATGCATGCCGCAGAAAAATCCTGGAATCTGCAGATGGATCCAGCTCTGGGAGAGGAAGAAATCTCCTGAAGGTTGCACTGCAAAAATCCGCACCGAGAAAGAGTTCTTCACTGCTGAACAGGGGCCTATTTATAGGCTGGAAAAACAAATCAACAAATACCCAATAAGTCCCAACTTCCGGGCGCTCGGGATTTTCGGGCGGCTACAGTGTTGGGCCCGGCCCAACACTGTGCGCGCCCGAAAGTCCCTCGGGCCTCCACGTCGCCCCGGCAACAGCGGACAGCCGCGCTGGCCATCCACTGCGCGACGCGTGGACCAACGCGGCGACGACACGTGGCGGGCCCGAGCGTGGGAAAGCCCGGTCAGCGTGCCCACGTGCCGCCTGCGCCCCCTGCCAGGCGCGAATCCCGAGGCACCCGGTGCACCCCGTGGACCCAGCCTTCAGAGCCCGCCAACCACGATCAGACACGTGTCCCGCCGGTCCATGCACCGCGCCCGCCTGCTCCGTGGTCCAAGTCCACTGCACCGACCAATCTCAACATGCCACGTGTCCTGCCCCTAGTGCACGCCGGCACGTGGACCGCGCACCTGCCTGCGCGCCCGCGCGCCTGCCCGCGCCTGCGCGCTGCCCGCGGCCGCTCCGCCGCCTGCCCGAGCCCGTCTGCCGTGCTCCGCCGCTGCCCACCGCCGCCGCCGCTGCCCGCCGGCCCCCGGAATCACTGTTCCGGCATGAACAGTAACCGGTTGCGCAAAATATCAAGTATGTAGTCCATTTTGACCTTTTTCGCGCGCTGAATCCGAATTTGATGTCCATTTTGCCAAATTCCAACTCCAAAATTTGCCGAAGGCATCCGGAAAGGTGTTCCTTGGTCCAAACTTTGCGCTGAGTCCATTTTTAATATCCGCTTCGCGCGAAACCACTTCTAAAGATCCGACGGAGTCCACTGATCACCCACGTGATCCATTAAGCCCGAAGTCCGCCACTTGTGTCCAATTGGTGCACAAACACCTCCAACACACAGTACAGGCTCCCCAGATGTCACCAATGACTCTACCACAGCTCTGCAGAGATCCAGGTCATCACAATTTTTGTATCTCCTAGGACATCCATCTGAGGCAGTGGGATTGAACATGAATATCCCATACATTATTTGGAATAGGATGACCAGATATGTTGAGCATCCCCATCCTACCAAAAGACTCCCTTTTCCTTTAATCATTATGAGGATCTTGAAGAAGTTTCAGATTGATATCAGTTCAACATCGTATCAACATTGCTTAGGCATGATCAATGAATCCACCATTGTTAAGTCCCTTCATAAGCTACCTCATGTCACTCCGACTCCTTCATGCGGTACGAAACCCTGTGTCGGCACCTCCGCATCTCCGACACGGCAAGCACCAGCACCAGATGATGAAGCGTCTGTGACATCGATTTATAGGGAGCAGCAACGTTTATCTTTTGAACAAGAACAAATTACGAAAGAGCAGAAGCGAATCTCAGAGGAACTTGAAATCATTACGGCATCCCAGATCACTTTGACTAAAACAGTCTCTTCGATGAAAAAGCTGATGAAGAAAATGTTTTCGAAGATGGGATGTCGCACCTCAGATGATTCCGACTCCGATGATTAATTTTTGTTTGACTTTCTTTTCCTTCTGTGCAGGTTTTTCGATTTTTCGTTCTCACTTTAGCTTTTATTTCTGAACTTTTAACACGCCCTTTTTATTTTTGTAATTTTTGATTTATTTTGTGACAAAAAGGGGGAGAGAGAGAGAGAGAGAGAGATGAAGATGAACAATGATATGATCGAACAAATTGAAAACTATGAAAGGTAAGTATACTGTGAACTGAACTATGAAAGAGGTAAGTATGACATCAACTTTTGGTTTGAATTGGGTTTTGCATGCATGCCTCTACTAACTATTCGACTAACTATTTGGGCATGTAATATTTCTAACAAGTTGTTTGTTAACTAACATACATATGACATTTAGTTTTTAATGCTTAGAAGATATGTCTAATTTTGATTGTGATCTTATTACATATCTGAATTCATAAATGTCATGATGAGTATAAACTCTATCTCTGTGCTTGATTTTATACGCAAAAATTCTTGAGGTATCTAACGATCTCTTTTGTCAAGAATGTTTTCTTTTGCAGAGATTATAGATGTCTAAGTCTAGAGTCTGTTCTAGGAGTTTATCTCATGTATCTTATTTGGTTCTCTATTGTAAATTTTTGTTGTATGGTGATAGCAACAAAAATATCTTTTTTGAATTTTCTTGAGTGGATTTGTGTTTTGTCACGAAACCGCCAAAGGGGGTGATTGTTAAGGAATTTGTGTTGGCGTATTTCGTGAAATTATTTAAGTCTTGAAGATTGAAGATGAAGAAGTTTGGATCATATACCTCAATCTCAAGAAAGAAGAATTCAAAAGTATCAGGTATGTTTAACTAAATATTTTTGGTGATCTGAATACTTCTTATAGTGTAGAAACACTTGGATGAATTTTTAATTGCATAAAAATCAAAAACTGGACATTCTACATGTTCAGAGTCTGGACCTGACATTACAGTCCGGACCCCGAACATAGGATAGTTCATGCGCAATTCCAGTCCGGACCTTGGTCACTTCAGTCCGGACCCCGAACGTGAAATTTGCAGGAATTGCATGAACAGTCCGGACCGTGGAAATTACAGTCCGGACCCCGAACGTCGGTTTTTCTGGAAATAGTCTGTTTCGTTACGACAGTCCGGACCGCCATATTTCCAGTCCGGACCGTCGTACTGTAAAATTCCAGAAAAGGTTAGTTTTTTATTCTTATCCTCTTCCAACAGTTTCTAACCTATAAATAGACCCTACGATTCATTTTTTAGGGCAATCCAAAATACGGTCAAAAAGAGAAAAATCCACATATAGAGAAGAAAGGAAATAACGAGATTAAATCTATGTTACTTCATCTATATTGATTAATTTGATTCTAGGTTTTCATACTCAGATTTTGAGTAGAATCAAATTAATGAATACTTAGATGGTATTTCCGATCTATCTTTGATCTAAGTATTCGGCGGATCATCACCACCCAAAAACAACGATTTTCCCAAAATCGGCGCGTGGACTCGCGTGGCCTTGTGGATTCAAGGTGGAACCGCTCTCGTGAATTCGGAGCGAGGTACGTTCGTGGATTCGAGATGTTCTACTGGGTGAAGACCGTGGATTCGGTTGGACGTCGTGGATTCGACGTTGGACGCCGTGGATTCGGCGTTGGACGCTATTCGTGGATTCGAGAAGCGTTGCGGAGCGAGCGGAGAAGATCTACTAGGAGCGTATGAAAAAGGTTGAGTCGTCTGTGAGTACGGTATATCACCTTGTACATGTGTTAATTCTAGTGAATTTCGCCGTGTTATCGGTCCCGTGGTTTTTTACTCCGGTTTGGAGTTTTTCCACGTAAAAATCGTGCGTGTTATTTTTCATTTCCGCATCGGATTTTATTGCGCAACGATTTTTGAGTGTTTATGGTTTACACCTATTCACCCCCCCTCTAGTTGTTTTTTCCCCTATTTAGATCCATATTCTATCATAACCCAACAGAAACTCCTGAAGGAAGCGCTGCAATGAGCGCCCGAATCGACGTCGGTCGTCCGATGCTGCCACGTGTCGCCCATCCGTGCCTGCGCCAGCGGTCAATAGCCCCGCCAATCAGAGGCCGCCACATGGCGCCCTTATCCAATCGCGGCTCGACAGCGCAATAGCGCTCGGCCAATGAGGGGCCACCACGTGGCGCACCCTATCCACCCAGCGCCCGACAGCATGATCGGCTTCGTCCAATCAGAGGATGTCACGTGTCCATGCCTTATCCAATTCGCTCCCATTGCTGCACCCAATCACACGCCGACGCGTGGTACTGCCCTCAGCCGCTACGCTGCGCGTACCGCGCCTGTTGTGCCCGCCATTTCGGTGCTGCCACGCGTCCGCACCGCGTCAATGAGGAGCTGTCACGTGTCACCCCCGGTCCAGGGCTCCCTCCTGCACCCGAGCTACAGTAAAACTTTCAGCTGTCCATTTTCGGGCGTCCGGATTTAGAAAAATACATCCAAATAGCCAATTTTGATCATTTTTTCGCGCCGTATCCAAATCTGGTGTCTGTTTTACGCGAAACCACTTCTATCACTCGACAAAAATGCCCAAATAGATAATATTGATCTATTTTTCACGCTGAGTCCATTTCTCGAGTCCGATTTGCGCGCAAACCAACTCCATCAAACAAAAGGGGCCTCCACAAGCTGCTGATCATGCTGTAATCCTCCACAGGGATTCGAGTCATCACATCCTCCCCCACTAAAAGAAAGTTTCATCCTCAAAACTAACATTCTTGATTAATTTTAAACTATTTAAATTAGATCAGTGTCTGCGATCTTGAATGACTCATCTCGCGCGGTTCATCTTTTTCGGATTCCCGTGGGATGGTATTCACGATTCAGATGAATATTTATATGTGGGTGGGTATATGGGTATCGGGTATTGCGGATCCATGACTTCCAATAGACGCAAGCATCTATTGTTAATTACCCCCGTGAGATTGAGGCACCTTCGATTAAGAGACCTTTGTAAGAAGGATAAAATAAATCGTATCCAAATGGTTGACCAAATCTTAAGTATATGTGTTAGGATTCAGCTGTATTTGAAGTTGACTATGTCACGCCCCGGGGGTAAACCAAAACCCGGGCTCATCTACAGATCCGCCGTGTATACGGAATTTTCCGCATACACGAAGCGCTATAAGCCTGCTCAAAGATAAGATGGACAATAATAGAGCACAAGTATAGAGCTGAAACTAAAAACTATACTATCTCAGACTGAAACTGAAGTACAACAGTAGTAAAATACAATAACAGCTCTCCAGCTCCCCAAAATACAAAATAGCTGGCTGAAGCCAGACCCAAAATAAGAAGAGTACTACAGTCTGAGTAAAGAGGGTACATCAAAAGTTCAACTATCTCTCAGTCTCACAGGAGATCTATCTATTCAGCTATCCTCTTATCTCGATCAACCGCCGAAGGCCTGGCAGCTCCCTCATAAGACTCTGCAAAAACTAATGAAAGAGAACATAAAACAATAATAGGTGTGAGAACTGCTGGTAAACCAGTAGCCCCCAGTGGGTAAATCCTCAAATTCCGACATGCCCACTAAGTCTACCAGAGGGTAGAAATGAAGTAAAGTGGTATACTGAAATAATATGCTGATAAGGGAAACTACCACTACTATGCCTCTAATGGAGTACTAAATAACAACGACTGTATGCGTGCATCAGTGTAAGATATCTCAGAATATAGCCCAATCACCCCGAGTCAGACAACTCAAACATCGCCTGCTCTGCCATCACTATTGTGCCTCAACGATGTGATAAAACTCAAGTATCCTCTATCCGACCGGCGCTCACTGTCCGGTCCTGCCGCCTACTCCAGAGTGGCACTCGAGGGGAGCGACCCACACGAAAAAAGTAACCATGTCACAAGTATCACAGTACAGCAGGACTTTAGTCAAGACTATGCTCAAAGTGGGAAACTCCATCCACTAATAAGAACTCGACCAAATCTGATGCAAAGATCGACATCCGGTCAACCGCCTAATATTCGCGGTTACCGCAACACCCCACACGTCCACAATCTGGTACAGCCTCTCCCAGACTCAAAAACCTCAACTACACTATCCCAAACCCCTGCTCGAACCCGAGCGGCATGAATCATATGTCTGAATAAAAAAGAGAAGAGGAACAATCATAGTTTCTCCTAAGTCAAGTCCCGATATGATAGTGTAGCGATAAATCAATGGCCTATCTAGATGTCCATACCAACATGCAAGTGTTCTCATGTAGAATAAAATAAAAAGCATCAAGTAATACTCTCACATAGGATAGATCATCTTGTCCCATCGAATAATTAATTTTGCATGAAAGGCTAAGTACTAATATTGCATGTTATTATATCACCACTATAGTACACCAATCCCACATAGATGGGCTCAGAATTAATCAGGATAGTTTAGTCATGTATGTTTTCAAATGAGGTGGCAACCCGATAAACAATAAATCAGGGGTCTCTCTAATAGCCCTAGTGAGTAAACGATAAAAAGAGGTATACAACAACCACCCACCTGGAATGCGCAAACCCAAAATTCGGTCGGGTTGAAAATCGACATGCGTGTTCCCTCAGTTTCTACGGTCCCAACGAATCCAAAGGCTCCCAAAAATTCCTCTCGGTTTGGTGGTGGTAAGCAAAATACCGAAGTGTTGTCCAACAAGTTCGGCACAAAAATCAGCGAGCGCGTCACTCGAGCGTAGAAGCTAATCCGTTCATAATTTACAGTTTAGGCCAAAAAGGAAGATGCTCACCTCGACTGTGAAGAAAAGTCCCAACTTCCTCTTTTTATGCAAAACGCTGAACGGTCCACGAAAACTGTAACAAAAGCCGAACGTCGCAACAATCACAATCTGTATTTCACTGTTTGGCGCCACAGTCCTCAAAAATAGAAATTCTCACCTGTGAGGAGTCCTCAAAAAAATCCAAGAAAAATACGGTTGCTTTCCTCTCAAAGTGTAGATGTCAATCGAGTGCTTGAACTCCCAGTTTCGACAACCGTAGACCGAGAAAAAGCAAAATTATTTCAGCTCTGTCCAGAAAAATGCAACAGCAAAGAGGGGGTCTAAAGATGCTGCACGAACTCCTATAAAAACTCAAAATGGACCAGAGCGACGAATATCAAAATCGAAGGCCTACCTGTCGCAGAAACGCTGCTGCAAAAATCGGCGAAAAACTCCAAAAGATCAGCTAAGGGGAGCTCTCCGACGAAGAGTCGATGGAAGAAACTGATGTCGAAGAAACGTCGCGACTCTCGAGATCAGGCAGGGAAAAATATCAGACGATCACCAAAAATTCTCCAAAACCCCAAAGATTGAAGAAGACTCGAAGTAGAAACTCACTATCGAAATCGGCCCTCAATTCAGATCTCAGAAAGCCCCCAAAATGGATCCACAATGGGCCATTTATAGCCAAAACACATACGGGCTCCACACCGGATCCTGGCCGAATAGGAAATAGCAGAGAAAGCCCACTCGGGCCGCGCCGCGTGTCCCGCTCCACGAAACAGCAGAGAAAGCCCGCTCTGGCCGCGTCGCATGTCCCCCGCCGGCCCGTGCTCCGCGCTCCCTGCGCACGTGGGCGACTTGTGCCCACCAATAGGAAGGTGCCACGTGTCCCCACGCGGTTCACGTGGTCCACGCCCCCCGGTCTACGCGCCAAGTCTTCCAAATCTTGTTGGCCAATCACGAGCTGCCACGTGGCGCCGCACCGCCGACAAAGCCCAACCAATCGCGTGATGCCACGTGGCAATTCCAAAACTCAGTGCTATCGGTGCACGCCCTGGCCTTGGACCAGCCCGCCCGTGCGCCGCGCCTGCCCGCGGCCGTGCCCGCGCCTCCCCGCGCCTGCTCCGCCGCCTGCCCGTCGCCGCCGGCGCTGCCCCGGCCTCCGGAACAGTGATTTTTGCCTTGAAATTCGTGTCTGAGCATCCGAGCTCCAAAAAATACAAGTAAATAGTCCATTTTCATCGTTTTCGCGCGCTGAGTCCAAATCCAATGTCCATTTTGCCAAATTCCATCTCTAAAAATTTGCGAAGGCGTCCGGATAGGCAATCTTGATCCGAATTTCGTGGCTGGTTCATTTCTGAGGTCCGATTTTAACATAACTATTTCCGTTACATCGTGTAAGCCTCCTGTAGTCGCTGCTAAAGCTGCAAAAGCCTCTGCGGAAGTCTGAATCATCACAGACTAGATCCCGAGTATATGTATTAAGAACTAATCGACATTAAACTCTAGTATATGTGTTAGAGTTTAATTAGGTTCAATTGGCTCTTAGTATATATTTTAGAATCCAATTATATTTGATTCCACATTTGGCGTATGTTCCAAAGTAAAGATATGACCAAACCCCAATGACATGTATTGAGGTGGGTCAGATTTGATGCTACTCGAAAGTAGAAAGTGGCTAAGTCCTGAATGTATGTATCAAGATTGGCCAAGTTTGATATATTTTTCACTCTAGTTATATGTGCTAGAATGATAATTTGACTAAACCCTAAGTGTATGTATTAGGATTCGTCAAATTTGATTGAACTTTCACTCTAAATATGTGTGCAAGAGCAAAAGGTTGACTAAACCTTAAGTATATATATTAAGGTTTGTCAAATTGACTTGGTTTTCACTCTAGATATATGTGCTAGAGCAAAAAGGTTGACTAGACCCTAAGTATATGTATTAGGGTTAGTCGGGTTGATTTGGTTTCCACTCTAGATATATGTGCTAGAGCAAAAGGTTGACTAGACCCTAAGTATATGTATAAAGGTTAGTTGGGTTGATTTGAATGAACTCTAAGTATATGTATTAGAGCTCGATTGAATTTGATTTGACTAAATTCTAAGTGTATGATTTAGAATTTAGTCGGTTTGGATATAGTTTTGCCTTAATTATATGTGTTAATGCGATGAGATTGAATAGGTCTTGCTCAGTTTATTGACATGGCGGTCAATTGAATATGGCTTGCTCAGTTTATTGACATGGCGGTCAATTGAATATGGCTTGCTCAGTTTATTGACATGGCGGTCGATATGTATATAGGTCGCTCAGTTTATTGACATGGCGGTCCATATGATCTGTGTTGCTCAGTTTAGTGACATGGCGATCGGTATGATATGTGTTGCTCACTTTAGTGACATGGCGGTCGATATGAGTATGGGTCTCTCAGTTTATTGACATGGCGGTCCATATGATATATGCATCACTAGTTAGCTTCCCCTAACTTTTGCTTGTGAGACTGAATCATGTTTTTTTTTTTTTTTTTCTTCACAGCGGGGATCCCATTTTTGCCTGTGGAGTTATATCACAGTCGAAATTTTTTTCTTTTTTTGGATATGAAAAAATATGGGTTTATTTTGTCTCGAGAAGCAATCAAAATTGCTGCGCATGACCGACCCTAAGGTGAGTTTGCATTCCGTCATAGTCAAAATATATTTTTGTAGCAATCTGGCGCCCATGAGGATCCCATTTTTTCCTGTGAGGTTATACCATAGCTGGGAATCTTTTTTTTTTTTCTTGATATTGAAAAATATGAGTTTATTTTGCCTTAAGAAGCAAATAAAATTGATACGCATAATCGACCCTAAGGTGAGTTAGCATTCCGTCGTAGACAATATATTTTGATGGCAATCTAGTGTCCATATGGGTTTTCATCAGATGCCTTTCCCTAATTTTTTCCTTTGAGTTCGAATTATGTTTTCTCACAGCGGGGATCCCATTTTTGCCTATAAGGTTATACCACAGCTAGGAATCTTTTTTTTTTTTATATTGAAAAATATGAGTTTATTTTGCCTCAAGAAGCAAATAAAATTGATGCGCATAATCGACCCTAAGGTGAGTTAGCTTTCCGTCGTAGACAATATATTTTGATGGCAATCTAGTGCCCATATGGGTTTTCACCAGATTCCTTTCCCTAACTTTTGCCTGTGAGTTCGAATTGTGTTTTCTCACAGCAGGGATCCCATTTTTGCCTTTGGGGTTATATGTTGGGTTATATATAATTGAATCTAAATAGGGGAAAAAAAACCTAGAGGGGGGTGAATAGGTGTAAACGTTAAACACTCAAAAAATCATTGCGCAATAAAACCCAATGCGGAAATAAAAATAAACACGCAAGATTTTTACATGGAAAAACTCCAAACCGGAGTAAAAAACCACGGGACCGATCACACGGTGAAATCCACTAGAATTAAACACGTACAAGGTGATATACCGTACTCACAGACGACTCAACCTTTTCCATACGCTCCTAGTAGATCTTCTCCGCTCGCTCCGCAATGCTTCTCGAATCCACGATCAGCGCCCAACGCCGAATCCACGGCGTCCAACGTCGAGTCCACGACGTCCGACCGAATCCACTGTCTTCACCCAGTAGCACACTTCGAATCCACGAACGTACCTCGCTCCGAATCCACGAGAGCGGTTGCACCTTGAATCCACAAGGCCACGCGAGTCCACGCGCCGATTTTGGGAAAATCATTGTTTTTTGGGTGGTGATGATCCGCCAAATACTTAGATTAGAAATAGATCGGAAATACCATCTAAGTATTCATTAATTTGATTCTACTCAAAATCTGAGTTTGGAAAACCTAGAATCAAATTAATAATATAGATGAAGAAACATAGAATTAAATCTAGTATTTCCTTTCTTCTCTATATGTGGATTTTTCTATTTCGGTCGTATTTTTCGCTTGCCCTAAAAGATGAATCATAAGGTCTATTTATAGGTTAGAAACCGTTGGAAGAAGATAAGAGTCAAAAACTAACCTTTTCTGGGATTTTTCAGGACGACGATCCGGATCGGATTTCGGCGATCCGGATTGCAGTAACGAGACAGACAGTTTCCTGAAAAACAAAGGTTCGGGATCCGGATCGAAGTGCCTGATCCGGATCGTTCATACAATTCAGCAAAAACCCATGTTCGGGATCCGGATCAGAAAGGGCTTGGATCCGGATTGAATTCGCGTATGAACTAACACCCTTCGGGATCCGGATTGGAATGTCTGATCCGGATCCTGAACATGTCCCATGTCCAGTTTTTGATTTTTATGCAATTAAAAATTTATCCAAGTGTTTCTACAATATAAGAAGTATTCGGATCACCAAAAATAATTAGTTAAACATACCTGATCCTTTTGAATTCTTCTTTCTTGAGATTGAGTTACATGATCCCAACTTCTTCATCTTCAATCTTCAAGACTTAATACTTTCACGAAATGCGCCAAAACAAATTCCTTAACAATCTCCCCCTTTGGCGGTTTCGTGACAAAACACAAATCCACTAAAGAAAATTCAAAAAGATATTTTTGTTGCTATCACCATACAACAAAAATTTACAATGGAGATCCAAAATAAAATACATGAGATAAACTCCTAAAACAGACTCTAGACTTAGACATCTGTACTCTCTGCAAAAAGAAGCAATTCTTGACAAAACAAGATCGTTAGATACCTCAAGAATTTTTAGCATTCAAAACCTAACAGAGATAGAGTTTATACTCACTATGACATTTTACGAATTTAGATATGTAATAGGATCACAATAAAACATCGACATATCTTCTAAGCAATAAAATTCAAGATGTCATAACTTTGTTAGTAATCAAACAACTTGTTAGTAATAGTACATGCCCAAATAATTAGTCAAATAGTTAGTCGGGGCATGCATTCAAACACAATACAAAACTACAAGTTGTGATACTTACCTTCATAGTTCAAAGTATACAAGTTGTGATACTTACCTTCATAGTTCAAAGTTCAGAGTTCACATATCATTGTTCATCATTCATTGTTCGTTTCTCTCTCCCCCTTTTTGTCACAAAATCAAGCCAAAAATACAAAACGTAAGGAGAGTTAAAAGTTTAGAAAATGTGAAAACTAAAACTAAGACAAGAAACCTGCACAAGAGAAAGATAAGTTAAAAAAAAATTATTCAGATTCTTCGGAACTAACACACCCGAGTATTTGAAAGATTTTCTTTATCCTCTTGTTCATTGAAGATTGTTCTTTCTTAACCTCTCTAAGATTCTCTGTCACCTCAACGAACTTGTTAGATATGCGTTCTTGCTCGTCGGAGAGACGCTTTTGTTCTTTATAGATTGAGGTAACCGATGCATCATCGGAAGTTGATGGAGGTGCTTGTTGTGCTGCATGTACTGGTGGGACTGGAGGTGTTGCTTGTTGTGCAGAAGTTGCCGCTGGTGGTTGTGCTCTTTGTCGGCGAGGAGGTGATGAGGTTTCATCTTGTTTAGTGGAGAGAGACTTCACTATTGTCGTGTCGTTGATTGTTCCTAGACTGTACATGTAGGAGCTCGCACGGGTGTCGACTTTAAATTTCCGAAAGATGCGCATAATTATCATTGGGTAGGGGAGTCTCTCTGTAGGGTGAGCATGTTCCACATAGCGTGCCATCCTTGACCAGATGAGGTAAGGAATGTTTAAATTTGCTCCCATTGCCGCTGCGGGATTTCCAAGAAGATAAAGAAATAACATCCTGTCCCATCGAAGAACCTTTGTATTCATGTTTGGAAGGATGTTATAGCAAACAATGAAGTTCACATAGCGATACTCCGGTCGAAGCTCTTTGGAAAAGACGGAATTTCCTGTCGACAGAGTATCTGGAAGACAAATTCCATCAACTACCACTCTCTAGGAGTTGGTGGAGAAGATTTGACTCTTCAGATAATGAGGTCCATCAGCTCTGGCCTTCATCCCTAACACCTCTCCAATCAGTTGAGGTGTGACTTTGATCTTGACATTTTTAACCAATGTTTGAAATTCCCGACGTCCGTCCTCCTGATCAATTAGACTTGAAGCATTTTGATAAAACATTCTTACCGAATGAAGACAATACCCAGTGGACTCAGGGAAACTACAGATGGGGTCAAGACCAGTCTGTTCATACAGAGTCCCAAAGAGTGTAGATCGTTCTTTCAGCGCTTTGATATTGACATGCCTTTCGCCAATGCACTCCCGTTTTTCAAAATCCTTGATTCTTGCAGAGCTGATGAAATCATGTGGAGGAGGCTGGCTAGCAAGTGGTTCCTCAATGGAAATTCCTCGAGCACTCCCTCTCTTGCGGGCAACACTTTTTCTTTTTGTTTTCACAGGAGTTTCTTCCATGGGAGCTTTTCCTTTTTCAGCAGCAGTGGGCGGAGCCTTTGCCTTTGATGTTTCTGCAGGGGCTTTCCCTTTCGAAGCAGTGGGAGTAGTTGCTTCAACTTGAAGCTCATCCCAATCAATGGACTCCGTTTCAGATTCCGTCTCGGAATCATCCCTAGTTTTCTTTGCCTTCTTTGCCTTTTTAGGCTTGACAGAATTTCTGTTACGGAATTTGAGTTGGCGTAGTTTCGTGAAAGGTTCAAGTCTTGAAGATTGAAGGTGAAGAAGGTTGGATCATTTAACTCAATCTCAAGAAAGAAGAATTCAAAAGGATCAGGTATGTTTAACTAAATATTTTTGGTGATCTGAATACTTCTTGTAGTGTAGAAACACTTGGAAGAATTTTTCATTGCATAAAAATCAAAAACTGGACATAGGACATGTTCAGGATCCGGATCATATTGTTCAATCCGGATCCCGAAGGTGGTTCGTTCATACACCAGTTCAATCCGGATCGTAGCTTCTCTTGATCCGGATCCCGAACATTGGGTTTACCATTTTTCTTGAACGATCCGGATCAGGCTTTGCAATCCGGATCCTGAACGTTGATGTTTGGTGAACTGTATGAACGATCCGGATCAAGCACTTCGATCCGGATCCCGAACCTTCGTTTTTCTGGAATTGCCTGACTCGTTACGACGATCCGGATCACAGCTAATCCGATCCGGATCGCCGTCCGTAAAATTTCCAGAAATGGTAGGTTTTTTATTCTTATCTCCTTCCTAGGGTTTCTAACCTATAAATAGACCCTATGATTCATTTTTCCAGGGTAATCCAGGTAATCCAAAAAATCCAAATAATCGATATAGAGCCGTCATATTCTTATATCATCTTATACGGCCCTAGATCCACATATAGAGAAGAAAGGAAATTATTAGAGAATACTCTATGTTTCTTCGTCTATATTGATTAGTTTGATTCTAGGTTTTCATACTCACATTTTGAGTTGAATCAAACTAATGAATACTTAGATGGTATTTCCGATCTATCTTTGATCTAAGTATTCGGCGGATCATCACCACCTTAAAAACAACGATTTCCCCAAAATCGGCGCGTGGATTCGCGTGTCCTTGTGGATTCAAGGTTCAACCGCTCTCGTGGATTCGGAGCGAGGCACGTTCGTGGATTCGAAGGGTGCTATTGGGTGAAAACCGTGGATTCGGTCGGACGTCGTGGACTCGACGTTGGACGCCGTGGATTCGGCGTTGGGCGCAGATCGTGGATTCGAGAAGCGTCGTGGAGCGAGCGGAGAAGATCCTCTAGGAGCGTATGGAAAAGGTTGAGTCGTAAGTGTGTATGGTAAATCACCTTGTACGTGTTTTAATTCTAGTGGATTTCTGCTGTGTTATCGGTCCCGTGGTTTTTTTACTCCGGTTTGGAGTTTTTCCACATAAAAATCTTGCGTGTTATTTTTATTTCCGCATTGGGTTTTTATCGCAATGATTTTTGAGTGTTTATACGTTTACACCTATTCACCCCCCTCTAGGTATTTTTTTCCCTATTTAGATCTATATTTCATATAACCCAACAAGTGGTATCAGAGAGGGAATAGGGTTGTAAACAATGGTTGAAGGTGGAAACATCAATCGACCCCCTTTCTTTGATGGAACAAATTATGCGTACTGGAAAGTACGGATGAAAGCCTTTTTGATTTCCATCGACGAAAGGGTGTGGCAATCAATTGAATTAGGATGGTCTAATCCAACTGAAATTATCTCTGATGTTCGCACCTTAAAACCTAGGTCGAAATGGACCAAGGAAGAGTTAGATTCATCTTCTTACAATGGCAAGGGAATTAATGCTATTTTTAATGCCTTATCTCAAACTGAATTCTCTCGCGTCTCGGCATGTGAGACTGCGAAAGAAATCTTGGATGTTCTTCAGGTTACACATGAGGGAACTAACCTCGTGAAGATTCAGAAACTGCAAATGCTTACGAGCAAGTTTGACTCTATCTTAATGGCAGAAAATGAATCCTTCACGGACTACTATACACGATTGCAAGACATCGTAAACTCATGTACTAACCTAGGAGAGAAGATTCCAGAATTTAAGGTTGTAAGAAAGATCTTAAGAACTCTTCCTGAACGATTTCGCCCAAAGGTTACAGCCATTGAAACTATTAAAGACCCGGACGAAATGCGTGTAGAAGAATTAGTTGGTGCATTACAAACATATGAAATGACATTTACTACTAACAATTCTTCTGGAAAAGCATCCTCTTCTAAGTCTTCAGGTTATGCGTTGAAAACAACTAAGGAAGAAGACACGGATACATCCTCCTCAGACGATGACGAGAACCTTTCTATGGAGGAATTTGAGAAGCAGCTCGCTCTCTTGACAAGAAAGTTTCGCCGCAACTTCCGAAGGGGTAATTCAAGTAAATCTCCATCCTTCGGAAAGTCGAACAAAGGCAAGGGTACTTCAAGTTTCAAGTCAAGAAAGCAAGAGAACTTCTCAAAGGATAAGAAAAGTTCAGAGGGACAACTACAATGCTTCAAATGTCGAGGCTACGGCCACATTGCAACGGAGTGTCCCAACAAGTATCCGGCAAAGAAGAAGGCGATGCAAGTCGTCACTTGGGATGACAACTCAACGTCAAATGAGTCGTCTTCAAGTGATGAAGAAAAGAGCACCACGGCATTCCACGCGTCCACATCTTCACCCTTCATGTGCTTTATGGCAAGTACGTCCGAGTCATTGTCCAACTCCACTGTTGAAAAGATTGCAACGGACAACGAATCGGATGATTCGGAAGGTGAAGATTTTGCTCTAGCCTACCACAGACTTTTGAGGGATTCAAAGAAAGTGGCTAAGCAAAACAAGAGTTTGAGAGGGAGAGTGCATGATCTCGAAGAAGAAGCAAAAAGAGCAACTTCTCTCTCAAACGCTCTTGAAGTGGAAAGGAAAAATCTGATAAAAGTAAATGTTTCCCTTCAAGAGTCCAATGAGCTTTTTGAGAAGGAACATACAAAACTGGTGGATAAAGTGGATCACTTCTCAAAGCTCTACAATGAGGCTCGACAGAATAACCTGGAAATGACAAAGACCATTTTCCAACTCAAGGATGACTTGCAGCGATTCTCTTCAGGCAGGAGTAAGTTGGATAGGCTTCTTGGTCTTGGTCAAACAAATCGGTTCGGCCTCGGGTACACTCAAACTGGAAACAGTCCAAGTTCGAGTGGGACAGTTTTTGTGCCTCAGTCGGTATCTCCTCCTCCGACACCGGAATTCAAGACAAACAATGACAACAAACCTACTTCATCCTCTTTGGGATCGTCAAGATCTAAGGTATGTTTTCGTTGTGGTGTTTCAGGGCACATAAGAAGATATTGCAAGACGGGAGTCAAACGCTCACCTCAAACACCTCTTGCAATGACTACCACAAAGGTGATTCCTCGGAAATCAATTGCAAATCAATTGAAGGAAAAGAACCTTGGTAGTTTACCGCGCAAGACGACTTCATCAAGGAGCAGCAATCGTTTTAACAAGACGCTTCCACCTAGGCATATAACTTCACGACCATTACCGACGCATTCCAAAAAGGTTTGGGTGCGCAAAGGTGAAATCTTTCCTTGTCTTGTTACCAATGTTTCCTTGCATGCATATGATAGTTCGTCTTGGTATCTGGATAGCGGTTGTTCCCGTCACATGACCGGTGACAAAAATAGTTTTCAAAATCTTGAGAAAATCTCCGGAGGACTCGTTGTTTTCGGAGACGGTCGATCTTCCAAAATTGTTGGAAAAGGAACTGTAGCTATTCCAGATGGCCCGGTTCTAAATAATGTGTTATTTGTTGATGGTCTTAAGACTAACCTCATAAGCATAAGTCAACTTTGTGACAATGGTTTTTCAGTTAACTTTTCATCTGTTGAATGTGTTGTAACTGATAAGGACCATGTTTTCTTTTTAAAAGGGGTTAGATCTGAAAATAATTGCTATGTTGTTCCTAATAAAACTTCTGAAAAATGTAACCTAGTTTCTTTAGATAATGAAACACTTTGGCATGAAAGGCTAGGTCACTTAAATTTTAAGGAACTTGCTAGAATTTCAAACAAGGACGTGGTCAAGGGGGTTCCAAAACTTTTATTTAATCAAAACATTGTGTGTGGTGGTTGCCAAAAGGGAAAACGGTCTAGGACTGCACACAAGAACTTGAACCACGTTGGTACAAAACGGCCTTTGGAACTTTTGCACATGGATTTAATGGGGCCGACCCGTCAACCATCTTTGGGAGGTAAATGGTATATTTTCTTATTGGTTGATGATTTCTCTAGATTTTCTTAGGTAGCATTTTTAAAAGAGAAAGCTGATACGTTTGACTCTTTTCATGAGATTTGCCATCGTATTATGATTGAAAAGAATGAAAAGATCATTCGTGTTAGGAGTGATAGAGGTGGAGAATTCATAAATTCCAAATTCATTGATTTTTGCACTTCCAACGGCATAAAACATGAATTCTCAGCACCCTATACACCTCAGCTGAATGGTGTTGTTGAGCGCAAAAACCGGGTTGTTCAAGAGATGGCGCGTGTGATGCTTCATAGCCGGAATTTACCGCTACATTTTTGGGCTGAAGCTGTGAACGCCGCTGTCTATGTCATTAATCGAGTGTATTTGCGCCCAGGAACTTTAAATACACCATATGAGCTGTGGTTTAGTAGAAAACCGGATATCAAATACTTTCGTATCTTCGGGAGTCGATGTTACATTTTACGTGACCGTGAAAATCTTGGAAAGTTTGACTCTCGAAGTGACGAAGGGATCTTTTTGGGTTATTCTACAAATAGCAGAGCATATCGAGTATTTAACATCGAATCTAAAACGATTGTAGAATCTATAAATGTTAAAGTAGATGAAGCTTTTCACTTTGCATCTGAAAAATCTACCCTCGATATCTCTCTGGATGATGATACTCCTGTAAGTGCATCTTCTCATGATAATAATTCCAATATTAATGATGCATCTAATGGTTCTTCAAGTTTATCTGATGTGCAGGAATCATCTCATATACCTCCGAGTACTCCGTTTCAACAAACGTTACGAATCTCCAAGGATCATCCTGAATCAAACATCATTGGAGATCCACAAGAAGGAGTTAGAACTCGGAGGCAGTTGGTTTGTGGATTCGCTTGCTACGTATCTTTAATCGAACCAAAGAACATAGATGAAGCTCTTCAGGATGACTACTGGATTAAAGCAATGCAGGAAGAGCTCCATCAATTTGAGCGAAACAAAGTCTGGGAATTAACGAAGCCTCCAAAGCAACACAATGTGATAGGTACCAAATGGATTTTCAAGAACAAGAAAAATGAAGATGGTACTATCATCAGGAACAAGGCACGATTAGTTGCTCAAGGCTACTCTCAAGTAGAAGGTATAGACTTTGATGAAACTTTCGCCCCTGTAGCTAGACTCGAGTCCATTCGTATACTGTTTGCTATTGCTTGTCATTTTAAAATCAAATTATTTCAAATGGACGTTAAGAGCGCATTTCTAAATGGGTTTTTAAATAAGGAAGTTTATGTGGCTCAACCGAAAGGTTTTGTAGACCATAAACAACCTAACCATGTTTTTCGTTTGAAAAAGGCTCTTTACGGTCTGAAACAAGCACCGCGAGCATGGTACGAAAGGTTGACAAAGCACCTTTTGGAGAAGGGCTATACTCGAGGGGGAGCTGATAGGACTCTCTTTGTGAAGCATTATCAAAATAACTTCATTGTTGCACAAATCTATGTCGATGACATCGTATTTGGCGCAACAAGAGATAATGATGCTTCTAAATTCGCGGAGACCATGGAAAGCGAATTTGAGATGTCCATGATGGGCGAATTGACTTATTTCCTTGGATTGCAAATTAAACAAAATGATGAAGGTATTCACTTGAGTCAATCCAAGTATGCAATGGAGTTGGTCAAAAAGTTTGACTTAGAAAATTCGAAGGATTTTCCGACTCCAATGGGAACTAGCCACAAGGGACTTGGAAGTGAATCTCATAGTGAGAATGTAGACGAGAAACTGTATCGAAGTATGATTGGAAGTCTGCTTTATCTCATGGCTAGTCGCCCGGATATATCTTTTGGTGTTGGGATCTGCGCGAGATATCAATCTGCACCAAAGGAGGTTCACCTGAAAGCGATGAAAAGGATCATCCGGTACATTAAAGGAACCATAAATTTCGGAATTTGGTATCCTATGGGAACAAGTTTGGATATTGTTGGATACTCAGATGCCGATTGGGCAGGATCAGTGGATGATCGTAAAAGCACGAGTGGTGCATGCTTCTATCTTGGCCATTGCCTTGTTGCATGGCACAGTAAAAAGCAGAATTGCATAGCACTCTCGACTGCCGAAGCGGAATACATTTCAGCTGGAAGTTGTTCAACTCAACTCATTTGGATGAAAAGCGTACTGAGCGACTTCCGGATTTCAGCATCTTCGGTAACAATTCTTTGTGACAACACAAGTGCAATTAACATTTCTAAAAACCCTGTGTTGCACTCTAGAACAAAACATATTGAACTTAGATATCATTTTCTTAGAGAGCTAGTTGAATCAAATACTCTTCAACTTTCATATATTTCAACTGAGGATCAATTAGCTGACATTTTAACAAAACCTTTGGATCAAAAACGTTTTATTCATTTACGAAAAGCAATTGGAATGCTTTCCTTGAAATTAACTTCTTTTTGAAATCTTTTCTTAGGATAGGTTTTGTTTTTGTTTTGTTCTGTTCATTATCTATGTTTGTACATAGGACATTAATTGAGCATAGATCATAATTGACTTTAATTGCATCTTCTCGCACATTTAGAAATTTATTATGCTTTTGCCATCATAATATTTCACTGTTGCAATGATCATTTATGTTAATTAAATCATCTTCTAAGTGATCAAAGTCAATTTCTCTCTCAATGATCTCTTGGTATAGTCATTATCTTATTTGACTGCTTAGTCGAGTATGAAATCGAGATCAATTTTTGGTTGAATACTTTATATCTTAAATAATTGATAGCCAATTGAGGGGGAGTCAAAGAAGTGTAAAATGCTCAAAAGATGTGGAAAGAGTTACATCCCAATGAGGAGTGTGAAAACTACCACCACATGGAGGAAAGAGCTACCACCTCGGTCGTCCGAGTATTGTGTGCAGCTACCACATGTATACCAAGCATGGTTGTTCAATTTTTTGATTAAGTAAAATGCATGTTGAAATACTTGACTCCATCAAATTTCAAGGTTGGTATAAGGTGGGATTTTAAAGAAAGATGCTCAAAGAGCCACTCTCTTCAACAGATTGTCTAGATAAATTATCTACCATATTTGGGATTTCAAACATCTATTGATCTTTGTATTTCATTTTCTTTACCAAACTGATGATTTGATAAAGGCATTACTCATAGGATCAAGTTAGATGTAATTGAAGGTGTTCAACTTAAAGGGATTTAATTTTTGTAAATTCTCGTTTCATTTTTGGATATTATTGATAGATTTGGCATAATTTATTTCTTGTTGTATGAAACGATATTTTTTGTTTAAAGTTGATACACAATTGTGCTTACATACTTTTTCTGGTTTTTCTTGAATTTCTCTGAAATTTTCTAATGAAAAAGTTGGAGCCGATCCGGATTGGACCTGCCGATCCGGATCCCGAACGCAGATTTTCTTCTGCGGGCAGACGATCCGGATTGGACCTGCCGATCCGGATCCCGAACGCAGTTTTTCACTGCGGGTAGCCGATCCGGATCGCAATCATGAACTGATCCGGATCGCGGCTAGGGTTTTATAAAGAACAAAAGGGTTTTGATTTCTTTTACTCCAATCTTTTGTTCCAAAGTTTCCAGAGCTTCTCTCTCTAGATTTCACCCATCTTGGAAGCTTTCAAACTCAAGTTCTTCAACTCCAAGTAAGTTTTATTGATCAAAATCTCGGTTTTTCATAGTTTTTCTTATTCCTCCTCAAACGTGATGAATTTCTTGTATCGATTTCGTTTGTGGATGGTTTTTGATCAAATTTCTTTTGAAATAAGAACTTTGGGTAGATTAGTTTTGATTATATGCTAGGTATTCTCATGATTAACGGATTTTTAGGCTTCGATTTCTAAAATTTCGGTTCTAGGGCATATAATAGGGATTTTTGAAAATCATGCAATTGATCTATTTTTAAAAGTCCTTTTGCAAAACTAATTTGATTCTTAGTCTCTCTACACGATAATGATTGTTTGGGTACAATTTTTCTAATTTCTGAAAATTAACAATTTTTCGTGTTCCTGAGTTGTTGCTCACAGGATTTTCTTCTCACAAGAAACCAATAGCTATGGTGATCACATGGATTATTTTCTTACTTACTGCCATGGTTCATGTCAAGGACACTGTGAAGCCCAAGAGGGCTAAGAAGGCTAAGAAAGCGAAGAAAGCTAAAGATGATTCCGATACAGAATCTGAAACGGAATCAATTGATTGGGATGAACTGCAAGTTGAAGCAACGACTGTTCCGACTGCTTCAAAGGGAAAAGCACCTGCAGAAACATCGAAGGCTCCGCCTACTGCTGCTGAGAAAGGCAAAGCTCCAATGGAAGAAACTTCTGGGAAGACAAGAAGAAAAAGTGTTGCTCGCAAAAGAATAAGTGCTCAAGGAATCTCCATTGAGCAACCAGTTGATAGCCAAGCACCTCCACCAGACTTTATCAGCTCGGCTAGAATAAAGGATTTTGAAAACAGGGAATGCATTGGAGAAAGGCATGTTGATGTAAAAGCCTTAAAGGAGCGTTCTCGGCCATTTGGGACTTTGTTTGACCAGATAGGTCTTGCTCCCATTTGCAACTTCCCGGAAACCACTGGTTATTGTCTTCACTCAGTGAGAATGTTTTATCAGAATGCTTGCTATCTAGTTGATCAGGAGAGCGGTCGCCGAGACTTTCAAACATTGGTCAAGAATGTTAAGATCAAAGTGACGCCCCAACTGATTGGAGAGGTATTAGGGATGGACGCCCGAGCCGATGGCACTCATTACCTGAAGAATCAAGTCTTCAACACCTACTCCTGGAGAGTGGTAGTTGATGGAATCTGTCTTCCAAATACTCGGTCGACAGGAAACTCCGTTTTCTCGAAAGAACTACGACCAGAGTACCGCTTCTTAAACTTAATTGTTTGTTATAATGTCATTCCAAACATGAACACAAAGGTTCTTCGGTGGGAAAGAATGATATTCCTTTATCTACTTGGAAACCCCACAGCAGCAATGGGAGCTAACTTAAACATTCCTTACATCATCTGGACAAAGATGGCGCGATATGTGGAGCATGCTCATCCTTCAGAGAGACTACTTTATCCAATGATCATCATGTGCATTCTTCGCAAATTTAAAGCTGACACAAATGCAAGTTCCTATATGCACAGTCTAGGAACGATCAATGAAACAACAATTGTAAAGTCTCTCTCGACGAAGCCAGATGAACCCATAATACCTCTTCACCGGCAACGAGCACAACAACAACAACAAGCGACAACCTCTGCACCGGCAGCAACTCCTCCAGTCCAACCAGCACATCCAGCACAACAAGCACCTCAATCAACTTCTGATGATGATGCATCTGTTACCTCCATCTATAAAGAACAACAAAGGCTCTCCAACGAGCAAGAACGTATATCAAATGAACTAATTGAGGTAAAGGAAGAAATAAAGAAGGTAAATAAGAATCAATCATCAATGAACAAGCGATTAAAGAAAATATTCCAAATTCTCGGCTGTATCAGTTCAGACGAGTCTGAATAATCCGTATCCTTCCAATTTCTGTTTATTATGCATATGTTTAAATCTTTCTTTTGTGCAGGTTTTTAAGTTTTAGTTTTAGTCTTTAGTTCTCCAACTTGAACTGTTAACCATTCTCTCCACGTCTGTAATTTTTGGCTTAATTTGTGACAAAAAGGGGGAGAGAGTTTAGAGAGAACTTGAACAATGACGATGTGAAAACTGTGTGAATGTGTGAACATCAAGGTAAGTATCACTTCAACTTCAACTTTGGTTTTTATCTTGTGATTTGTGTGCATGTCTCTACTAACTATTCGACTAACTATTTGGGCATGTAATATGACTAACAAGTTGATGTTGGACTAACACTTTGTGACATTTGGTTTTTGATTGCATAGAAGATATGTTGGTTTTTGACTATGATTCTCTTACATATCTGAATTCTCAAATGTCATGATGATCAGATAAACTCTATCTCTGTTAGGTTTTGAATGCTAAATATTCTTGAGGTATCTAACGATCTCTTTTTGTCAAGAATGATTTCCTTGTGCAGAGAGTACAGATGTCTAAGTCTAGAGTCTGTTTTAGGAGTTTATCTCATGTTTTTAATTTTTGGATCTCCATTGTAAATTTTTGTTGTATGGTGATAGCAACAAAAATATCTTTTTGAATTTTCTTTAGTGGATCTGTGTTTTGTCACGAAACCGCCAAAGGGGGAGATTGTTACGGAATTTGAGTTGGCGTAGTTTCGTGAAAGGTTCAAGTCTTGAAGATTGAAGGTGAAGAAGGTTGGATCATTTAACTCAATCTCAAGAAAGAAGAATTCAAAAGGATCAGGTATGTTTAACTAAATATTTTTGGTGATCCGAATACTTCTTGTAGTGTAGAAACACTTGGAAGAATTTTTCATTGCATAAAAATCAAAAACTGGACATAGGACATGTTCAGGATCCGGATCAGATTGTTCAATCCGGATCCCGAAGGTGGTTCGTTCATACACCAGTTCAATCCGGATCGTAGCTTCTCTTGATCCGGATCCCGAACATTGGGTTTACCATTTTTCTTGAACGATCCGGATCAGGCTTTGCAATCCGGATCCTGAACGTTGATGTTTGGTGAACTGTATGAACGATCCGGATCAAGCACTTCGATCCGGATCCCGAACCTTCGTTTTTCTGGAATTGCCTGACTCGTTACGACGATCCGGATCACAGCTAATCCGATCCGGATCGCCGTCCGTAAAATTTCCAGAAATGGTAGGTTTTTGATTCTTATCTCCTTCCTAGGGTTTCTAACCTATAAATAGACCCTATGATTCATTTTTCCAGGGTAATCCAGGTAATCCAAAAAATCCAAATAATCGATATAGAGCCGTCATATTCTTATATCATCTTATACGGCCCTAGATCCATATATAGAGAAGAAACGAAATCATTAGAGAATACTCTATGTTTCTTCATCTATATTGATTAGTTTGATTCTAGGTTTTCATACTCACATTTTGAGTTGAATCAAACTAATGAATACTTAGATGGTATTTCCGATCTATCTTTGATCTAAGTATTCGGCGGATCATCACCACCCTAAAAACAACGATTTCTCCAAAATCGGCGCGTGGATTCGCGTGTCCTTGTGGATTCAAGGTTCAACCGCTCTCGTGGATTCGGAGCGAGGCACGTTCGTCGATTCGAAGGGTGCTATTGGGTGAAGACCGTGGATTCGGTCGGACGTCGTGGACTCGACGTTGGACGCCGTGGATTCGGCGTTGGGCGCAGATCGTGGATTCGAGAAGCGTCGTGGAGCGAGCGGAGAAGATCCTCTAGGAGCGTATGGAAAAGGTTGAGTCGTAAGTGTGTACGGTAAATCACCTTGTACGTATTTTAATTCTAGTGGATTTCTGCCGTGTTATCGGTCCGGTGGTTTTTTTACTCCGGTTTGGAGTTTTTCCACGTAAAAATCTTGCGTGTTATTTTTATTTCCGCATTGGGTTTTTATCGCAATGATTTTTGAGTGTTTATACGTTTACACCTATTCACCCCCCTCTAGGTATTTTTTCCCCTATTTAGATCTATATTTCATATAACCCAACAATTTCTTGTATGCACGATGGCAGCCAGAAGAAAGATGATCCAGGTGATCACCATTGCTACAAGTTCCTTGTGAGAAATAAGGTCCTGTGGGCAACAACTCAAGAACACGAAAAATTGTTAATTTTCAAAAAATTGAAAAATTGTACCCAAACAATCATAATTGTGTAGAGAGACTAAGAATCAAATTAGTTTTCCAAAAAGAATTTTAAAAATAGATCAATTCCATAATTTTCAAAAATTCCTATTATATGCCCTAAAACTGAATTTTCAGAAAATGAAGCCCAAAAATCCGTTAATCAGGAGAATACCTAGCATATAATCAAAACTAATGTTCCCAGAGTACTTATTTCAAAAGAAGTTTGATCAAAAACCATCCACAAACGAAAAAGATGCAAGAAATTCATCACATTTTGAGGAAAAATAAGAAAAGCTGTGAAAAAAATGAGATTTTGATCAAGAAAACTTACTTAGAATTGAAGAAAACGAGTTTAGAGGGCTCCAAGATCCTTGCTTTTTAGAGAGAGAAAGTTTGGAAGCTTAGAAACGAAAGCTTGTGATGAAAATAAAATCAAAATCCCCTTCGTTTCATATAAACCCTAGCCGTGATCCGGATCGGATCGAGATTTCAATCCGGATCGGCTACCCGCAGGAAATACCTGCGTTCGGGATCCGGATCGGCTTGTCCAATCCGGATCGGCTCCAACCTTTTTCTTCAGAAAAAATTCAGAAAAAATCTAGAAAATCCAGAAAAAGATTGTAAGCACTTTTGTGTATCAACTTTAACCAAAAATCATCATTTCATATCAAAAGAAATAGATTATACTAAATCTATCAATAATAGCCAAATAATGAAATGAAAATTTATAAAAATTAAATCCCTTAAAGTTGAACAACTTCAATCACATCTAACATGATCTTATGAGTAATGCCTTTATCAAATCATCAATTTGGTAAAGAAAATGAAATACCAAGATCAATAGATGTTTGAAATCCCAGATAAGTTAAATAATATATCTAGTCAAATTATAGTAAGAAGTGGCTCTTTGAGCATCTTTCAATAAAATCCCCACCTTATACCAACCTTGGAATTTGATAGAGTCAAGTATTCCAAAAAGCATTTTATTTAATCAACTTGAACAACCATTCTTGGTATACATGTGGTAGCTGCACACAGTACTCGGACGACCGAGGTGGTAACTCTTTCCTCCATGTGGTGGTTGTTTTCACACTCCTCATTGGGATGTAACTCTTTCCACATCTTTTGAGCATAACACTTTTTCTTTGACTCCCCCTCAATTGGCTATCAATTATTTAAGATATAAAGTATTCAACCAAATATTGATCTCGATTTCATACTCGACTAAATAGTCAAATAAGATAAAAACTATACCAAGAGATCATCGAGAGAGAAATTGACTTCGATCAAAACAAAGATGATTTAATTCACATAAATGATCATTGCATCAAATGAATTATTATGATATCCAAAGCATAATAAATTTCTAAATAAACGAAAAGATGCTATTAAAGTCAATAAGACACATGCTCAATTAATGTTCTATGTCTAAGCATAGATAATGAACAAAAACACAAAAACAAAACCTAACCTAAACAAGAGTTTCAAAACGAGGTTATTTCAAGGAAAGCATTCCAATTGCTTTACACAAATGAATAAAACGTTTTTGATCCAAAGGTTTTGTTAAAATGTCAGCTAATTGATCTTCAGTTGAAATATAGGAAATTTGAAGAATATTTGATTCAACTAGCTCTCTAAGAAAATGATATCTAAGTTCAATGTGTTTTGTTCTTGAGTGCAACACAAGGTTTTTTGAAATGTTTATGGCACTAGTGTTGTCACATAAAACAGTTACCGAAGTTGCTGAAATCCAGAAGTCGCTCAACACGCTTTTCATCCAAATGAGTTGAGTTGAACAACTACCCGCTGAGATATATTCCGCTTCAGAAGTCGAGAGTGCAATGCAGTTTTGCTTTTTACTATGCCATGCAACAAGGCGATGGCCAAGATAAAAACATGCACCACTCGTACTGTTCCGATCATCCACAGATCCTGCCCAATCGGCATCTGAATATCCAACAATATCTAGACTTGTTCCCATAGGATACCAAATTCCGAAATTAATGGTTCCTTTGATGTACCGGATGATCCTTTTCACCGCTTTCAGGTGAACCTCCTTTGGTGCTGATTGATATCTCGCGCAAATCCCAACACTAAAGGATATATCCGGGCGACTAGCTGTGAGGTAAAGTAGACTTCCAATCATGCTGCGATAAAGTTTCTCGTCTACATTCTCACTAAGAGATTCACTTCCTAATCCCTTATTGCTAGTTCCCATAGGAGTCGGAAAATCTTTAGAATTTTCTAATCCGAATTTCTTTACCAACTCCTTTGCATACTTGGATTGACACAGATGGATGCCTTCATCATTTTGTTTCACTTGCAATCCAAGAAAGTATGTCAGTTCGCCCATCATTGACATCTCAAATTCGCTTTCCATGGTTTCAGCGAATTTAGAAGCATCATTATCGTTTGTTGCTCCAAATACAATGTCATCGACATAGATTTGTGCAACAATGAAGTTATTTTGATAATGCTTCACAAAGAGAGTTCTGTCTGCTCCCCTCGAGTATAGCCCTTCTCCAAAAGGTGCTTTGTCAACCTTTCGTACCACGCTCGCGGTGCTTGTTTTAAACCGTAAAGAGCCTTTTTCAAACGAAAAATATGGTTAGGTAGTTTACAGTCTACAAAACCTTTCGGTTGAGCCACATAAACTTCCTCATTTAAAAACCCATTTAAAAACGCGCTCTTAACGTCCATTTGAAAGAGTTTTATTTTAAAGTGACAAGCAATAGCGAATAAGATACGAATGGACTCGAGTCTAGCTATAGGGGCGAAAGTTTCATCAAAGTCTATACCTTCTATTTGAGAGTAGCCTTGAGCAACTAAACGTGCTTTGTTCCTGATGATGGTACCATCCTCATTTTTCTTGTTCTTGAAAATCCATTTAGTACCAATCACATTGTGTTGTTTCGGAGGTGTCGTTAATTCCCAGACTTTGTTGCGTTCAAACTGATGGAGCTCTTCCTGCATTGCTTCAATCCAGTAGTCATCCTGAAGAGCTTCATCAACGTTCTTTGGTTCGATTAAGGAAACGTAACAAGCGAATCCACAAACCAACTGTCTCCGAGTCGTGACTCCTTCTTGTGGGTCTCCAATAATATTAGATTCCGGATGATCCTTGGAGATGCGTAACGTTTGAGGTAACGGAGTACTCGGAGGTACATGAGATGATTCCTGCACATCAGATAAACTTGAAGAACCATTAGATGCATCATCATCATCGGAAGAATTGTTATGAGAAGATGCATTTGCAGGAGTATCACCATCAAGAGAGATATCAGGAGTAGATTTATCAGATGCAAAGTGGAAAGCTTCATCTACTTTAACATTTATAGATTCTACTATCGTTTTAGATACCAAGTTAAATACCTGATATACTCTACTATTTGTAGAATAACCCAAGAAAATCCCTTCGTCACTTCGAGAGTCAAATTTTCCAAGATTTTCGCGGTCACGTAAAATGTAACACCGACTCCCAAAGATACGAAAATATTTGATATCCGGTTTTCTACAAAACCATAGTTCATATGGTGTATTTAAAGTTCCTGGGCGCAAATAAACTCGGTTAATAACATAGACTGCAGTGTTCACAGCTTCAGCCCAAAAATATAACGGTAAATTCCGGCTATGAAGCATAACACGTGCCATCTCTTGAACAACCCTGTTTTTGCGCTCGACTACACCATTCTGTTGAGGTGTATAGGGTGCTGAGAATTCATGTTTAATGCCGTTGGAAGTGCAAAAATTAATGAATTTAGAATTTATGAATTCTCCACCTCTATCACTTCTAACACGAATGATCTTTTCATTCTTTTCAATCATAATACGATGGCAAATCTCTTGAAAAGAATCAAAAGTATCAGCTTTCTCTTTCAAAAATGCTACCCATGAGTATCTAGAGAAATCATCAACCAATAAGAAAATATACCATTTACCTCCCAAAGATGGTTGACGTGTTGGCCCCATTAAATCCATGTGCAATAGTTCCAAAGGCCATTTAGTACCAACGTGGTTCAAGCTCTTGTGTGCAGTCCTGGATTGTTTTCCCTTTTGGCAACCACCACACACAATGTTTAGTTTAAGTGAAAGTTTTGGAACCCCCTTGACCACGTCTTTGTTTGAAATTCTAGCAAGTTCCTTAAAATTTATGTGACCTAGCCTTTCATGCCAAAGTGTTTCATTATTCAAAGAGGCTAAGTTACAATTTTCAGAAATTTTATTGGGAACAACATAACAATTGTTTTCATATCTAACCCCCTTTAAAAAGAAAAAATGGTCCTTATCAGTTACAACACATTCAATAGATGAAAAATTAACTGAAAAACCATTATCACAAAGTTGACTAATACTTATGAGGTTAGTCTTAAGGCCTTCAACAAATAACACATTGTACAGTACCGGGCCATCTGGAATAGCTACAGTTCCTTTTCCAACAATTTTGGAATACTGACCGTCTCCAAAAACTACAAGTCCTCCGGAGATTTTCTCAAAATTTTGAAAGCAGTTTTTGTCACCGATCATATGACGGGAACAACCGCTATCCAGGTACCAAGACGAATTATCATATGCATGCAAGGAAATATTAACAACAAGACAAGGAAAAATTTCACCTTTGCGTACCCAAACCTTTCGAGTTTTGGAGTACGTCGGAAATGATTGTGAAGTTGATACCTTTGGTGAAAGTGTCTTGATTGATCCATCACTTTTCCTTGACGTCGTCGTCTTGTTTGATGTACTACCAATGTTCTTTCCTTTTGAAAGGTCCTTCTTTGATTTGCGGGAAATGAACTCATTGGTAGTAGTTGCAAGATGTACTTGATTTGATCTTTTCTCTCCATTCTTGTAATTTCTCCTTATGTGCCCTGCATAACCACAACGAAAACATACCTTAGTGCTTGACAATCCCGAGGAGGGTGAAGTAGGCTTGTTGTCGTTGCTTGTCGTTAGTTCCGGTGTCGGAGGAGGAGATACCGACTGGGGCACAAAGACTGTCCCACTCGAACTAGGAATGTCTCCAGTTTGAGTGTATCCGAGGCCGAACCGATTTGTTTGACCGAGACCAAGAATCCTATCCAACTTACTCCTTCCAGAAGAAAATTGCTTTAAATCATCTTTGAGTTGGAAAATGGTCTCTGTCATTTCCAATTTTTCCTGTCGAGCCTCGCCGTAGAGCTTCAAGAAGTAATTCGCTTTGTTCACCATATCTACATAATTCTTCTCGAATTGCTCATTGGACTCTTGAAGGGAAACATTTACTTTAATCAGATTATCCCTTTCCACTTCAAGAGCGTTTGAGAGAGAAGATGCCCTTTTTGCTTCTTCTTCGAGATCCTGCAATCTCCCTCTCAAACTCTTATTTTGCTTTGCCATTTTCTTTGAATCCCTCAAAAGCTTATGGTAGGCAAGAGCAAAGTCTTCACCTTCAGAATTATCCGATTCATCGTCTGTTGCATTCTTTTCAACTTGGGAGGAGTTGGACAATGACTCGGATGTACTTGCCATTAAGCACATGAAGGGTGAAGATGTGGACGCGTGGAACGCCGTTGCGTTATTTTCTTCATCACTTGAAGATGACTCATTTGACGATGAGGTGTCATCCCAAGTGACGACTTGCATCGCTTTCTTCTTTGACGGATTCTTATTTGGACATTCCGTTGCAATGTGGCCGTAGCCTCGACATTTGAAGCATTGTACTTGTCCCTCTGAACTTTTCTTATCCTTTGAAAAATTCTCTTGCTTTCTTGACTTGTAACTTGAAGAACCCTTGCCTTTCTTCGACTTTCCGAAGGATAGAGTTTTGCTTGAATTACCCCTTCGAAAATTTCGGCGAAACTTCCTTGTCAAGAGAGCGAGCAGCTTCTCAAAGTCCTCCATAGATAGGTTCTCGTCATCGTCTGAGGAGGATGAATCCGCGTCTTCTTCTTTTGTTGTTTTCAAAGCATAACCTGAAGACTTAGAAGAGGATGCCTTTTCCGAAGAATAGTTAGTAGGAAATGTCATTTCATATGTTTGTAAAGAACCAACTAATTCTTCTACACGGATTTCGTCCGGGTGTTTAATAGTTTCAATGGCCGTAACCTTGGATCGAAATCTTTCAGGAAGAGTTCTTAAAATCTTTCTTACAATTTTAAATTCTGGAATTTTCTCTCCCAAGTTAGCACATGAATTCACGATATCTTGCAATCGTGTATAATAATCAGTGAACGATTCATTTTTTGCCATGAAAATAGAGTCAAACTTGCTCGTAAGCATTTGCAGTTTCTGAATCTTCACAAGGTTAGTTCCCTCATGTGTAACTTGAAGAACATCCCAGATTTCTTTCGCAGTCTCACACGCCGAGACGCGAGAGAACTCTGTTTGTGACAAAGCATTAAATAAAGCGTTAATCCCTTTGCCATTGTAAGAAGATAAATCAATCTCTACCTTGGTCCATTTCGACCTAGGTTTGATGGTGCGAACATCACCAATAAATTCAGTTGGATTAGACCATCCTAATTCAATTGATTGCCACACCCGTTCGTCGATGGAAATTAAAAAGGCTTTCATCCGTACTTTCCAGTAGGCATAATTTGTTCCATTGAAGAACGGGGGTCTGTTGATGTTTCCACCTTCAACCATTGTTTACAACCCTATTCCCGCTCCGATACCACTTGTTGGGTTATATATAATTGGATCTAAATAGGGGAAAAAAAACCTAGAGGGGGGTGAATAGGTGTAAATGTTAAACACTCAAAAAATCATTGCGCAATAAAACCCAATGCGGAAATAAAAATAAACACGCAAGATTTTTACGTGGAAAAACTCCAAACCGGAGTAAAAAACCACGGGACCGATCACATGGTGAAATCCACTAGAATTAAACACGTACAAGGTGATATACCGTACTCACAGACGACTCAACCTTTTCCATACGCTCCTAGTAGATCTTCCCCGCTCGCTCCGCAACGCTTCTCGAATCCACGATCAGCGCCCAACGCCGAATCCACGGCGTCCAACGTCGAGTCCACGACGTCCGACCGAATCCACGGTCTTCACCCAGTAGCACGCTTCGAATCCACGAACGTACCTCGCTCCGAATCCACGAGAGCGGTTGCACCTTGAATCCACAAGGCCACGCGAGTCCACGCGCCGATTTTGGGAAAATCATTGTTTTTTGGGTGGTGATGATCCGCCGAATACTTAGATTAGAAATAGATCGGAAATACCATCTAAGTATTCATTAATTTGATTCTACTCAAAATCTGAGTTTGGATAACCTAGAATCAAATTAATAATATAGATGAAGAAACATAGAATTAAATCTAGTATTTCCTTTCTTCTCTATATGTAGATTTTTCTATTTCGGTCGTATTTTTCGCTTGCCCTAAAAGATGAATCATAGGGTCTATTTATAGGTTAAAAACCGTTGGAAGAAGATAAGAGTCAAAAACTAACCTTTTCTGGGATTTTTCAGGACGACGATCCGGATCGGATTTCGGCGATCCGGATTGTAGTAACGAGACAGACAGTTTCCTGAAAAACAAAGGTTCGGGATCCGGATCGAAGTGCCTGATCCGGATTGTTCATACAATTCAGCAAAAACCCATGTTCGGGATCCGGATCAGAAAGGGCTTGGATCCGGATTGAATTCGCGTATGAACTAACACCCTTCGGGATCCGGATTGGAATGTCTGATCCGGATCCTGAACATGTCCCATGTCCAGTTTTTGATTTTTATGCAATTAAAAATTTATCCAAGTGTTTCTACAATATAAGAAGTATTCGGATCACCAAAAATAATTAGTTAAACATACCTGATCCTTTTGAATTCTTCTTTCTTGAGATTGAGTTATATGATCCCAACTTCTTCATCTTCAATCTTCAAGACTTAATACTTTCACGAAATGAGCCAAAACAAATTCCTTAACATTATACAGAATTTTTCCATTTTTTTTCTTTTTTTTTCTTTTTTTTGTGTATTGAAAAATATGGGTTTATTTTGCCTCGAGAAGCAAATAAAATTGCTGCGCATAACCGACCCTAAGGTGAGTTAGCATTTCGTCATAGGTAAAAGAAATTTTATTTTATTTTATTTTATTTTATTTTTTGTTTTTTTTTTATTTTTTTTTTAACTGAAAAATATGAGTTTATTTTGTCTCGAGAAGCAATCAAAATTACTGTGCATAACCGACCCTAAGGTGAGTTAGCATTTTGTCATAAACAAAATATGTTTTGGTGGCAATCTGGCGCCCATATGGGTTTTCACCAGATGCCTTCCCCTAACTTTTGCCTGTGAGTTTGAATAGTATTTTCTCACAACGGGGATCCCATTTTTGCCTGTGGGGTTATACTACAGCTGGGAATTTTATTTTATTTTTAATACTGAAAAATATGAGTTTATTTTGTCTCGAGAAACAACCAAAATTACTGCGCATAACCGACCCTAAGGTGAGTTAGCATTTCGTCATAAACAAAATATGTTTTGGTGAGAATCTGGCGCCCATATGGGTTTTCACCAGATGCCTTCCCCTAATTTTTGCCTGTGAGTTTGAATAGTATTTTCTTACAGCGGGGATCCCATTTTTGCCTGTGGGGTTATACCACAGCCGAAATTTTTTTTTTTTTGGACATTCCTTTCAAATTTCTAGCCAATGCATTTTTGTCATCGGCCACGAACCCCCCTAGTAACTTTTTCTCGGTTGAGTCGATGGCGATTATTGTTGTTAAAGGATGCTCCGGTTGGAGGTTTTTAATTGTCGTGTCACTAGAAAATGTCAGCCTATCGAATACTGACGGTTTCTGTGACTGGTTTTTCGAAAATATGAGCTTGCCTTTGAACACTATCCTTTTGGATGTAGGTGAGTAGGTGAGCCGTTCACCTACGGGTTGGCGAAAAGGATTGGGTATGCCCACATTAGATTATTTTTTCGAGACGGCAGCCGAGGAATGACCATATTGTAAAGGTAATCATACCGCCAGTAGCAGCAATGCTCTTATATGTTTGTGCTATTTCCTTGATGTAAGTAGTAGGATTTACTTCTACCCTATTTTTTTCCTTTTTTTTTGTATATATATTAAAGGTCACAAAAATGGAAGGAGAAGTCAGGTCCCACCGGGCGTGCCATTTTGTTTGCGATCTTGAATGACTCATCTCGCACGGTTCATCTTTTTTGGATTCCCGTGGGATGGTATTCACGATTCAGATGAATATTTATATATGGGTGGGTATGTGGGTATCAAGTATTGCGGATCCATGACTTCCAATAGACGCAATGTGATGACCCGGATCTCCGCGAAGGTCTTGCGGAGTGAATTGTGGCTTCTGGAGGCCTATGATGTGTGTTGGAGATGGTTGCGCGCAAATCGGATCTCAGGATTGGACCCAGCGCGAAATTTGGATTAAGATTGCTTATCTGGATGCCTTCGACAAATTTTAGAAGCGGAATTTGGCAAAACGGACATCGGATTTGGACTCAGCGCACGAAATCGATGAAAATGGACTATTTACTTATAATTTTCGGAGTTTGGATGCCAAAACACAGATTTTGATGCAAGAATTACTCTTTCGGCAGGCCAGGGCAACACCGGCGGCGACGGGCAGGCGGTGGAGCGCGGTGGCGCGGGCGCGAGCAGGCGCGTGCGCGGCGGCGGGCAGGCCGGTCCATGGGACTCGGCGTGCGCCGGGATCAGCCAACGGAGCAGTTTACACATGGCGCGCGCGGATTGGGCGGTCAACTCACGCGCGATAGCGCGCCGGGCGTGACACACCGTGGACCCCGCCAGGCCACGTGTCGCCCGCTCATTCGCGGGCGCATAGACCCGGCTGCCCCGCCGTGAACCACGGACCATGGTTCCCGCCGTGGACCGCGCTGCCACGTGGCGCGCCACGATTGGCGGGCGCGGGGCACGGAGCGGGCCACGTGGCGCGCCCGGGGGATTTCGGGCGCGCACAGTGTTGGACCGAGCCGAATTCGGGCGCCCGAATCCGGATCCCCCTTTGGTTGGGCTTGGGCTATAAATAACCTATTTGGGCTTTTTTTTTAGGGCTTTTCCCGAGCCCTCTTCAGCCCATCTTCGGCAGGGGGTTTCTTCATCGGGTTTTCTTCGACTTTTGGGATCCCGAAGATTTTTGGGAGTCATGCTATCTGCGTTCTTCTCGACATCGTGAGCTTCGACGCGCCTTTGATACCGAGTTTTTTCATCGACGCTTCTTCCGCAAGCTCCCCTGGACTGACGGGAGGGAGTTTTTTGCCGATTTCTGCGGCATCGGTTTCACGAGAGGTAGATATTCGTTTTTCATGTTTTCCACTCCTCTCAGTTTTGGGTTTTTATTGGGGTTTCTCGAACATCTTTGAACCCTTTCTTGCTGGTGATTTTCATGGATAGCGGAGATTGTCGGATTTCTATCTCCACGCTCGGCTATCGGATTTCAACCTGTGAGGACTCGATCGACATCTACGCTTCACGAGGATCACAGCCATATTTTTATTGGAATTTTTGGAGATCATCTCACAGGTGATATTTTGGATTCTTTCGGACTGATCTTTCCGCAAATTTGTGATCGTGGGGATTTTTGCTTACCGCGATGTTTGGACTGTATCTTTGTGCCCAGGAGGAGTTTTCTGGTAGTTTTGGGCTCGTTGGAATCGTGAGAATCTGAGGATTATTCCCGTTCAGTTTCAGCCCCTTTGGACCTTGGATCGATGCGCACTTTCAAGTGGGTTGCTTCGTCTCCAAAACCGGTGGACGGTTCTCTAATTCTATTGAATAGAATTGCATGTATGATTGCGAGAGAGTTAGGAAGCATGTTAGAGTGAGAGATGAAACTTTTTTGTGTTGTCAGTGAGTTCATGTCGACTAATGCTTCCTAGTTGTATTAACAAATGTTATTATTGAAACTTGACCTAGCACCCTGTCATATGATGTATGTTCAACCAGACTAGTAGAAAACTCTCACTTGGGCTAGGTGTCACGCCCCGAGTTTAAAAACCAGCGTCTAAATTTTTTTAAAAAAAAAAAAAAATCAGAGTTTAAGACCAGCCAGGGCCCAACAGACCGCCACATATATAGAAGAGTCCCAATCCCACTGGGGATTGAGCCTTTTCTATATATGCACGGCTAGCTCGGCAATCAATCAGAGTACTAACTACGTACCACTAATATAACACAGATATTAAATTACACAAATACAACAACTTATTACATTTTCCCTGTTACATCAAATAACTAAATGCTTGGCTATCGGCTGTCCAGGGTCAAGCTCTATCTCGTGATCTCACCAACTCGTCCCGACATCTCAACACCCGCTTGACCTGAAAAACAGTCACCCGAGGGTGTGAGACACACCGGAGTGTATCCCAGTGGGCACGACGAGCCGAGAAATAGCAGATCGTACCTACTGGTATACAATGCTAGAGGATAGTAATAGACCATGGGTTAGGGTAAAGCAGATATATAACTGGTGCTGTAAAGAAAGCAAAACTTATAATCTGGGTACAAGCATAGGAGATAATTTTAGCAGAATTTAAAACAGGACAAACATGTATCAGGATAATCAACGCATCAAGGAGTTAGGACAATCAGCAAGATAACAATGAAACTATAATCAAAGGCATCACAAAGAATCATATACAGGTAGATAACTAGAAGCCAGATCAAAGAATCAAGGAAGTATGTTAAAGTAATTTAACAACACATGCATCAAATAAATGAAAACACAAAGACCCAATCACAAGCTACCATATTGGCCTTCACAAGACCTCAGGCAAGGCTGCCCAACTGGCACCACCTAGTTGACATTCCCTCCACTGAGGGTCACGGGTTGCCACAGCTAACCACTTTACCGGTAAAGAACATCGCTACGGGTAGCAATTCCGCTGATATTCGTGAAGTACAACGGGGCGGGCGATCAAATACAAATGCTCAAGCTCACGGTCCACTGGCCGGGTAATCGGCAACAAGCCGGAAAATCCCCACTGGGATGCAACAATCATATGCCAACAGATATCTCAACTCATATGCAAGATCAACAACAACAACTGAATACCAATCATGCAGACTAACCAGTCATGCAGACCAAACACATGTTTTTGAGAAAACATTTTGAAAAGTCCGAACCTCGAAGTGCATTGCCCTCGTCCTATCAAACAAGAACAGACTCAGGCGACCCTACGAAGCTCGGTAAAAACATTTATTTAATAAAATCATGTATTTAGCAGCATAACGGGTGAACAACAAGCCGAAACAATTCAATCAACGATGCAATATCAGAATCAACTGAATCTCAACTCATATGCAGGAATAATCATCCACTACTATAGTTTGGATCAGAAATAATCAGGGAGTACTGATAAACAGGTATGCAACTAGAAATGACCAAAATCCCAACAAGGGTGCAAAGTATAATCAACAACTTCTAGAACATGGATCAGGATACACTGAAAATCAAGTATAATGTGCAAGCTAGCTAATGACCAATCAGGCATGGCAAATGTCCAGGAATAGAGTCATAATATTTGGAAGCAACTGAGAATCAATCATGCACAACTAAATCCTTTTTAGAAAAACAATTTTGAAAACATGTTTTATATCCAAACCTCGAAGAGAGATGCCTTCGTCCTATCAAACAAGAACAGACTCCGGCGACTCTGCGATGCTTGGAGACAAAACATTGGTTGAATAAAAACACGTTTATAGCAAAATAAAACTGATCAAAAGGAAGGCAGGCTCAAACATCAACTAGGCTACAAAAACAGGGGTCCAACCAATACTATACCCCAGAGGGCTGAAATGATAAAGCCCGGACCGAAGATAAACCCACCTGACAAATCGCAGGCGACTAAACCATATCCACTGTATGCTTAGAACCAGAGGCACCGAATAAACCTGAATCAATCATATGGATCAAGAATCAACTCTGACTCTAACTTATTCCAATTCAACTTAAAACCCAGATCAACTTTAAAACCTCTACATAGCCATTTTGCATTTTTGTTTCTTCGGGACTTCAAAATCAGTTTTTAACGCGAGCATCGCGTCCAGTGACCCCAAATTAGCCAAGAGTACACTGTCGCGGCTTCGCAAACAACCTAAAACAAGGTTTGGGCCAAAATTACTCTTGAAGGTAGTTAATACTATAACTTTTAACCTACACATCTTTTATTAAAACTTTGTATATGAAAGTGTCTCTGGACAGTGTCAAGATACCAGGGCTCACCCTAACTGTAGCCCAGATCTGTTGGTTCAACCAGAACCATAGCCTTGCACACTTACAAGTTCACAATGCTCCAAACTTTATTCCACACAGATCCTATTTGATCTGAAGTGAACATTAAGCTCAGGGGACCATTTGAAGCATCTTTTATTTTTACAGTGAGGCCTAATTCCAACATTTTCTTCATTGAGGCATTAATACAAACATCTAACATGCACACTATACCATATGTAACATAACCAAAATTTGAGCTTGGTTCTCTGCAACAAAGGAACCTGGAGCAAAATTTCTTGGATCAAAATGATCTACTAAGTTCCAGGAATCTTTCCCTTCAACTTGGAGCAAGTTGCAACCCCTCGGTTGGCCGGGCTCAAGGAAGAAGATGATGCCCATATTCTTGAAATTCGTGACCAACCAAACAAAGGTTCTGGGGCTCAACAACTTGACCAACGAGCTTCTATACATCACAACCAACCTACCTGAACCCGTGCCCGGCGACGAGGTGCGGCGGTGACGGCGGGGAGCCAAGCTCGGATTTGAGCTCAACACCTCTAATGGCGGATTTTTACAGAGCCGCTTTGAAGCCCTACAACATGGATGGAAAGCTTCCATGGGGTCATATGAAGCTTCCCAACCACCTCTCCCCGGCCGGAGATGACCGGAGCGCCGGCGGCGGCTATAAGGCTTCATTTCGGGTCACCCATGGCCGCGCCAATTTGGTGCTGCATGGGTGCCATGCAAGTGCATGGGTGCACTCCTCTCACTCCCAGGAACACTTCTGGGCATGTGGCCGGCGTCATAGGAGCTCGCCGGCGCCGGAGCAGAAAGCTCGGCCGAAGTGCAAGTTTTCACAAAACTAGGGTTTCAATTTGCTACATGAATACTCCACCATCTTCCCCCAAACTTTGCAGAAATGACCTATAGGTCCTATAGTATTTTTCCATCATTTTAGTTTTCATTTTGGTCCATTAGTTGCAAAGAACGGCCGCGGCGGAGCTTCTTTAGGTTTCCGGCGAGATATTGCTCTCGCCGGCAACCGGCCGTGCATGGGGAGTTCGGGCCGTGCAGGGAACATCACAATAACCTAACTAACCTACTGCTAGTGGTCTCAGGCTAAAACAAACCGAGGTTTAGAAGCCCTTACCTTGGCCGGAGTTGTGGAAGATGGAAGAAGCCGGTTTTCTTCTTCCTCCTTCGCGCGGCCTCAGCAACCTCCAGATGCTCCACAAGTACTTGGAACACCACAGGGACCCTCCAAACTCAACTTGCAAACGTTTGGTCCAACTTCTTCCTCTCTCTCTCTCTCGAGTTGCCCTCCAAGGTGGGTGTTCCGAACCACTCCAACACTTCGGGCTTTGATCAGGAAGAAGCCCAGACACCCAGGCACTCCTCCATAACACCAGAGCAAGGTTTGGTGAAGTTTGGTTCCAACTTTGCTTTCCTCTTTTTCCCTCTTAATTTTATCTCTCTAAGGAATGGTGTCTCTAGGCTGTCTAGCAATTCGGGTCGGGTATGGGAAGTGCAGAAGGTCTGGATAACGCCTAGAATTCCTTCTTGACTCCTCGTGAATGTCCACAAGGAGACCAACAGCCAACATTCCCTTAAATGCAAAGATTCTATTGCAATTATTCCTCAAATCGGGTTCACACTCAATCCCCAACTCTGGGGTCTTCGCAGGAGACACAATTTGCACCCAACACCCTATGGTTTAAGCACCTTAATTTTTGGTACATAAAATATAAACACTTTTGCAAAAATACCCCCTTTTTCGGTGCATTTCACGCATTTCGAGAAAATCCGCTCATCGAAATGCAAATCGAACTTCGCCACGACGTCCGGCTCGTCGAGACCTGTCAGGTAGCGTATTTGTTCGACTAATTTGGCGCACGGATAAAATCTCGGGCCATTTAATTCGACGAGAAGTGATACACTGCGCGCACTTCGGTGCACCCGGGTCGCCAAACGCGAAAACCGTCAGTGCCATTGCACTCAGAACGTCGAAAATAGTTAGGTTTGACTACTCATACCCCTATGTCAGGGTTCCAGACAGTGAAACGGCCGATGATGATCGAAGGGCCATTTAAAATAGGGGTTACTATTCACAACTTAAGTTGTGGGACCCGTTTCTTCTTCGCTATTTTGCGGAAGATCCGACCGTTGGATCGCCGACATATGAATATGAAATTTTTATGTTTCGACGGGACGATCGCAATGGTGACCTTGGATTTTCCAGATCAGACCCCGATCAAAAGTCGATATTTCTGGACCACTGTTGATCCCCTATGTCATTATTTTTGCCAAAATTAATAATTTAATAATTTCAAAGTCTTTAAACTTCAAGGTTACTACACTAGGTTTACTTATGCCTTAGACATCCACACTTTACATTCTATCCCTGGACATAGTGTTTTCTTCGCCCGGGTAGTGGGCTGAGTGGTCGGGATTTCTCTTAGTGTAGGATGCATGTTACACTCGTGCTTAGGGGCCGAGTGGAGTCAGGTAGATGTAGCTAGTCTTGTACCAGTGGCGGGAGCCGTTTGGGTAAACGATGGTCCCGAGTTGTCGAGTTCTTCGATTTGTTTGTCACCACTGTGTTCGTGGCAGTGGTGTACCAGTGATAGCAAGGCCTTGAATCTAGAATCTTTTTGGACACACATGATTTCAGTAAACCAATATTTTTCTTCCAAATGTCGAAGGGTCGCCGGAGTCTGTTTTTGTCTGATTGGGCGAAGGCATTAGCCCTTCGGGGTTTGGGAATAAAATTTGTTTTCTAACTGATTTTCCTAAAATAGCTAAAATTAATTAAAATGGGTTTCTTTAAATCAAGATGGTTTTACAAAAAGGAACTACTTTTAATTCTCACCCCACGTGGGTTCGAGTGAAAATAGTTTTCAGTAATAAATATCACATTTTTCTGTAAACTTCCTCACCCGAGAGGGCTCGAGTGATCTGGATTCTAAGGGCTGTCTTTTTCTTTGGATCGAGAACAATGAGAGGCTATGCCTAGAGCCTGTTCTTGTTTGATTTGGGTTGTAGGTTCTAGTCTTTCGGGGTTTTCGGACCCTTCATTATTATCGGCTGTGGAGTATACCCTGTTAGTGAGTTTGCATGTTGGGTTGATGTCCTATTTGGGGAGCCGTTGGGTTGACGGTGGTCCCGGCTGTCGAGTATTTCCTACCAGTGAGTTAGAGATGTGATTTGAGTACTGTCGATCTTGTTGATCGTGGATTTGAATTATAGCCTGCATGAGCCATATTGAGCTCGACAGAGATGCACAGATACTTTCCTCGGTGGGGTCGCGCCCCTCGAGTGCCACTCCGGAGCAGAGCCTGTTACTTTACTATCGCGACTTATCGACGCAGTCCCTCTGGCTGGGCCTTTTTTGGGCAGTCATGGACGCCCTACATAAGTCCAGTCCCTCATGGATGTAATGGCAGTAGGTGGGCGCAGGTTTGACTGGACCCTATGTGGCAGTCACTGTGATTGGGTTGATTGTGTATATTGGGTTAGAGTCGATGCATCATGTTTCATCTGTATCACTCTTTGAGCATTTAGATGGAGGCATGGTAGCTGTAGAGTTATTTCCAGCCTTTCTCTTATAGTACTGCATTTGTTACTTTATACTTCTAGTAGACTTAGTGGGCAGACCGTCGTGCTTGATGCCGGTACCCACTGAGAACTACGTGTTGGTGTAGTTCTCACACCCGCTGGGGGTTCCCCCCCCCCTTCCTCTTTCCTCTCATTTGTTTTGCAGAGCCTTCTGCAGGTGTTGCTGATCCTTCTGTTGCTGATCAAGGCGAGGGAGTCGCGAGCTAGTTCCCTACTCGTCTTTGGAGTATAGTGGTACCCTTTTTGGAGCTTTGTAGTACAGTATGCTGGATTATAGTAGATAGTTACTTTTGAGAGTTTTATTTTTGAGAGACTTATGTATTATGAGGTTCAGACTTGTACTATTTGGAGATGTATTATCTTATTTCAGTAGTATACTTTTCAACTCTGATATCTGTATAGCTGTAGTATTATCTTTTGCAGGTTAGACGCTTCGTCCATACGGGACTTTCCGTATGGGCGGCGGATCTGTTGGCGGGCCCGGGTCGCAGTTTCAACCCTAGGGCGTGACACGCAAGCATCTATTGTTAATTACCCTCATGAGATTGGGGCACCTTCGATTAAGAGACCTTTATGAGAAGGATAGAATAAATCGTATCCTAATGATTGACCAAATCCTAAGTATATGTGTTAGGATTTAGCTGGATTTGAAATTGACTAGATCCCGAGTATATGTGTTGAGAACTAGTTGACATTAAACTCTAATTATATGTGTTAGAGTTTAATTGGGTTCAATTGGCTCTAAGTATATATTTTAGAGTCCAATTATATTTGATTCCACATTTGGCGTATGTTCCAAAGTGAAGATATGACCAAACCCCAAGGATATGCATTGAGGTGGGTCGGATTTGACGCTACTCGAAAGTAGAAGGTGGCTAGAAAGTAGAAGGTGGCTAAGTCCTGTATGTATCAGGATTGGCCGAGTTTGATATGTTCTTCACTCTAGTTATATGTGCTAGAGTGAGAATTTGACTAAATCCTAAGGCTTCGTTTGGTTCATGTATTAGAGAGAATTAGTAGTACCGGGATAAGTATAAATTTAGGAATAAGTTAGGTATAATGTGAATTTGTGTTTGGTTGGGTATTAGGTTAGTAACAGGTATAAAAAAAATAGTGTTTGGTAGTGATTGAAGAATAAGAGGAATAGAGAGTTGACTTTTGTGTTAAATGACGAAAATACCCTTCCCTTTTTAGTTTTTTTCTTAAAAATTAAAGTTTCAAAATTTGTTTAAATTTTAATTTTTATTAATTTTAATTTTTATAAAAATTTTAAGTGAGAGTAAAAAAAAGTTAATTTTAAAATTTTAAGTGGGACTAAAAATTTAAATTTTTAAATTTATAAAAATTTTAAAAAATTTATAAAAAAATTGTATAAATTTTAAATTTTAAAAATTAATAATTTATTTTTTACAAAAATAAAATAAAATAAAATTTTTAGATTTATTAAAAAATAAAATTAAAAAAATTAAAATTTATAAAATAAAAAATTTAAAATTTAAATATCTTTTAAAATTTAAAAATTTGAATTTAAAAAAAAAAAAATTACCTCAAAGAAAGAAAGAAAGAAAGAAAGAAAGAAAAAAAAAAAAAAAAAAAAAAAAAAAAAAAAAAAAAAAAAAAAAAAAAAAAAAAAAAAAAAAGGACTGCCTTGAGAAGGGGCATCATCTATGCCCCTTCCCAAGGCTTGTTCCGTCTTGTTCGAGGGGAGGGGACGGAACGCCAATCCCGCCCCTATTCCGGGTTGTTAAAGGGGGAACAAGAGTTCCCTCTTGTTCCCCCCCTTATTCCAATTTTGTTTGGGTACAAAGGGGGGATATCCCTCCTTTGTACCCAAACCAAACGTTGGCTAAGTGTATATATTAGGATTCGTCAAATTTGATTGATCTTTCACTCTAAATATGTGTGCTAAAGCAAAAGGTCGACTAACCCTAAGTATATGTATTAGAATCAGTTGAGTTGATTTGGTTTCCACTCTAAATATATGTGCTAGAGTAAAAGGTTGACTAGACCCTAAGTATATGTATTAGGGTTAGTTGGGTTGATTTGAATGAACTCTAAGTATATGTGTTAGAGCTCGATCGAATTGGATGGGCTAACTTCTAACTATACGATTTAGAATTTAGTCGGTTTGGATATATAGTTTTGCCTTAATTATATGTGTTAAGGCGATGAGATTGAATAGGTCTTGGGCTTTATTTGCGGATTGGATTGGGCTTTATTTTAAATAATTTGGGGTACGAAAAAAAAAACCCTTTATTTTATATTGAGGCTCGAAGATATTCTCTTATCTTATTTTAATTTGGGGTCCGAAAAAATCTCCTTTATTTTATTATTTGTGGTCCACAGAAATCTCCTTTATTTCATTATCTGGGTCCGAAGAAATTCATTTTTAAAATAATTTGGGGTCCGAAGAAATCCCATTTTGGAGATCCGAAGAAATTTCCGTTTTCAAAATGTTGGTGTCCGAAAAAATTCCCGTTATTTTTATTTTGATTTGGGTCCGAAGAAATCCCCATTTTTAAAATGATTTGGATCCGAAGAAATCTTTTTTTAAATAATTTGGTGTCCGAAAAAATTTCCGTTATTTTATTTTGATTTGGGGTCCGAAGAAGTCACCTTTATTTTATTTTGATTTGGGATCCGAAAAAATCTCCTTTTTAAAATAATTTGGGATCTGAAGAAATCCCCGTTTTTAAAATGATTTGGAGTCCGAAGAAATTCCCGTTATTTTTATTTTGATTTGGGGTCCGAAGAAATCCCCGTTTTTAAAATGATTTAGGATCCGAAGAAATTCCTTTTTAAAATGATTTGGGGTCCCAAGAAATTTCCGTTATTTTATTTTGATTGGGGGTCCGAAGAAATTCCCTTTATTTTATTTTGATTTGAGATCCAAAGAAATTCTCTTTTTAAAATAATTTGGGATTCGAAGAAATCTCCATTTTTAAAATAATTTGGGATCCGAAGAAATTCCCGTTATTTTTATTTTGATTTAGGGCACGACGAAATCCCCTTTTTAAAATAATTTGGGATCCGAAAAAATCTCTTTTTAAAATGATTTATGGTCCGAAGAAATCTCCGTTATTTTATTTTGATTTAGGGTCCGAAAAATCCATTTTTTAAAATGATTTGGGATCCGAAGAAATTCCCGTTTTTAAAATAATTTGGGGTCCGAAAAATTCCCGTTATTTTTATTTTGACTAAATCTAAATCCGGATGTTCGAATAAATCACCCAAATCAGCTTAGTCAAAATGAACGAACCCTTTTTTTTTTTTTACTTGATCAATACTTTCGAATGGAGTGGAGAGGTCCGAAGAAACGGAGTATCATTGATCCTCCTCCCCTCTTCCATCGAAGATCTCAATAAGAGATTGGGTGGTGGTGACGAAGATGACGAGGCAGTGGCAATGTCGGAGAGGATGACGATGTCGGCGGGCAGGGCGATGTCGATGGAAAAACGGAAGAAAAGGGGATATTTTATTTTTCTTACTTTTTTTACCTGGTCTGAGCTCATCGAAAATGATGAGAGGATAGGACGATGTGTTGTGGAATCTGAGGTGGAATCTAAGGTTTTTTTTTTTGTGGTAGGTTTTTTTTTTTTAGAAAAATCTTCCTTTTTTTTCTTTCTATCTTTCTCTATTTATAGTGGGGATTGGTTGCTATAATAAGTGGGAGAGATGTCGCGTGGGGTTTGTTGGGATAGTTGAGGGATTAGCGTGCATGGAATGTGGGTTCGGTCAGGAAATGTGGGATTGACGTGCGCGGATTTGGGATCAGTTGAGAGAGTGTGGGTTAGTTGAGAGAATGTGGGGTTGACGAGATTTAAATTTGAATATGTTGAGTGGATTGTTATATTCAAATTTTAAATTTTACAATTGAATATGCTCAAATTTCAAAATTTAACAGTTATGTTCAAATTTCAAAAATTTAATATATTGAAGGAATGCGGTTATATTCAAATTTCAAATTTTAAATTTTAAATTATGTTCAAATTTTAAAATTGAATATATATTCAAATTTTAAAATACAAAATTGAATATGTTCAAACTTCAAAATTGAACGGTTATGTTCAAATTTCAAAATTTTAATATGTTATGGGAATGTGGTTATATTCAAATATCAAATTTTAAATTTCAAAATATGTTCAAATTTCAAAATTGAATATATTCAAATTTCAAATTTCAAAATATGTTCAAATTTCAAAATTGAATATATTCAAATTTCAAAATACAAAATTGAATATGTTCGAATTTCAAAATTGAAATTTTCAAAATTTAATATGTTGTGGTTATGTTCAGATTTCACAATTGAATATGTTGAGAGGTTCAAATTTCGAAATTGAATAGGATTAACGAACGAGGGAATTTAAAAATTTCAAAATTAGATTCCAAATAAATAGGATATGGGTAAGCTTGGATAAATCGGTTGGGAGATATTTTGAAATTTGGTTGGAATTTTGAATTTTGAATGAAATATGAGTTTGGTTAAGAGAGAGATATTTTGGAATTTGGTTAGGGATTTGAATTTCGAATATGAGTTTGGATAAGTCGGTTCTCTAAATATTTTGAGGTAATTGATGGATGAGAGATTTCGGTTGAATTCAAAATTCCATTTGTGTTTGAGATATTATATCTTTAATAGGAAAATTTCGGTTGAATTCAAAATTCAAATTTGGGTATAGGTGGCGTTTGAGAGATATTTTAAAATTTGGTTAGAAATTTGAATTTCTACTGAAATATGAGTTTGGATAAGTCGGTTGAGAGATATTTTAAAATTTGGTTGAAAATTTAAAATTCAAAATTCAAAATTTAATTTGAATATAATTTTTTTGAAATTAAATTTTTAAACAAGAAGTTGACTATAATATAAGGCCCGCTGGGCACAAAAAATAGGATCCAACTGATTTGGTAGACTAAAAAAATTGACGGTGCTTTGATGAGACCTATAAGCTTGTGTTCACAAATAGTCCATTAAGGGAGCTTGAATTTGCAGTATGAATTTGTAGTAAAATTTATTAAAACTAAATTATTAATATGTTAAAAATTTTGGACTTATACGAGGCTTATTAGAAATCAATATTACGGACCAACCATAATCTTTTCTCCTTTTTTTTTATTATAATTTTTATAATTTTTTTTTTACCCCAACAATCATCATTCTTGATCTTGAATTCAAAAGGCATATACTCAAATTCTCAAATTTTAAAGATTGATCAATTTCTACATTTATTTTGACATGATTTACTTAGTAAGTAAATGATGTCGAAAAAAAAATAAAATTTTCACCTTTAACGGTGTAGATCGTTGATTTCAATATTTTAAGATCGAAAACGAGACTAAAGTATTAAAGCTCCGGTACTATGGATAGTATAAGAGCCTAGCTATATATATATATATATATATATATATATATATATATATATATATATATATATATATATATATATATATATATATATATATATATAGAGAGAGAGAGAGAGAGAGAGAGAGAGAGAGAGAGAGAGAGAGAGAGTTCTGCTGCTATACTATTAATAGTATTAAGTTATTGGTGCTATCAAGTTTTCTACCCTTTGATCAACTCTTTTGATCATTTTCATCCGTTAGATTTTACTATTTCCGAACCACTTATTAAACGCAAGGGGCCCATTATCATCTCCTCCACATATTTTTTAATCCAAAAGTTAAAAATTTAATAGCACCAATAATTTTGTACTATTAATAGTATTCCAGTCTAGCTCTATATATATATATATATATATATATATATATATATATATATATATATATATATATATATATATATATATATATATATATATATATATATATATATATATATATATATATATATATATATATAAAAGATTAGGGCTCACAATCTAGCACATCATTTGCAGGCCGCTTGTGTTCAATTTTAAATAAGCTTATAATTACATCGTTTGTTTAACAAACAAGCAAAATATGAGCTAGTTTTTTAGTTCAAATCAACTTGCTCATATTAGGGGCTCAATACAGCTCAAAAACTTACACTTTATTATTGTATATTTTACATATGTCATATTTAGTTCCTCTAAGTGCTTTTAGAAGTATTAAGCTGTTAGTGCTTTTAGAAATTCTAAGGTGTTGGTGCAGTAGTCTTTTTAACCATTGGATTATACACAATAGTGAGTCCCATAAGTAATTATCAGTGTTGACTTTTAATCTAGTGGCTAGAAGGATAAATTTAAGGACAAAAATTAAAAGCATTAGGGCCTTATGCTTTTATAAACATTCCAGCTCAGTTTTATTATATTTATATAAATATACAATTATGTATACAAAATATAAATTGTTATTACTTGAATTTTGGGCCGACAAGTATAAAGAAATTAATTTATTTTGTAAATTTCAACCATTAGATAAAGATCTTGTAATACTCTAGATCTATAATTATTTATTTGGACTCCTCTATTTTACTTTTGAAATTTGGTTTTTTTTTTGTAATTTATTATAGTTGAGGAGCTTGGCAGTATTTGAAGCAAATTTAATCCTAGTTAACTTTCGGCTTTATCTCTCTTTTTTCTTTTGTACGGAGATTCTAGTTGCGTTGTCTCTCTTTTGATCTCTCTCTTTCTCTCTCTCTCTTCGTGCGTCGCACACACCAATCCCTCTCACGCATGTACACGCTCCCTCTCGCGCATGTACACGCTCCCTCTCATGCATGCACACGTGCGGACTCTTTATCTTTATTATCTTCCAACGTTGTTGCCGCTGTGTGATGATCCGGATCTCCGTAGAGGTTTTGCGGGGTGATCAGCGGCTTCTAGAGGCCCATGTTGTGTGATGAAGATGGTTGCGCGCAAATCGAACCTCAAGATTGGACTCGGCGCGAATATTGGATCAACTTTACCTATCCAGATGCCTTCACCGATATTTAGAAGTGGATTCACGCAAAATGGACATCAAATTTGGATTCAGCGCGAAAAAACGATGGAAATCGACTATTTGGATGTATTTTTCGGAGTCCGGACACCCGAAAATGAGCAACCGAAAGTTTTATAGTGTTTTCGGGTGCATGGAGGAGCCGTGGACCGCCGGGCGCCACTTGGCGGCTTGTGAGTGGGCCGGCGCAACAGGCGCGGCCCATGGATCGCGCGTGGGCAGCGGGCAACGCACGCACGTGGGGCTGGCGGCGCGCTGTCCCCGCGTGGGACACACGACGAGCGCCTATTCGTCGTGCCGCGCCCAACCCGATCAAGCCGCGTGGCTTGATCCGGGCTATCCGCCTGGGGTGTGGTGGCGGCCCGGATGGCCGCCACGTGTCGCGGGGCTGGGCCAGGCGGGCGGGGCAACTACTGTAGCAAGAACAAGGAATGGTTTTCCTCTTCTCTCCTTCACCTTGGGTTATTTAGTAGGTTCCTTCTCGCTCTTTGCTTCCTTTTGACACTTAGATTTTTGGGGGACACCTTCAGAGCATCCCACCATACTTCCTCTTCATCTTCTTCAACAAGGGAAGGATCTAAGGAGGCCTTTTGAGCATCATCTTCCCCAAGAGCTTCACCATTGTTGCTGTTTGTGAATCTCTCCGTCGCGTTTCAGTACAAAAATTTTCCAGAGCTCATTTCTTGGAGTTTTAAGCTTATTTTTTTGTTCTGCGTCTTCACAAGAGGTAGACCTACAACTTTGGTATTCAAATCTCTCCTTGGATCATGAGATTTTACAGAGTTTTTAAGCTATCTTTGGGACCCTTTGTTTCAGCCTGGAGTTTTGGTCAGTCCTTGGTGTTTTGGTTTTTCTGGACAGTAGGATGTGAGTTTTGGGATGATTTTTGTGGGGAAATCTCCAGGACTCGAAGAGATACAATATTGGTATGTATCATCTCCCCTGGATCTGAGTTTTTATTGGGGTTTATTTATCATCTTTGGAACAACTTATTGCATTCGTGCCCAGATTGACTTGTTGGATAGTTCATAATATTTATGGGTCTTATTCTTCATCCGTGCATGGATTTTGGAGTTCTTTAGCTCGATTTACATCTACTCTCGACAAGAAATCCAATGGCACCTCTCTTGCTGGATTTGGAGCACAGTTGACCAGGTAACATTATTGATCTTCTCAGCTCTGTTTTAGGGATTACAACAGTGCAGATTTTGATTGCTCCTTTGAGCATTGAGCCTTAGTTTGAGGATAACTTTGAGAATATTGGGTCTTTTCCAGAATTTCAAGTTGGGACATCTTCTTAACTTCAAGGTGAGCAAGTTCTCTTTTGTGAGATGTGGATAATTCCCTGTGGAAAGGCCTCTAATTAAGCTTGGAAGTGCAAGCTATGCTTATGGCAATATTTTGGGACAGCATGTAATATTTTGTTATTTTATTTATTAAAGGAAATTTGTGATGGATTTTTAGAGCTTTAAAGATGTTCTTGGGATCAAGGACACTTCATTTTTGCTGAGGAAAGCTTCATTTTGAGGTACTGGGTGTTACTTGTGCATTTTAATTAACCTAAGACTACATGCTGAAATTCTGGAATATAACCGCGCAACGTGCATTATTTCAGTGATTGCGCCCAATCCGTGTGGCGAATTTAGATGATTTTCGCGGTATTGGATTCCAGAGAGGATAAGTATTTCTCATGCCAAAATTCAGTTTGATCGGGCATTGGATCGATAGTTTCTAGGTGGGTTGGTTTGATTTCCTCCAAAACTACGGATTTCCCACTAATTCTAGTATTGTAGCTTTCAGCATGTTAGAATAGGTGCTAATATTATTGTATCATAATGTTTATAGAGTTATTGGACTTTGACCTAGCACCCTGCCATATGTTGTATGTGTAAACCAGACAAGTAGAGAACCCTCAATTGGGCTAGATTCTTTTATGCTTTAGACATCCCCACATCTTACATTCTTATTCTCTGGACTTAGAGTTTTCCTCGTCCGGGTAGTGGGCCGAGTTGTCGTTTATTGTCGGATGCATGTTGCGCTCGTGCCTAGGGGCCGAGTGGAGTCTGGTAGCTGAGGCTAGTGTCGTGCTAGTGTTGGGAGCCGTTTGCGTAAACAGTGGTCCCGGGTCGTAGTGTATCCTCCGATCAATTTGTCGCCACCGAGTTTGCGGCAGTAGTGTGCTTGTGACAGCAGGACCTTGAACCCAGAATCTTTTTGGACATACATGATTTCAGTAAACCAATATTTTCCTTCCAAATATCGAAGGGCCGCCGGAGTCTGTTCTTGTCTGATTGGGTAAAGGCATAGCTCTTCGGGGTTTGGGAATAAAACTTGTTTTATAACTGATTTTTCTAAAAGAGCTAAAATTCATTAAAATGGATTTTCTTAAATCAAGATGGTTTTATAAAAAGAAACTACTTTTGTCACGCCCCGAGTCCAAAAACTAGTGTATAAATTTTTTTTTTTAAAATCAGAGTTGCAAAAACAACCAGGGCAATGACAGACCGCCACATATATAGAAGAGTCCCAATCCCCAATGGAATTGAGCCTTTTCTATATATGCACGGCTAGCTTGGCAACAATCATCAGAGTACTAACTACGTACAACTACATGCAAAAGTTACAATTAACTTTACAATTATTTACATCTGAATTACAACTCTTTCCTTTAACATCAAATAATACATGAACTTTCGGCTGTCCAGGGTCAGCATCTAACACGGAATCTCACCAACACGTCCCGACATCCCAGCACCCGCTAGGCCTGAAAAACAGTCACCCGAGGGTGTGAGACACACCGGAGTGTATCCCAGTGGGCACGACGAGCCGAGAAATAGCAGATCGTACCTACTGGTATACAATACTAGAGGATAGTAATAATCAGGGGTTAGAATAATCAGATAGGCAATCATGAAGATCAACAGATATATAATCACAGTTAGGATATGCAGATATATAACTGGTGCTGTAAAGAAAGCAAAACTTATAATCTGGGTACAAGCATAGAAGATACTTTTAGCAGAATTTAAAATAGGACAAACATGTATCAGGATAATCAACGCATCAAGGAGTAGGACAATCAGCAAGATAACAATGAAACTATAATCAAAGGCATCACAAAGAATCATATACAGGCAGATAACTAGAAGCCAGATCAAAGAATCAAGGAGGCTTGTTAAAGCAACTTAACAACACATGCATCAAATAAATGAAAACACAAAGACCCAATCACAAGCTACCATATTGGCCTTCACAAGACCTCAGGCAAGGCTGCCCACTTGGCACCACCTGGTTGACATTCCCCAAACTAGGGTCACGGGTTGCCTCAGCTAACCACTTTACCGGTAAAGTACACCGCTACGGGGGATCAGTCCGCTAGTGTACGTGAAGAACAACGGTGCGGGCGAATCATGTGCAAATGCTCAAACTGGCGGTCCACTGACCGGGTAATCGGCAACAAGCCGGGAAATCCCCACTGGGATGCAATAACCAAATCAACTGAATCTCAACTCATATGCAAGACCAAGGCAAATCTCAACTCAGCATAAGCTCAACCGAAAAACTCAACTCAATCATGCAGACCAACCCAATGATACAACACTTAAACACATATTTTTAAGAAAACTGTTTTGAAAAGTCCACACCCCGAAGAGCATTGCCCTCGTCCTATCAAACAAGAACAGACTCAGGCGACACTACGAAGCTTGGGTTTCCAAACCTCGCAGAGCAATTGCCTTTGTCCTATCAAACAAGAACAGCCTCCGGCGACCCTACGAAGCTCGGTAAAAACATCAGTTAAACAAATCTATGTGCTCAGCAGTGTATCATTTGATCGACAGGACAAACAGGCTTACTCATCAACCATGGAAATGTTCCAAGATAAGATATAAATACCAGAGGCACTAAGAATAATCCTGTAAGGCAGAATAGAACTGATAACAGGCGTAGCTCAACTATCAGATGACCAAACAGGCATGGCAATATGTAGAGCAATAATATAACCACTGGAAACAACTAATCAGCAGATATGGTAAAGATCACTAAAGAAGATCATAATCAGGCATAAAGCAGGTATGACGTAGCAAATAACTGAATCAAAGGAAGGCAGGCTCAAGCATTGGTAGATCAATATAATAATCAAGCATAGGAGTGCAACTACGAAATGGCCAATCAGTCAAAGCAACTAACAGTAATATATATTGTAACCAAAGGCAGACAAGCTCAAGATAAACTAGGTTACCAAAAACAGGAGTCCAACCAATACCGTACACCGAGGGCCGAACTGATAAAGCCCGGACCGAAGATAAACCCACCTGTCAATGCGCAGGCAATTAATCTGTAATTCTCTAAATGCTCAACTCCAGGTGCAAACTGAATCAACCTGGATCAAAAATCACCAATCAGGGATCAATTCAGTCCCGCTAACTCTAACCTAAACCCAGATCAATTTGAAACCCTCTTAGTTATTTTAATTGTCACCCGGATACCGTTAAATCGACGATTTTGCCGATTCTCGAACTGTTATCCGATTTCCGCTCAACGAAAGCCGATGGATTCCCAACGAAAAGCTTAGGAATCATTTAAACATTTTACTAACCAGTACACATTGTCTATTTTGCATTAAAACCCCTAAAGTTTCCAAAAATTACACTTTAGTGCCTTTTTAGCACTGTTTTCGCTCGTTCTTTCAACTGGAAAATCATTTTAACATTCCGTCACTTCCAGCAGGTTACTTATGTCTTGCTGAACACCGTGCTCACCAATTTGCAGCAGCACGGTGCCCGAGGAAAACTTTGGGTCATGAAAACCCTCTCTAACATAGCCCAAAATGAATTTTTGTTTCTCCGAGACTTCAAACACTGTTTCTAACGCGAGCATCGCGTTCAGTGACCCCAAATTAGCTAGGAATGCACTGTCGCGGCTTCGCTAACAGCCTAGAATAAGGTTTTGCTCCAACATTATTGTTTTATGTTGTTTCTACTATATCTTTTAATTTAAACTTCAAACAAGAACATTTTGTATATCAAAGTTGGTCTGGGCACTGCCAGGACCTCAGTGCTCACCCTGGTTGAGGCCCAGGGGTGCTGGTTCAAGCAGAACCAAGGTCAAGCTTACACCCTAATTCACAATGCACCAAACTTTAATCCACTCAGTTTCTGTTTGAACTGAAGTGAGCACAGAGCTCAGGGGACTATTTGGAGCAAGTTTCATATTTACAGTTTTATCAAATTCTAATTCAAAGTTCTTTGAGGCATTTTTACAAACAGGTGGCATGCACATTTGCAACACATACACACAACACCATGGGAAACTTGGTTCTCTGCAACCAGGGCACCTGAGGGCTTCCAACTTGGATCAACTAGATCCCCAGAGATTCTGGAACATTTCCCCTCAACTGGAGCAACTCGAAAACCCTCCAAGTTGGGCTTGGCTCGAGGAAGAAGATGACATGTTTTCTTGAAATTCGTGATGTTCCATCCAGAGGGTCTGGGGCTCAACCAAATGCACCAATAGGTGCCATTTGCCTCTTGGAAGCTTCCCATACCCTTGGCTGGCCTCGGGGTGCGGCGGCGGCGGCGGGGAGCAAAGCTCCATTTTGGAGCTCAAGCCCATTAATGACGGATTTTTACAGAGGCTATAGGAAGCCTTCTAAATTGCATGGAAGCTTCCTCTGGTCCATAAAAAGCTTCCCGACCTTCCCACCCCGGCCGGAGATGGCCGGAACGCCGGCGGCCGAGATTTGATCCCATTTCGAACCCATCTTGGCCGCGCTTCAACCGCGCTGCATGGTTGCCATGCAAGTGCATGGATGGACTCCCCTCGGTCCCTAGAAGAGTTCTGGGCATGTGGCCGGCGTCGGAGAAGCCCGCCGGCGCCGGAGCAAGAAGCTCGGCCAACTTGCAATAATTCAAAAAGCTAGGGCATCCATTTTCTTTCTAAATACTTAGCCATATTCAATGAAACTTTGCAGATTTAATCTAAATATCCTAAAGTCCTTGCATACAAATTTTTAGCTATTTTGGTTCAGCGGTTGCCGAGTTCTTTCGAGGCGGAGCACATCTAGGTTTCCGGCGAGACTTTGCTCCCGCCGGCCAACCAACTTGCATGGGAGACTCAGGCTGTGCATGGAGCATCACAAAGACCTAATAAACCTACTGCTAGGGGTCTCGGGTGCAAACAAACCGGGGTTATTAAAAACCTTACCTTGGCCGGAGTTGTAGAAGATGGAAGAAGCCGGTTCTCTTCCTCCTCCTTCGCGCGGCCACGGCAACCTCCCAAGATGCTCCACAGACACCAAGGAAGTCCTCGGAGAACTCCAACTCCACCTTGGAAGAGTTTTGGTCCAACTTCTTCTTTCTCTCTCTCTCTCTTGGGTAGCAACAATGGGAGGGGTGACCCCTCGGCCATCCCAACACCTGGGTTATGAAAGAAATAACTCCTGGGAGTTATGAAATCTCAAGAGTCACCTCGTGTAACTCCCACACGAGTAGCCCAAGAGACATCTCACATAAATGCAAGATTCTTTTCCAAAAACCTTAAACCCGGTTCACACTCAATCCCCAACTCTGGGGTCTTCGCAGGAGACACAATTTGCACCCAACACCCTATGGTATTAATCCCACTAATTTAGCTACATAAAATATTAAGGTTTCTTCAAAAATACCCACTTTTTCGGCACCTTTCACGCAATTCGAGACAATCCGGTCGCCGTTTTGCGAAGCGGACTTCGCCACGACGTCCGGCTCGTCGAGACCTGTCAGGTAGCGTGTTTGTTTGGTTTGTTCGACGCCCGGATTAAAAGTCGTTCCATAAAGTTCGACTCAATATAGCGCGTGGCACGCACTTCGATGCACCCGGGTCGCCAAACGCGAAATCCGTCAGTGCCATTGCGCTCACAACGTTGAAAATAGCTAGGATCCATTACTCATACCTCTAGGTTAAAACTCTAAATAGTGGTTCGGCCATTAGTGAAAGCGAGGGATTAAAAATCGAGGGTTACTATTCACTTTAAGTCGCGGGGCCCGCTTTTTGATTTCTGATTTCTGGAAGATCCGACCGTCGGATCGAAAACATATGAATATGAAACTTCTATGTTTCGACGAGACGATCGCAATGGTGATCTCGGATTTTCCAGATCAGACCCCGATCAAAAGTCGACATTTCTGGGCCACTATTGAACTACTATCTACCAATTTTTTGCTATTTAAATAATTCTGGAAATTATTTAAACCTGAATTCTGGATTTTAAAATCCTGGTTTCTACATCACTCACCACTTTAAGAAGTTTCGTCCCCGAAACTTAAACTTAACTAATCCACTATTAAACCTCAAAAAGGTTCGCAGAGATGACAATCAGTCACAAAGCGTCGTTAACTCTCAGGCTACTCATTTAGACCCAATCTGAATATTCCCCATTACAGGGTAAATTATTTCTCAATTCTTTCGAAAGTACGTTGTCGGCCGCCAACGTGCTTACCAAAAGAAAGGCGAAATACCATAGATCTGTCGCCAACCACTAGTTGGGGACACAACTCACATCTGAAGGTACATCACATACCTTCCTTTACAGTCTCTTTGCCGATGATATAACCTCTAAGTTCCCAACTTACTGTACCAAAACCCAGCGCTCTCACGTGACCACAAGTCATCCTAGGGTTCGTTCCTAGCCAAACCTAGACATCGTATTCCTATTGCTCTGATACCATCTAATCTGTCACGCCCCGAGTCCAAAAACTAGTGTATAAATTTTTTTTTTTAAAATCAGAGTTGCAAAAACAACCAGGGCAATGACAGACCGCCACATATATAGAAGAGTCCCAATCCCCAATGGAATTGAGCCTTTTCTATATATGCACGGCTAGCTTGGCAACAATCATCAGAGTACTAACTACGTACAACTACATGCAAAAGTTACAATTAACTTTACAATTATTTACATCTGAATTACAACTCTTTCCTTTAACATCAAATAATACATGAACTTTCGGCTGTCCAGGGTCAGCATCTAACACGGAATCTCACCAACACGTCCCGACATCCCAGCACCCGCTCGGCCTGAAAAACAGTCACCCGAGGGTGTGAGACACACCGGAGTGTATCCCAGTGGGCACGACGAGCCGAGAAATAGCAGATCGTACCTACTGGTATACAATACTAGAGGATAGTAATAATCAGGGGTTAGAATAATCAGATAGGCAATCATGAAGATCAACAGATATATAATCACAGTTAGGATATGCAGATATATAACTGGTGCTGTAAAGAAAGCAAAACTTATAATCTGGGTACAAGCATAGAAGATACTTTTAGCAGAATTTAAAATAGGACAAACATGTATCAGGATAATCAACGCATCAAGGAGTAGGACAATCAGCAAGATAACAATGAAACTATAATCAAAGGCATCACAAAGAATCATATACAGGCAGATAACTAGAAGCCAGATCAAAGAATCAAGGAGGCTTGTTAAAGCAACTTAACAACACATGCATCAAATAAATGAAAACACAAAGACCCAATCACAAGCTACCATATTGGCCTTCACAAGACCTCAGGCAAGGCTGCCCACTTGGCACCACCTGGTTGACATTCCCCAAACTAGGGTCACGGGTTGCCTCAGCTAACCACTTTACCGGTAAAGTACACCGCTACGGGGGATCAGTCCGCTAGTGTACGTGAAGAACAACGGTGCGGGCGAATCATGTGCAAATGCTCAAACTGGCGGTCCACTGACCGGGTAATCGGCAACAAGCCGGGAAATCCCCACTGGGATGCAATAACCAAATCAACTGAATCTCAACTCATATGCAAGACCAAGGCAAATCTCAACTCAGCATAAGCTCAACCGAAAAACTCAACTCAATCATGCAGACCAACCCAATGATACAACACTTAAACACATATTTTTAAGAAAACTGTTTTGAAAAGTCCACACCCCGAAGAGCATTGCCCTCGTCCTATCAAACAAGAACAGACTCAGGCGACACTACGAAGCTTGGGTTTCCAAACCTCGCAGAGCAATTGCCTTTGTCCTATCAAACAAGAACAGCCTCCGGCGACCCTACGAAGCTCGGTAAAAACATCAGTTAAACAAATCTATGTGCTCAGCAGTGTATCATTTGATCGACAGGACAAACAGGCTTACTCATCAACCATGGAAATGTTCCAAGATGAGATATAAATACCAGAGGCACTAAGAATAATCCTGTAAGGCAGAATAGAACTGATAACAGGCGTAGCTCAACTATCAGATGACCAAACAGGCATGGCAATATGTAGAGCAATAATATAACCACTGGAAACAACTAATCAGCAGATATGGTAAAGATCACTAAAGAAGATCATAATCAGGCATAAAGCAGGTATGACGTAGCAAATAACTGAATCAAAGGAAGGCAGGCTCAAGCATTGGTAGATCAATATAATAATCAAGCATAGGAGTGCAACTACGAAATGGCCAATCAGTCAAAGCAACTAACAGTAATATATATTGTAACCAAAGGCAGACAAGCTCAAGATAAACTAGGTTACCAAAAACAGGAGTCCAACCAATACAGTACACCGAGGGCCGAACTGATAAAGCCCGGACCGAAGATAAACCCACCTGTCAATGCGCAGGCAATTAATCTGTAATTCTCTAAATGCTCAACTCCAGGTGCAAACTGAATCAACCTGGATCAAAAATCACCAATCAGGGATCAATTCAGTCCCGCTAACTCTAACCTAAACCCAGATCAATTTGAAACCCTCTTAGTTATTTTAATTGTCACCCGGATACCGTTAAATCGACGATTTTGCCGATTCTCGAACTGTTATCCGATTTCCGCTCAACGAAAGCCGATAGATTCCCAACGAAAAGCTTAGGAATCATTTAAACATTTACTAACCAGTACACATTGTCTATTTTGCATTAAAAACCCCTAAAGTTTCCAAAAATTACACTTTAGTGCCTTTTAGCACTGTTTTCGCTCGTTCTTTCAACTGGAAAATCATTTTAACATTCCGTCACTTCCAGCAGGTTACTTATGTCTTGCTGAACACCGTGCTCACCAATTGCAGCAGCACGGTGCCCGAGGAAAACTTTGGGTCATGAAAACCCTCTCTAACATAGCCCAAAATGAATTTTTGTTTCTCCGAGACTTCAAACACTGTTTCTAACGCGAGCATCGCGTTCAGTGACCCCAAATTAGCTAGGAATGCACTGTCGCGGCTTCGCTAACAGCCTAGAATAAGGTTTTGCTCCAACATTATTGTTTTATGTTGTTTCTACTATATCTTTTAATTTAAACTTCAAACAAGAAACATTTTGTATATCAAAGTTGGTCTGGGCACTGCCAGGACCTCAGTGCTCACCCTGGTTGAGGCCCAGGGGTGCTGGTTCAAGCAGAACCAAGGTCAAGCTTACACCCTAATTCACAATGCACCAAACTTTAATCCACTCAGTTTCTGTTTGAACTGAAGTGAGCACAGAGCTCAGGGGACTATTTGGAGCAAGTTTCATATTTACAGTTTTATCAAATTCTAATTCAAAGTTCTTTGAGGCATTTTACAAACAGGTGGCATGCACATTTGCAACACATACACACAACACCATGGGAAACTTGGTTCTCTGCAACCAGGGCACCTGAGGGCTTCCAACTTGGATCAACTAGATCCCCCAGAGATTCTGGAACATTTCCCCTCAACTGGAGCAACTCGAAAACCCTCCAAGTTGGGCTTGGCTCGAGGAAGAAGATGACATGTTTTCTTGAAATTCGTGATGTTCCATCCAGAGGGTCTGGGGCTCAACCAAATGCACCAATAGGTGCCATTTGCCTCTTGGAAGCTTCCCATACTGCCTTGGCTGGCCTCGGTGGTGCGGCGCGCGGCGGGGAGCAAAGCTCCATTTTGGAGCTCAAGCCCATTAATGGCGGATTTTTACAGAGGCTATAGGAAGCCTTCTAAATTGCATGGAAGCTTCCTCTGGTCCATAAAAAGCTTCCCGACCTTCCCACCCCGGCCGGAGATGGCCGGAACGCCGGCGGCCGAGATTTGATCCCATTTCGAAACCCATCTTGGCCGCCTTCTCAACCGCGCTGCATGGTTGCCATGCAAGTGCATGGATGGACTCCCCTCGGTCCCTAGAAGAGTTCTGGGCATGTGGCCGGCGTCGGAGAAGCCCGCCGCGCCGGAGCAAGAACTCGGGCCAACTTGCAATAATTCAAAAAGCTAGGGCATCCATTTTCTTTCTAAATACTTAGCCATATTCAATGAAACTTTGCAGATTTAATCTACATATCCTAAAGTCCTTGCATACAAATTTTTAGCTATTTTGGTTCAGCGGTTGCCGAGTTCTTTCGAGGCGAGCACACATCTAGGTTTCCGGCGAGACTTTGCTCCCGCCGCCAACCAACTTGCATGGGAGACTGCAGGCTGTGCATGGAGCATCACAAAGACCTAATAAACCTACTGCTAGGGGTCTCGGGTGCAAACAACCGGGGTTATTAAAACCTTACCTTGGCCGGAGTTGTAGAAGATGGAAGAAGCCGGTTCTCTTCCTCCTCCTTCGCGCGGGGCCACGGCAACCTCCCAAGATGCTCCACAGACACCAAGGAAGTCCTCAGAGAACTCCAACTCCACCTTGGAAGATTGGTCCTTCGTCTTTCTCTCTCTCTCTCTTGGTA
>CM055062.1:18094961-18252473 GCA_029204045.2 Tillandsia leiboldiana | reverse complement strand
AATGAATCAACCTGAATCAAAAATCACCAATCAAGGATCAATTCAGTCCCGCTAACTCTAACCTAAACCCAGATCATTTGAAACCCTCTTAGTTATTTTAATTGTCACCCCGGATACCGTTAAAATCGACGATTTTGCCGATTCTCGAACTGTTATCCGATTTCCGCTCAACGAAAGCCGATGGATTCCCAACGAAAAGCTTAGGAAATCATTTAACATTTTACTAACCAGTACCATTGTCTATTTTGGCTTAAACCCTAAAGTTTCCAAAAAATTACACTTTAGTGCCTTTTTAGCACTGTGTTCCGCTCGTTCTTTCAACTGGAAAATCATTTTAACATTCCGTCACTTCCAGCAGGTTACTTATGTCTTGCTGAACACCGTGCTCACCAATTTGCAGCAGCACGGTGCCCGAGGAAAACTTTGGGTCATGAAAACCCTCTCTAACATAGCCCAAAATGAATTTTTGTTTCTCCGAGACTTCAAAACACTGTTTCTAACGCGAGCATCGCGTTCAGTGACCCCAAATTAGCTAGGAATGCACTGTCGCGGCTTCGCTAACAGCCTAGAATAAGGTTTTGCTCCAACATTATTGTTTTATGTTGTTTCTACTATATCTTTTAATTTAAACTTCAAACAAGAACATTTTGTATATCAAAGTTGGTCTGGGCACTGCCAGGACCTCAGTGCTCACCCTGGTTGAGGCCAGGGGTGCTGGTTCAAGCAGAACCAAGGTCAAGCTTACACCCTAATTCACAATGCACCAAACTTTAATCCACTCAGTTTCTGTTTGAACTGAAGTGAGCACAGAGCTCAGGGGACTATTTGGAGCAAGTTTCATATTTACAGTTTTATCAAATTCTAATTCAAAGTTCTTTGAGGCATTTTACAAACAGGTGGCATGCACATTTGCAACACATACACACAACACCATGGGAAACTTGGTTCTCTGCAACCAGGGCACCTGAGGGCTTCCAACTTGGATCAACTAGATCCCCAGAGATTCTGGAACATTTCCCCTCAACTGGAGCAACTCGAAAACCCTCCAAGTTGGGCTTGGCTCGAGGAAGAAGATGACATGTTTTCTTGAAATTCGTGATGTCCATCCAGAGGGTCTGGGGCTCAACCAAATGCACCAATAGGTGCCATTTGCCTCTTGGAAGCTTCCCATACCCTTGGCTGGCCTCGGGGTGCGGCGGCGGCGGCGGGGAGCAAAGCTCCATTTGGAGCTCAAGCCCATTAATGACGGATTTTTACAGAGGCTATAGGAAGCCTTCTAAATTGCATGGAAGCTTCCTCTGGTCCATAAAAAGCTTCCCGACCTTCCCACCCCGGCCGGAGATGGCCGGAACGCCGGCGGCCGAGATTTGATCCCATTTCGAACCCATCTTGGCCGCGCTTCAACCGCGCTGCATGGTTGCCATGCAAGTGCATGGATGGACTCCCCTCGGTCCCTAGAAGAGTTCTGGGCATGTGGCCGGCGTCGGAGAAGCCCGCCGGCGCCGGAGCAAGAAGCTCGGCCAACTTGCAATAATTCAAAAAGCTAGGGCATCCATTTTCTTTCTAAATACTTAGCCATATTCAATGAAACTTTGCAGATTTAATCTAAATATCCTAAAGTCCTTGCATACAAATTTTTAGCTATTTTGGTTCAGCGGTTGCCGAGTTCTTTCGAGGCGGAGCACATCTAGGTTTCCGGCGAGACTTTGCTCCCGCCGGCCAACCAACTTGCATGGAGACTCAGGCTGTGCATGGAGCATCACAAAGACCTAATAAACCTACTGCTAGGGGTCTCGGGTGCAAAACAAACCGGGGTTATTAAAAACCTTACCTTGGCCGGAGTTGTAGAAGATGGAAGAAGCCGGTTCTCTTCCTCCTCCTTCGCGCGGCCACGGCAACCTCCCAAGATGCTCCACAGACACCAAGGAAGTCCTCGGAGAACTCCAACTCCACCTTGGAAGAGTTTTGGTCCAACTTCTTCTTTCTCTCTCTCTCTCTTGGGTAGCAACAATGGGAGGGGTGACCCCTCGGCCATCCCAACACCTGGGTTATGAAAGAAATAACTCCTGGGAGTTATGAAATCTCAAGAGTCACCTCGTGTAACTCCCACACGAGTAGCCCAAGAGACATCTCACATAAATGCAAGATTCTTTTCCAAAAACCTTAAACCCGGTTCACACTCAATCCCCAACTCTGGGGTCTTCGCAGGAGACACAATTTGCACCCAACACCCTATGGTATTAATCCCACTAATTTAGCTACATAAAATATTAAGGTTTCTTCAAAAATACCCACTTTTTCGGCACCTTTCACGCAATTCGAGACAATCCGGTCGCCGTTTTGCGAAGCGGACTTCGCCACGACGTCCGGCTCGTCGAGACCTGTCAGGTAGCGTGTTTGTTTGGTTTGTTCGACGCCCGGATTAAAAGTCGTTCCATAAAGTTCGACTCAATATAGCGCGTGGCACGCACTTCGATGCACCCGGGTCGCCAAACGCGAAATCCGTCAGTGCCATTGCGCTCACAACGTTGAAAATAGCTAGGATCCATTACTCATACCTCTAGGTTAAAACTCTAAATAGTGGTTCGGCCATTAGTGAAAGCGAGGGATTAAAAATCGAGGGTTACTATTCACTTTAAGTCGCGGGGCCCGCTTTTTGATTTCTGATTTCTGGAAGATCCGACCGTCGGATCGAAAACATATGAATATGAAACTTCTATGTTTCGACGAGACGATCGCAATGGTGATCTCGGATTTTCCAGATCAGACCCCGATCAAAAGTCGACATTTCTGGGCCACTATTGAACTACTATCTACCAATTTTTTGCTATTTAAATAATTCTGGAAATTATTTAAACCTGAATTCTGGATTTTAAAATCCTGGTTTCTACATCACTCACCACTTTAAGAAGTTTCGTCCCCGAAACTTAAACTTAACTAATCCACTATTAAACCTCAAAAAGGTTCGCAGAGATGACAATCAGTCACAAAGCGTCGTTAACTCTCAGGCTACTCATTTAGACCCAATCTGAATATTCCCCATTACAGGGTAAATTATTTCTCAATTCTTTCGAAAGTACGTTGTCGGCCGCCAACGTGCTTACCAAAAGAAAGGCGAAATACCATAGATCTGTCGCCAACCACTAGTTGGGGACACAACTCACATCTGAAGGTACATCACATACCTTCCTTTACAGTCTCTTTGCCGATGATATAACCTCTAAGTTCCCAACTTACTGTACCAAAACCCAGCGCTCTCACGTGACCACAAGTCATCCTAGGGTTCGTTCCTAGCCAAACCTAGACATCGTATTCCTATTGCTCTGATACCATCTAATCTGTCACGCCCCGAGTCCAAAAACTAGTGTATAAATTTTTTTTTTAAAATCAGAGTTGCAAAAACAACCAGGGCAATGACAGACCGCCACATATATAGAAGAGTCCCAATCCCCAATGGAATTGAGCCTTTTCTATATATGCACGGCTAGCTTGGCAACAATCATCAGAGTACTAACTACGTACAACTACATGCAAAAGTTACAATTAACTTTACAATTATTTACATCTGAATTACAACTCTTTCCTTTAACATCAAATAATACATGAACTTTCGGCTGTCCAGGGTCAGCATCTAACACGGAATCTCACCAACACGTCCCGACATCCCAGCACCCGCTCGGCCTGAAAAACAGTCACCCGAGGGTGTGAGACACACCGGAGTGTATCCCAGTGGGCACGACGAGCCGAGAAATAGCAGATCGTACCTACTGGTATACAATACTAGAGGATAGTAATAATCAGGGGTTAGAATAATCAGATAGGCAATCATGAAGATCAACAGATATATAATCACAGTTAGGATATGCAGATATATAACTGGTGCTGTAAAGAAAGCAAAACTTATAATCTGGGTACAAGCATAGAAGATACTTTTAGCAGAATTTAAAATAGGACAAACATGTATCAGGATAATCAACGCATCAAGGAGTAGGACAATCAGCAAGATAACAATGAAACTATAATCAAAGGCATCACAAAGAATCATATACAGGCAGATAACTAGAAGCCAGATCAAAGAATCAAGGAGGCTTGTTAAAGCAACTTAACAACACATGCATCAAATAAATGAAAACACAAAGACCCAATCACAAGCTACCATATTGGCCTTCACAAGACCTCAGGCAAGGCTGCCCACTTGGCACCACCTGGTTGACATTCCCCAAACTAGGGTCACGGGTTGCCTCAGCTAACCACTTTACCGGTAAAGTACACCGCTACGGGGGATCAGTCCGCTAGTGTACGTGAAGAACAACGGTGCGGGCGAATCATGTGCAAATGCTCAAACTGGCGGTCCACTGACCGGGTAATCGGCAACAAGCCGGGAAATCCCCACTGGGATGCAATAACCAAATCAACTGAATCTCAACTCATATGCAAGACCAAGGCAAATCTCAACTCAGCATAAGCTCAACCGAAAAACTCAACTCAATCATGCAGACCAACCCAATGATACAACACTTAAACACATATTTTTAAGAAAACTGTTTTGAAAAGTCCACACCCCGAAGAGCATTGCCCTCGTCCTATCAAACAAGAACAGACTCAGGCGACACTACGAAGCTTGGGTTTCCAAACCTCGCAGAGCAATTGCCTTTGTCCTATCAAACAAGAACAGCCTCCGGCGACCCTACGAAGCTCGGTAAAAACATCAGTTAAACAAATCTATGTGCTCAGCAGTGTATCATTTGATCGACAGGACAAACAGGCTTACTCATCAACCATGGAAATGTTCCAAGATGAGATATAAATACCAGAGGCACTAAGAATAATCCTGTAAGGCAGAATAGAACTGATAACAGGCGTAGCTCAACTATCAGATGACCAAACAGGCATGGCAATATGTAGAGCAATAATATAACCACTGGAAACAACTAATCAGCAGATATGGTAAAGATCACTAAAGAAGATCATAATCAGGCATAAAGCAGGTATGACGTAGCAAATAACTGAATCAAAGGAAGGCAGGCTCAAGCATTGGTAGATCAATATAATAATCAAGCATAGGAGTGCAACTACGAAATGGCCAATCAGTCAAAGCAACTAACAGTAATATATATTGTAACCAAAGGCAGACAAGCTCAAGATAAACTAGGTTACCAAAAAACAGGAGTCCAACCAATACCGTACACCGAGGGCCGAACTGATAAAGCCCGGACCGAAGATAAACCCACCTGTCAATGCGCAGGCAATTAATCTGTAATTCTCTAAATGCTCAACTCCAGGTGCAAACTGAATCAACCTGGATCAAAAATCACCAATCAGGGATCAATTCAGTCCCGCTAACTCTAACCTAAACCCAGATCAATTTGAAACCCTCTTAGTTATTTTAATTGTCACCCGGATACCGTTAAATCGACGATTTTGCCGATTCTCGAACTGTTATCCGATTTCCGCTCAACGAAAGCCGATAGATTCCCAACGAAAAGCTTAGGAATCATTTAAAACATTTTACTAACCAGTACACATTGTCTATTTTGCATTAAAACCCCTAAAGTTTCCAAAAATTACACTTTAGTGCCTTTTTAGCACTGTTTTCGCTCGTTCTTTCAACTGGAAAATCATTTTAACATTCCGTCACTTCCAGCAGGTTACTTATGTCTTGCTGAACACCGTGCTCACCAATTTGCAGCAGCACGGTGCCCGAGGAAAACTTTGGGTCATGAAAACCCTCTCTAACATAGCCCAAAATGAATTTTTGTTTCTCCGAGACTTCAAACACTGTTTCTAACGCGAGCATCGCGTTCAGTGACCCCAAATTAGCTAGGAATGCACTGTCGCGGCTTCGCTAACAGCCTAGAATAAGGTTTTGCTCCAACATTATTGTTTTATGTTGTTTCTACTATATCTTTTAATTTAAACTTCAAACAAGAACATTTTGTATATCAAAGTTGGTCTGGGCACTGCCAGGACCTCAGTGCTCACCCTGGTTGAGGCCCAGGGGTGCTGGTTCAAGCAGAACCAAGGTCAAGCTTACACCCTAATTCACAATGCACCAAACTTTAATCCACTCAGTTTCTGTTTGAACTGAAGTGAGCACAGAGCTCAGGGGACTATTTGGAGCAAGTTTCATATTTACAGTTTTATCAAATTCTAATTCAAAGTTCTTTGAGGCATTTTTACAAACAGGTGGCATGCACATTTGCAACACATACACACAACACCATGGGAAACTTGGTTCTCTGCAACCAGGGCACCTGAGGGCTTCCAACTTGGATCAACTAGATCCCCAGAGATTCTGGAACATTTCCCCTCAACTGGAGCAACTCGAAAACCCTCCAAGTTGGGCTTGGCTCGAGGAAGAAGATGACATGTTTTCTTGAAATTCGTGATGTTCCATCCAGAGGGTCTGGGGCTCAACCAAATGCACCAATAGGTGCCATTTGCCTCTTGGAAGCTTCCCATACCCTTGGCTGGCCTCGGGGTGCGGCGGCGGCGGCGGGGAGCAAAGCTCCATTTTGGAGCTCAAGCCCATTAATGGCGGATTTTTACAGAGGCTATAGGAAGCCTTCTAAATTGCATGGAAGCTTCCTCTGGTCCATAAAAAGCTTCCCGACCTTCCCACCCCGGCCGGAGATGGCCGGAACGCCGGCGGCCGAGATTTGATCCCATTTCGAACCCATCTTGGCCGCGCTTCAACCGCGCTGCATGGTTGCCATGCAAGTGCATGGATGGACTCCCCTCGGTCCCTAGAAGAGTTCTGGGCATGTGGCCGGCGTCGGAGAAGCCCGCCGGCGCCGGAGCAAGAAACTCGGCCAACTTGCAATAATTCAAAAAGCTAGGGCATCCATTTTCTTTCTAAATACTTAGCCATATTCAATGAAACTTTGCAGATTTAATCTGAATATCCTAAAGTCCTTGCATACAAATTTTTAGCTATTTTGGTTCAGCGGTTGCCGAGTTCTTTCGAGGCGGAGCACATCTAGGTTTCCGGCGAGACTTTGCTCCCGCCGGCCAACCAACTTGCATGGGAGACTCAGGCTGTGCATGGAGCATCACAAAGACCTAATAAACCTACTGCTAGGGGTCTCGGGTGCAAACAAACCGGGGTTATTAAAAACCTTACCTTGGCCGGAGTTGTAGAAGATGGAAGAAGCCGGTTCTCTTCCTCCTCCTTCGCGCGGCCACGGCAACCTCCCAAGATGCTCCACAGACACCAAGGAAGTCCTCAGAGAACTCCAACTCCACCTTGGAAGAGTTTTGGTCCAACTTCTTCTTTCTCTCTCTCTCTCTTGGGTAGCAACAATGGGAGGGGTGACCCCTCGGCCATCCCAACACCTGGGCTATGAAAGAAATAACTCCTGGGAGTTATGAAATCTCAAGAGTCACCTCGTGTAACTCCCACACGAGTAGCCCAAGAGACATCTCACATAAATGCAAGATTCTTTTCCAAAAACCTTAAACCCGGTTCACACTCAATCCCCAACTCTGGGGTCTTCGCAGGAGACACAATTTGCACCCAACACCCTATGGTATTAATCCCACTAATTTAGCTACATAAAATATTAAGGTTTCTTCAAAAATACCCACTTTTTCGGCACCTTTCACGCAATTCGAGACAATCCGGTCGCCGTTTTGCGAAGCGGACTTCGCCACGACGTCCGGCTCGTCGAGACCTGTCAGGTAGCGTGTTTGTTTGGTTTGTTCGACGCCCGGATTAAAAGTCGTTCCATAAAGTTTGACTCAATATAGCGCGTGGCACGCACTTCGATGCACCCGGGTCGCCAAACGCGAAATCCGTCAGTGCCATTGCGCTCACAACGTCGAAAATAGCTAGGATCCATTACTCATACCTCTAGGTTAAAACTCTAAATAGTGGTTCGGCCATTAGTGAAAGCGAGGGATTAAAAACCGAGGGTTACTATTCACTTTAAGTCGCGGGGCCCGCTTTTTGATTTCTGATTTCTGGAAGATCCGACCGTCGGATCGAAAACATATGAATATGAAACTTCTATGTTTCGACGAGACGATCGCAATGGTGATCTCGGATTTTCCAGATCAGACCCCGATCAAAAGTCGACATTTCTGGGCCACTATTGAACTACTATCTACCAATTTTTTGCTATTTAAATAATTCTGGAAATTATTTAAACCTGAATTCTGGATTTTAAAATCCTGGTTTCTACAACTTTTAATCCTCACCCTGAGGTGGTTCGAGTGAAAATGATTTTCAGCAATAAATATCACATTTTCCTATAAACTTTCTCACCCGAAAGGGTTCAAGTGATCTGAGTTCTAAGAGCAGTTTTCTTCTTTGGGTCGAGAACAACGAGAGTGTTACGGTGATGGGCCTCCAAATATTTTTTATATACTTGTTATGGTATATAGGAATCTCCACAAAAATAGAATGGAAAAGAGAAGAGAGAAAGACAAATAATAAAGAATCTGGTACGTTTTGGTGGAAGCAAACTAAACTTGCTTTTATTAAAAAAATAACTTCATGTCCTCACGTCTTTCTTTGGTCTCACTAATTAATTAAGGCGACTCCGGCTTCATTGACAATCATAATAGCCCGACCTATCTATTTATAAATTATTATACAAAATCCTATTCCAATTAGATATCCTATCTAATTAGATTTATCTTTATCAAAATTTAACCAACCAAATATCTTAGATAATCTAATTCTAACTAATTAGCATTATCTCTAACACTCCCCCATAATGCTAATGTTCTTCACACCGATCTTCTCTCGGCAAAATATGAATTTTTCCAATGGTAGCGGCTTTGTAAAAATATCGGCCATCTGTTCTTCGGTAGAGCAGTGTATCAACTCGATTTGACCGTTAGCGATCTGTTCACGAATAAAATGATATCGCAGTTCGATGTGTTTGGTTCGGCTGTGATGAACTGGATTTTTCGCCATTGCGATAGTCGATTGATTATCGCAATAAATTACAGTTGGATCTTTTTGCTCGTACTTCAAATCTGTTAAGATTCGCTGCATCCAGATTGCTTGACATGTAGCAGTCGTAACCGCTATGTATTCGGCTTCAGAAGATGATAGAGCCGTCGACTGCTGTTTTTTGGAAGACCAACATATTGCTCCTGCACCAAAATTGAAGACGAACCCGCTCGTGCTTCGTCGATCATCTACCGAACCTGCCCAATCACTATCAGAACAACCAAAAAAATAAAAATCGTTAGCGTTAGTATACCACAGTCCGTGGTCTCTTGTTCCTTTCAAGTATCTCAATATCCTTTTCGCCGCTCCCCAATGAATTTTACTTGGGCTTTGCATAAATCTCGATAACAAAGATGTCGCATATATAATATCCGGTCTACTGTTACCAATATAGAGTAAACTCCCAATCAGACTTCTGTACAAACTCGAATCAATTTTTTCTTCTCCATCATCCAATGATAGCTTCCTATTCGTACCCATTAGATTTTGCACAGGATTGTAATTTTTCATATTAAACTTCTCAAGTAAATCATCAAGATATTTTTTCTGACAGATAAAAATTCCATTATCTTCTTGTTTTACCTCTAAACCCAAAAAATAACTCATGGGGCCAAGATCAGTCATCTCAAATTCAATCATCATATTTTTCTTAAAATCATTGATCAAATCTGTACTGTTTCCAGTGTAAATCAAGTCATCAACATAAAGGCAAACAATCAAAATCTCCATACCTCGAGATTTGATATAAAGTGTGGGTTCACTTTCACTTCTAGAAAATTCGTTTTGAATAAAGTGCGAATCGATCCGACTATACCAGGCGCTTGGTGCCTGTTTTAATCCATATAACGCCTTTCGTAGTCTGTAGACTTTATCTTCTTGTCCTTTAATTTTGTAGCCCTGCGGCTGCTCAACAAAAACTTCTTCATCCAAAAATCCATTAAGAAAAGCTGATTTAACATCAAATTGAAAAACTTTCCATTTATTTTGTGCAGACAAAGCCAAAATAGTTCGGATAGTATCAAATCTAGCTACGGGTGCAAAGGTTTCATTAAAATCAATACCTGCTTGCTGTAAGTAACCTTTTGCAACTAAAGGTGCTTTTAATTTCTGGATCGATCCATCTGGTTTATATTTTGTCTTGTATATCCATTTCAGCCCGATAACTTCTTTTTCTGTGGATGGTTCAACAAGCTCCCATGTATTATTTTTCTCTAGCGCTGCAATTTCTTCATTCATAGCTTTACACCAATCATCAGATTTTGCCGCTTCCTCGAAAGTTTGTGGTTCTCCACATTGTGTGTACATGCACTGCTCATATATTTCACTAAGCAATTTTACCTTTCTCGGTGTTGTCTCAGGCGAAGTTCCTGGAGAAATTCGTGGTGAAGCATGTGGTGTTGTTTCAGTACTTACAGTATTTTCACCAATGTTCTTATTCTCAATAGTAGTTTCATCTCCTAACATCGGAAGTGGATTATCCTTTACTTTTGCACTCCAATCCCAACCTTTTTGTTCATCAAATATAGCATCACGACTTATAATTAAGGAGTTAGTAACAGGATTATAAAATCGATAGGCTTTACTTCTCTCTCTATAGCCCACAAAAATACACTTGCTACTATTATTATCCAATTTTTGCCTATTTTGTGATGGAATATGAACAAAAGAAACCGATCCAAAAATTTTAAAATGCTTTACCTTCGGTTTCCAACCTGTCCATGCTTCATAAGGTGTAATATTATCCAGCGCCAAAGTTGGGCTTCTATTAAGAATGTATGCTGCAATAGATACCGCTTCTACCCAGAATTTATTTGCAAGTCCTTTCGCTTTCAACATACTTTTTGCCATCTCTACCAAACTTCGATTTTTGCGCTCAGCAACGCCATTCTGTTGAGGCGTGTAACTGGTTGTCAACTGCCTACGAATACCATTTGATTCACAAAAATTTTCAAATTTATTAGAAATAAATTCTCCCCCTCGATCTGTACGGAAAGTCCTAATATAATAACCGGATTCGTTTTCGACCAAGTTTTTAAATTTTCGAAAAACATCAAAAGCTTCGGATTTATTTTTAATAAAATAAATCCAAGTCATCCGACTGTAGTCATCCACGAAAACCACAAAATAATAATTGCTACTGAGCGACGGTGTCTGCATCGGCCCACAAACATCAGCATGTATCAATTCTAGTGGTTCTTTGCCTCTCCAATTGCTGTTTCTTGGAAAAGAGTCTCTGTGATGCTTTCCTAACACACAACTTTCACATACAGAACCATTATTATGCACCAAAGACAAACCATTAGCCATATTCTTTTTATGTAATAAATCAAGCCCCTTAAAACTCAAGTGACCATATCTATAGTGCCATAACCAATCATCATCTAGCACTACTTTCATTGCAACATGAACAGGAAAAACTTTATTTTCTGTCATCGGAACTTCAAAAAATAAATCCCTTTTATATTTATCTTTATAAATAGTGCACTTAGAATCTTCAAAAATAAGTGAATAACCTTCTTTCAAAAATTGGCCCACACTAAAAAGATTGGAATTCAAACCAGGAACATATAAAACATTATTTATTTTTTGAATTCCTGAAATATTTGCCTCAATTGTACCTCTTCCATGCACGTCCTGAACATAGCCATCACCCATCGTCACTCGGCCTTTAATAGATTTATCCAAATTAATAAAGTTCTCTTCTTTTCCTGTCATGTGACTGCTACAACCACTATCGACATACCAAATACTGTTAGCAGCTTTTTCTGATGAACGACATGCAAAAAGTACATTATCGTTTTCATTATTTCCTTGAGCAAAATTAGCGTTTTGCTGTTTCAATCGACAAAATCGCTCGATATGGCCAAATTTATTACAATAATAACATTGAATATTTTTATAATTATGGGGCTGATCATTACCTCTATAGGTTCTCTGATTTTGATTACTTGATCCTTCACCGTTTCTGTTATTGTATCCACCCGATCTACCGCCACGACCTCTACCACGGCCACGACCACGACCACGACCTCTACGATGGTCTCCAGAAGCTGAAGCTTGGTGATTAGAAGTATCTGCTTTATCTTTTTCATTGCCTTTCGATTCACTTTGAAAAGCATGTGTAGTGGCCCTTAATCCCATGCAGCTTTCCTGGTGAATCCACAGTTTAGAACACCTAGTATTGGTGTATCTGGCCCATTGGGCATCAAGGGGATGCCACAGATGGACCCTGTGAGATATCTTTTACTATGTTGGCCTTCGGCTGCGTTTGCCGAAAATTTTAAGGGGTTTTTGGCCAAACAGAGGTTGGAATTGGATTCAGCACGGAAAAACACTTGAAAACGGCTATTTGCTTGTTAAATTTGGAGTCCGGATGACCAAAAACGGGCTACCGAAAGTTGTCGGGGAAAACTGGTGCATGGGGGGTGACCGTGGACCGGCCGGAGCCACGTGGCGGCCTGTCATTGGCCGGCTCACGCCGCTCGGTCCACGGGGAAAGCGCGCTGGTGCATAGACCGCAGGGCGGGCCACGTGGCGCGTCCGGACTGGCAGGTGCACCCGGCGCGGCTCAGGGAGAAAGCGGCGGCCCTGGTGGACCGGGAGCGCGACACGTGGTAGCGCGGCGTTGGCGGGCTCACGTAGTCGCGGTCCACGGCGCTCGAGGTGGGGTACGGGGCAGCGGCGCAGCCGACGTGTGGCGACCGCACTCGAGTGCGCCACGCGTCGCCACGCGCGCAGCGCACCCCACCTACCCCCGCTGACCGCGGGGGGGGTACGTGGCGCGCCCGGGAGCCCTTGCACAGCTGTTTGCTGTTGCGGGGGTACGTGGCGGCCCCTCAGCATTTCGAGCGCGTCGTACGGGGTTCATCCGACCCTGTGTTGGCGGATTCGGGCGCCCGAATCTTGCGCCCGAATCCGGCCCAACACAGGGTTGGGCTGGGCTATAAATAGGCTCCCTTGGGTTTTTTTTTCAGGCTTTTTGACCTCTTCTATAACACCCCCGGAATTTGGATTAGTCCTCTATATAAATGATATAATAGGACTAAATCTCTAACCCGGCTATAGCATTTTGGATGGTAGCAAGATCCAAGAGGAACATGAGAGTTAAGCGTGCTAGAGCTAGAGTAGTTCTAGGATGGGTGACCCCCTGGGAAGTGGGGCGTCACAGTTGGTATCAGAGCCATTCACCAGCCGGAAATGTGAGATGAGTCTCGGCTGAGCCAGGGTTATATAGCGGGTAGAGCGAGGCTCCCCGGCTAATGACCGTTGTGAGTGGAGTGCAGCTCCTCACAAGGTCAGCTAAGGCTAGCGAGACGAGTCTCACATCGCCTGGTGCTTGTGAGTGTGCTTGAGCCTGACGTGGACGTCAGGGCTTAAAGGGGGGAAGAATGTAACACCCCCGGAATTTGGATTAGTCCTCTATATAAATGATATAATAGGACTAAATCTCTAACCCGGCTATAGCATTTTGGATGGTAGCAAGATCCAAGAGGAACATGAGAGTTAAGCGTGCTAGAGCTAGAGTAGTTCTAGGATGGGTGACCCCCTGGGAAGTGGGGCGTCACATCTTCTCTCTGTGGGCCCTTAAGGAAATTTCATCCTTTATCAGTGCAGCACACTTTGGAAGACTTTGGGGATTTTTTGGGAGATCATCACATCGGCCTTTTCTGCGACGCGGCGCACAGTGACACATCTACTTCGACGACCCGTTTCGTCGCATTTTAGTGCGCGGACTCCCCCGACTCACGCCGATATCCGTTTTTGGCGATTCTCGCGCCGTCGGACTCACAACTGGTAGGACTCCAACTTTGGTGTTCTGAGTTTTCTCGTTTTCCGTGCAGATTTTGGAGTTTCTTGAGCTTTCATCTGCCCCATTTTTCTTTGCGGATTTTTGGACAGCACTGCGGAGTTTTAGCTATATATTTGCGTCTTTGCGCACAGACATCGGATCGAGGTGATTCAAAAGGCGAATTTCATCTACTTTTCGCAAGGAATCTCCTGAATTTTTCTCAGAATTTTCTGAGTTTTCTTCGATGGTGAGAATCTTTCTTCTTCCCGAGTTCTTAACACAGGATTTTGGTACAGTTTTGTTTGGGGTGTTTCTCTTGCCGATTTTATATCTCAGCGTAGGAAACTCGGAATTTGGCGTGCAGGTATTCGTTTCGAAGCTATCGACGCGTAGATCGCAGGGATATTTTATTTGGAATTTTTTGAGCACAGTCAGCAGGTGAAATAATCGCATCTTGGCGGCTGAAATTCAGTGTTGTGTTCTTGGCAGATTTTTGGGATTTAAGTGTAACGGTAGCTTTTTGTTGTACCCAGGAGAGATTGTGGACAGTACTGGATCCGTTGGACTTTGAGTTGCTGTTTTTCTGGTATTATCAGCTGTAGGACTTTTGGCAGTTCGACTTTTCAGGTGGGTGGCTTCGCTTTCAGGAACTGTGGACTGAGCACTAATTCTATTGTCATAGAATCATGCATGTTAGTGATTGGACTTGGGTATCATGCTAGAGTGTAGGAATTGTTGTTCCTTGTATTATCTGTCGATCTTGTGATCTTTTAGTTCCTTCTATTTGTTAAATTATAGTATCTTGAAACCTGACCTACCACCCCGTCATATGTTGCATGTGTAACCAGACCAGTAGAAAACCCTCACTTGGGCTAGGGTTATTTATGTTTAGACATCCACACTTTATGTTTTCATTCCTGGACTTAGTGTTATCCTCGCCCGGGTAGTGGGTCGAGCGGTCGGGACTTCTTTTTAGTGTGGGATGCATTTGCACTCGTGCTTGGGAGCAGAGTGGAGTCTGGTAGATGTAGTGGATCGCTTGTCTGTACCGGGAACCGTTTGGGGTAAACGGTGGTCCCGGGAGATCTTGTTTTCCCCTGTCTGGGTTGTCGCCACTGTATTAGTGGCAGTAGTTTACTAGTGTTAGCCGGACCTAGAACCCAGAACCCTTTTCGACATACAAATGATTTTAGTCTACCAAGGTTTTCTTCCAAGCATCGAAGGGCCGCTGGAGTTGTCACGCCCCGAGTCCGCCAATTTGTACGGTTCGGGCACGCCAACAGACCCGCCTATCGGGTATGACCTTTCACTACCCGAAAGGAACGGTAACATCCATAATCATACAACAAGTATATGCGGAAGCTCAATATCAGAGTACTAAAAATCACTATAAATTTGAACTTTCATTTTATAAACAAACAATTTAAACGATAATGAAAGCATACAAGAGTGAACCATAACTTAAATTTATTACACTTTACATTTCTGAACTTGCAAATAAAATTATTACAACTCTTTTACATAAATTCCTCACCATACAAAGTTCACTCAAGAAATATATAAAAGGGATACCTCTGCTAGACCCTCTAGGTCTCTATGCTGCTGGGCCCTTGCCCCTGACATATGCCTCGCCGTCTGCATCTGAACCGTCTCGTCCGCTGTATCCATACCTGAACCTGTGGGGGGGTGCACCCAAGGGGTGTGAGAACTCCTGACAGAGTTCCCAGTGGGTTCAACCACCGAGAAAAAGTGTCCTACACCACTTGGTCCAATGGAAGCAATAATAATAGTGCTAGGAAACTAAAATCCTCAATATCAAAATGCGGCTATGCTATATAATATATCACTACACTATCTGTGTATACTCATCGACCCAGCACTACTCTGTCTAGCCACACTAGGCTGCTAAGCACCAACTCGGCCACTATGCCGCTATATACAGGGTTCAACTAACCCGGCCACCTTGGCCACTCTATCTTTCTCTTTTTTTCTTTACATTCTGGTGCTTTAGTTCAAGTTAACCCTCGGAAATTCTTATCCAACGGGCCCCAGCCCGGTAGTCCTGCTACCATAAGATAAGATTTCTAAGGTTGCCGATAACACCCGCAAGTGTTACCCCATCCTACGGAAGAAATGTCCCGAACGGGTCTCTACCCGGGAGAGGGGCACTGCCAACTGCTCCAACTTGGGCCGCGTTTCACTCCGTAGGTCCGCCCGTTTTATCTTTATCTTTTCTTTTGCCTTTAGCTCTTTGCTTTGCCTTTACTTGGGAAGCTGAGTCTTGCTCACACACTTCCCCCGGGAGTGACATATGCTCAATCCTCCCGTTGGCAACTTAGCTTTAATTCTTTAATTCACTTGGGAGTGACATATGCTCAACCCTCCCAAGGGCCATTTAGGCTTTTCTTTTACAGGGTCCGAGAGTTCCAAAAGACGAATGCCTACAACCCCAATCAAACAAGAACAGGTTGTAGCATCGCCTCCCGTAGTGCTCGGCCCAATACATTTTATCTTATCTTTTTTACCTTTCATTAATCATTCTCTTTCTTTAACCATTCTCTTTACACTTTATGTTCAGATGAGTTTAAGGCACCTCGGCACTCATCCATCCGGGAGTGACATATGCTCAACCCTCCCGTTAGCATTCATGCCTCAATGCTTCTCTTTTACTTTTCTCTTTTATTTCAAGCAATTTGCTTGTCTTGATCATTAATCACTTTTAGCTCGCTCTCGAGCAATTTGCTTGTCTTGATCATTAATCACTTTTAGCTCGCTCTCGAGCAATTTGCTTGTCTTGATCATTAATCACTTTTAGCTCGCTCTCGAGCAATTTGCTTATCTTGCTTATTAGCCACTTTAGCTTTCACTTAAGCTTTATTTCCTTTATCCTAAGTTCTTTACTCTAGGATAATTTGGGTGTCTATAACACCAATTTAAGTTTGAACAATTTACTCATTCACATTTCCACTTATTTTGCCACTTGGCAATATCTTAAGTTTCCTGACCACTTTATACTTTTCTTACTTGTTCTCAATTCACAACCCTAAACTTCAATTACCCTTAAGGTTGCACCATATCACTGCACTATGTCACTAGGACACTAGTTACTTTCAATCTTATCTAACTTAAAAGTTTATTAATCCTATTTCCACTTTCTCTTCCTTTCATGTCTCCACATTTGATCATTTTCCATTTTCCTTATTTAACTCAGATTGAAGTTAAACTAATTAATCCCTTTACCCAGACGTCCTATGACTTTCTGGGGTTACAATATTTAATTCTTTAACTTGGGGATCAAATCCCCATATTTCCTGATTCCTCACTGAATCCTAGAGTTTTACTAACTCTATTTTTCCTGTTCCATGTTTAACCTAGGGTTGCACTAACTCTATTTCATCACTAGAGTTTAACCCTACTAGTTCATCTTAGATTCCTTTACCTAAGTTCCATATCTTGTTTAACCTAGAGTTCTCTGACTCTATGTTTAACACTCTATTGTCAACCTTAGGTTATTTTTCCTAAAATAATGCCACTCGTCGATCTAGGTATACCTCATAGGTCATCTTGCCACTCGTTAAACCTTAATCTAGATTTTCTCCTAGTCTTACTACCAACATGTCCTGTTTCCTTATGTCACATAATTCCTAGGGTTATACCCTAACATGCTCACAATCATAATAGCTAATCCTTTTTCATGCATGCAGTTATTTTCATTTCATTCATCAAGTAGTAATTACTTCTACGCATGCATATTCATCCTATATCTTTGGCAACCAACAGTTGCACCTTTTCCTCTGTGTTCATTTACACATGCACATCTATTCCTCTAACCCTGGCAACCAACAGTTGCACCTTTCCATTTGAAACCATCTACACAGGCAATCATAATCATAATTACCTAACGCCTCTAACAGGCTACTATCATGCTTCGAATCGAAAAGCAAGGGAGCAAGGGGAGAGGTCACCCAATTTCGGCAGAATTCCCCACCTTGTGGTGTCCCCAATTGCTCGTAGACACTTGCAATTGGTCTCCGCGCGATTCCACTTGTCTCCTCGAGCTTGCACGCAAAACGGTGCACATCCCTCGAGTCCGCACGCAAAACGGTGCACATCCTACAACCCTGCACGCAAAACGATGCATGTCACTAAAACCCATAAGTAAAAATAGTGTGCGCCACTTCAGCCGGCACGCAAAACGATGCGCGGCAACACGATCTGCACGCGAAACGGTGCACGTACCTCAAAACTGCACGCAAAACGGTGCATGTCTGACTGTAGGGTTGCACGCAAAACGGTGCATATTTTTCTAGTCCTGCACGCAAATCGATGCAAAATATTAGACTTTGCACGCAAAATGGTGCACAGCAATTCAATCTGCGCGTAAATCGGAACACGTACCTCGGGTTGGCACGCAAAACGGTGCACGTTGCTTTTTCCACGTTGCACGCAAATCGGTGTATGTTTTCCGGGTTTACGCTCAAAACTGCGCACATTTTCTGCATCCGCGGGCAAAACGGAGCACGGTGTCAGAATCCGCGCGCAAAACGGAGCCCGCACGCAAAACGGTACGGGGTCAAATTTAATGTCCAAAATGAGGCCTACAAACTGTGCCAAAAATACCGTAAAAACGACGAACGAAACCTACCTCGATAGCGTCGCGCCGCCCCACGCGCATACACGCGATCACCAGACTGTTTGGAGCATCTTGCGCGCTCCACGAGGTCGTCGCCGCGCCGCTCCAACCCACGAAATCCCCTCCATCTCTCTCTCTCTCTCTCTCTCTCTCTCTCTCTCTCTACTTGCTCGGTTGGAGAAGAAAAATGGAGATGGAGAAATTGGAACTCGGTTCGGAGGAGGAAGAAAAGAAGAAGAAGAAGAAAAGGACGTAGGAGGGTTCATTGGACCCGGTCCGTGGCACCCACCAAGAGGGAACCGCCATGTGGCGGTCCACCCCATAGGTGGGCGCGCGCCAGGCGCGCGCGCCCACTGCCCGCGCAGGAAGGCCCACTTCCCTAGCGCCAGCTGCGTGACTTGCGCAGCAAGCCACCCCTCGAGCCGCGTGCCGTCGCCGTTTCGGAAATCCGTTTTCGTCTCGTTTTCTGTCCATTTTTCGTCCGTTTCCGTCCAAATTTGACATGCGGCTTCGTTTCAGCTTAATTTACCACAGAAAAATTTAAATTTTCACTTTGGGCCATTTCTGGGCTACCAAAAGTCACGCTGTATCTAGAATCATTGGCGGACCCCGTTCTTGCAATCAGGGTATCCGATCAACACGAAATTTTTACCGTGACCTTAAAATATAATTACACAGCTCCTGTAATTTTCTCAGAATTTTTCGACACTGTTGGCGGAGCCCGTTCCCACTATCCGGCCTCCGATCAACGCGAAACTTTTTCTGTGGCCTTAAAACATATTTACGGGGCTCCCGTACTTTTTTTCGAAATTTTTCGACACTGTGAATTTTTCACTAAAAATCTGGGCCCCCTTTCTCAAATAAATTTTTAGATCTCTCCATTTTAACCCGATTTGGGCCCAACTCGCATCCAAATGTTCCTTACTTCCCCAACTTTCATAACAATAGTATTTCATACCACCTTTATTTACATTTATTTATGTGCCGAAAATCCGGTACTTTACAGGAGTCTGTCTTGTTTGATTGGACAAAGGCATCAGCCCTTCGGGGTTTGGGTAAAACACTTATTTTTCTAACTGTTTTTCTAAAAAGAACTAAAAATCATTAAAAATAGATTTCTTCTCAAAACAAGATAGCTTTTCAAAAAGGGCACTACTTTTAATCCTCACCCTGTGTGGGTTGAGTGAAAATGGTTTTCAATAACAAATGTCACCTTTTTCCTGTAAATCTCCCCACTCGAAAGGATTCGAGTGGTCTGGGTTCTAGGGGCCGTTTCTTTATCGGGACGAAAGCCACGGGGGCCGAGCCTGGAACCTGTTCTTGTTTGATAGGGTTATAGGTATAGGTCTCCCGAAACTTTCGGGCCCAGGTTGGTGTCTTCTGCGTGTTGTTCAGAGATTGTTGTGTTCCCGAACTATAAGAGGGCGGAAACTTCGATAGGCGGAGCATAGAGTCTGTTCTTGTTTGATAGGGTTCTTAGCACCAGTCTATCGGGTTTCCGAACCCTTATGGTGTCGGCCTTTCCTGTGAGTTTAGTGTTCTTTGGTGGGAGCTGTCTGGTGGACGGTGTCCCCAGCTGTGTGGTTTTCTAGCCTGTGAGTGAGCGTTAGTGTTGTTAGTCGATCTAGTGATCGTGGTTTGGACTATAGCCTGCATGAGCCATTTTGAGCTCGACAGAGATGCGCTGATACTTTCCTCGGTAGGGTCGCGCCCCTCGAGTGCCACTCCGAAGTTGGGCCTGTTACTTACTATTGCGACTTGTCGACGCAGTCCCTCTGACTGGGCCAGTTTTGGCAGTCACGGACACCCTACGGTAGACCCGTCCTGTTGAGGATGTGCGGCAGTAGGTGGGCGCGGGTTTGACTGGACCCTATGCGGCAGTCAGTATAGATTGGGTGAGTATACTGTGTGTGTTAGTAGATGCATCATGTTTCCATCTGTTCCACTTTTTGAGCATCTAGATAGAGGCATGGTAGCTGTAGAGTTACTTTTCCAACCTTTCATTTCAGTATTATATTGTTACTTTTTGCCTCTAGTAGACTTAGTGGGCAGACCGTCGGGCTCGTTGGCGGCACCCACTGAGAACTACTTGGGACGTAGTTCTCACACCCATCGTGGTGTCTTTTCCCGCAGGGACTTCTACTCCTGTTCCTGCTGCTCCTGTTGCTGATCCAGCTGATCGAGGTAAGGGAGTCGCGAGATAGATCCCTATCAGTCATCGTCGTCCAGAGTGTAGATGTACCCCTTTACTTTTGAGAGTTCTTGTTGAGAGACTTTTGCAGTGAGGTATAGAGTTGTACTTTATATTTTACTGCTAGAGAGATTATGTACTTTGGGGAGGTTTTTGAGTTGCATTTATATTTTCATTTTTAGCAGTTTACTTTCAGCTCTGATATCTGTATTGTATAGTTGATCTTTTGCAGGTTAGTCGCTTCGTCTATACGGGGCTTCCCGTATGGACGGCGGATCTGTTGGCGAGCCCGGGTCGCAGTTTCGACGCCGGGCCGTGACAGATTAGGTGGTATCAGAGCCTAGGTTGTAGGTCATTGTGGACTTAGAAACCCTAGGCTTGTGGTTAGACATTAGGATGACTACGTGAGAGTCGTGACTGTTAGCGAGAGTCCTGATTGGGTTCCAAACTTTCCCAGGGGATGGGATGAGTGACCGACATGTCTTCCTTCAGTGGCAACTATGTTGGCTGCAGACAACATAGTACTACGGGAAGGGGGACATGCCTTTGACTTTCGCTTGATTGGGTTGAGTGTTGTTTGGTACTGTCCTAATGTTTGCATGTGTATTGCAGGTGGGCACGATGCCTCCCCGACGCAGGGTACAGACGTGTTCTCAGCTTTCCCCCTCTGATGAGCCTGGGCAGGAGGAGCCAGCGCAGGGTCAGCAGAGAGAGGTGCAGGAGCTCCGTGCCCAGATGGCACAGGTGTCTGAGGTTGTTCAGCGTCAGGAGGAGACTTCTCAGCGTCGGGAGGAGACCTTACGGCGCCAGGAGGAGGCTTCTCGCCGGCAGGAGGAGGCTTCTCGCCGGCAGGAGGAGGTCTTGGGTCGGATGATGGTTCTGTTAGAGCAGAGGTCGCAGCCTGTGGTAGCACCCCATGATAGTTCACCTGTGCTTTATTCCCCAGCTACGGTGCCCCCTATTGTTCCTCCAGCACCGGCAGTTCCTGTGGAGCCGGTTCTTTGCAGACCACCGTCTGGGTCGATGGGACCTCTGTCTTCAGCTGAGCAGCGGGTGGTGGTGGATTTGTTGATGAGGTTTCGCCAGTTCGACCCACCCAGATTTTCTGGTATGGGAGCTGAGCCGTGGGAGGCCGAGTCTTGGATCACGGCCATGGAGCGTCATTTTGAGAGTTTGTTCATTGAGGATCGCTTCCGGGTTCTCTTGGCTACACATTTCTTGGAGAGCAACGCCGAGGCTTGGTGGCGGCGTGTGCGACCGGTTGGCCCGCCGGGGACGCAGCTTCTCACTTGGACTGAGTTCCGCAGTCTTCTCCTGGGAGCCTTCTTCCCTGAGAGTGTCCGTCAGAGACTGGAGGAGCAGCTGAGGAATCTCCGCCAGGGAGATCGGCCCGTGCATGTGTACATAGCTGATTTCAATCAGTTGTTGGCTAGTATGCCTCACGTGGCCAGGGATGAGGCTCACCAGATTTACATATTTGAGCGAGGGTTGCGCCGGGACATTTATCAGCTTGTTCGCTCCCGCAGACTGCAGACTTTGGAGGCCTCGATGGAGCAAGCATTATATGTTGAGTCTGGAGAGGCAGTGATGGTCGAGGTGGCCCCAGCTCCCGCAGGGATTTCGGGGGCGAAGCGCCTAGCACCGGATAATGAGAGTCAGACGAGCCGGCAGGGACCTCCGAGACCTCCACGATCTCATTCTGAGGGTCGTGGGTTTCGTAGGCGCCGGAGATCTGGTGGGCCCCCGCAGCAGCAGCAGTATCGGCAGCAGCGACAGGAGCGGTGTGTCATCTGTGGCGGGCCTCATCCACCGTCGCAGTGTGATCAGAGATAGGAGCGGTGTTTCCTCTGTGGAGAGTTGGGACATTTCCGCGCAGCTTGCCCCCAGGCCATTTTGTCAGTGCGGCCGATTGTGACAGCACCCCCTTTGCCTATCCACGCAGCGGAAGCCCCTCCGGCACACCGCCAGACAAAGTGGGCCACGACGTCGGGACAGACGGGACGACGATCTGCGGCACCCAGTGGACGGGTTTATGCAACCTTGGTGGAGGACACCCCGGCAGCGGATCTTGTCACGGCAGGTATGACTTTATTTCTGTTAGCTGAGTTGAGCAATTCGATACCGCTATATTCTTCTGCATTATTAGTAGAGCATCTGCATCAGCATCTTTGCATGGGGGTGGGTTAGGAAATTATGCTGCAGGTTTTAGCGATCGGATTCTTCCCAGTATCCTATGAGTAGAGGAAGTTCGCGGTGTATGATCAGTGCAGTTGAGACTTGGGACTTCACCTGCTGATATGACGATTCAAGGACAGCTCCAGGACTTGGATTGAGCACACAGGTTGGACTGGTTGGTGCGGTGCCGTGCTACGACTGATGATGGAATGAGAACCGTTACCCTTCGGTGAGTTGGACAGGAGGAGATCTTTCTTTCTCGGATTGCCGGCGTATCCTTCCAGCAGCTTGGGCTTCAACGACTGTGGACAGACGCCGCCTCGGGAGCAGTTGTGACGTTTAGGACTAGAGGTCGTGTCCTTAGGAGTCTTGGTTAGTGGTAGCTTTCGTTTTTGTAGCCACAGCAGGAACGACACCAACACTTCCCTCCCTTTTCTCGCCTTTGTGCTGAAATTTACGAACAGGACGAAAACTTCAAAGGATTGCTCCAGAAATGGAGACAGTGCCCGAACCTGTTCTTGTTTGATTGGGGCGAAGGTACTGATCTTTCGAAATTTTCGGACTTTTCGCTAATTTCAGCTGTTTCCTAAATCGAGGGTTGGGGTTGATGACTTTCCTGCTGGTGGAGCCGTGCCCTTCTTGTTAGTTTAGGGTTTGCGTTCTTGATTATTTTAGTTTTGTTGTTGTTGTGTGTTTTAGTTTCGGGGACGAAACTTCCTTTTAGTGGGGGAGGATGTAGTGGCCCTTAATCCCATGCAGCTTTCCTGGTGAATCCACAGTTTAGAACACCTAGTATTGGTGTATCTGGCCCATTGGGCATCAAGGGGATGCCACAGATGGACCATGTGAGATATCTTTTACTGTGTTGGCCTTCGGCTGCGTTTGCCAAAAATTTTAAGGGGTTTTTGGCCAAACAGAGGTTGGAATTGGATTCAGCACGGAAAACACTTGAAAATGGCTATTTGCTTGTTAAATTTGGAGTCCGGATGACCAAAAACGGGCTACCAGAAGTTTTCGGGGAAAACTGGTGCATGGGGGGTGACCGTGGACCGGCCGGAGCCACGTGGCGGCCTGTCATTGGCCGGCTCACGCCGCTCGGTCCACGGGGAAAGCGCGCTGGTGCATAGACATCAGGGCGGGCCACGTGGCGCGTCCGGACTGGCAGGTGCACGCGGCGCTCGAGGTAGGGTACGGGGCAGCGGCGCAGCCGACGCGTGGCGACCGCACTCGAGTGCACCACGCGTCGCCACGCGCGCAGCGCACCCCACCTACCTCCGCTGGGGGGGGGGGGGGGTACGTGGCGCGCCCGGGAGCCCTTGCACAGCTGTTTGCTGTTGCGGGAGTACGTGGAGGCCCCTTAGCATTTCGGGCGCGTCGTACGGGGTTCATCCGACCCTGTGTTGGCGGATTCGGGCGCCCGAATCTTGCGCCCGAATCCGGCCCAACACAGGGTTGGGCTGGGCTATAAATAGGCTCCCTTGGGTTTTTTTTTCAGGCTTTTTGACCTCTTCTCTCTGTGGGCCCTTAAGGAAATTTCGTCCTTTATCAGTGCAGCACACTTTGGAAGACTTTGGAGATTTTTTGGGAGATCATCACATCGGCCTTTTCTGCGACGCGGCGCACAGTGACACATCTACTTCGACGACCCGTTTCGTCGCATTTTAGTGCGCGGACTCCCCCGACTCACGCCGATCTCCGTTTTTGGCGATTCTCACGCCGTCGGACTCATGACTGGTAGGACTCCAACTTTGGTGTTCTGAGTTTTCTCGTTTTCCGTGCGGATTTTGGAGTTTCTTGAGCTTTCATCTGCCCCATTTTTCTTTGCAGATTTTTGGACAGCACTGCGGAGTTTTAGCTATATCTTTGCGCACAGACATCGGATCGAGGTGATTGAAAAGGCAATTTTCATCTACTTTTCGCAAGGAATCTCCTAGATTTTTCTCAGAATAATCTTAGTTTTCTTCGAATGTGAGAATCTTTCTTCTTCCCGAGTTCTTAACACAGGATTTTGGTACAGTTTTGTTTGGGGTGTTTCTCTTGCCGATTTTATATCTTAGCGTAGGAAACTCGGAATTGGGTGTGTATGTATTCGTTTCGAAGCTATCGACGCGTAGATCGCAGGGATATTTTATTTAGAATTTTTCGAGGAGAGTCACTAGGTGAAATAATCGCATCTTGGCGGCTGAAATTCAGTGTTGTCTTCTTGGCAGATTTTTGGGATTTAAGTGTAACGGTAGCTTTTTATTGTACCCAGGAGAGATTGTGGACAGTACTGGACCCGTTGGACTTTGAGTTGCTGTTTTTCTGGTATTATCAGCTGTAGGACTTTTGGCAGTTCGACTTTTCAGGTGGGTGGCTTCGCTTTCAGGAACTGTGGACTGAGCACTAATTCTATTGTTATAGAATCATGCATGTTAGTGATTGGACTTGGGTAGCATGCTAGAGTGTAGGAATTGTTGTTCCTTGTATTATCTGTCGATCTTGTGATCTTTTACTTCCGTCTATCTGTTAAATTATAGTATCTTGAAACCTGACCTAGCACCCCCGTCATATGTTGCATGTGTAACCAGACCAGTAGAAAACCCTCACTTGGGCTAGGGTTATTTATGTTTAGACATCCACACTTTATGTTTTCATTCCTGGACTTAGTGTTATCCTCGCCCGGGTAGTGGGTCGAGCGGTCGGGACTTCTTTTTAGTGTGGGATGCATTTGCACTCGTGCTTGGGAGCAGAGTGGAGTTTGGTAGATGTAGTGGATCGCTTGTCTGTACCGGGAACCGTTTGGGGTAAACGGTGGTCCCGGGAGATCTTGTTTTCCCCTGTCTGGGTTGTCGCCACTGTATTAGTGGCAGTAGTTTACTAGTGTTAGCCGGACCTAGAACCCAGAACCCTTTTCGACATACAAATGATTTTAGTCTACCAGGGTTTTCTTCCAAGCATCGAAGGGTCGCTGGAGTCTGTTTTTGTTTGATTGGACAAAGGCATCAGCCCTTCGGGGTTTGGGTAAAACACTTGTTTTTCTAACTGTTTTTCTAAAAAGAACTAAAAATCATTAAAAATGGATTTCTTCTCAAAACAAGATAGCTTTTCTAAAAGGGCACTACTTTTAATCCTCACCCTGTGTGGGTTGAGTGAAAATGGTTTTCAATAACAAATGTCACCTTTTTCCTGTAAATCTCCCCACTCGAAAGGATTCGAGTGGTCTGGGTTCTAGGGGCTGTTTCTTTATCGGGATGAAAGCCACGGGGGCCGAGCCTGGAACCTGTTCTTGTTTGATAGGGTTATAGGTATAGGTCTCCCGAAACTTTCGGGCCCAGGTTGGTGTCTTCTGCGTGTTGTTTAGAGATTGTTGTGTTCCCGAACTATAAGGGGGCGGAAACTTCGATAGGCGGAGCCTAGAGTCTGTTCTTGTTTGAAAGGGTTCTTAGCACCAGTTTATCGGATTTCCGAACCCTTATGGTGTCGGCCTTTTCTGTGAGTTTAGTGTTCTTTGGTGGGAGCCGTCTGGTGGACGGTGTCCCCGGCTGTGTGGTTTTCCAGCCTGTGAGTGAGCGTTGGTGTTGTTAGTCGATCTAGTGATCGTGGTTTGGACTATAGCCTGCATGAGCCATTTTGAGCTCGACAGAGATGCGCTGATACTTTCCTCGGTGGGGTCGCGCCCCTCGAGTGTCACTCCAGAGTTGGGCCTGTTACTTACTATTGCGACTTGTCGACGCAGTCCCTCTGACTGGGCCAGTTTTGGCAGTCACGGACACCCTACGGTAGACCCGTCCTGTTGAGGATGTGCGGCAGTAGGTGGGCGCAGGTTTGACTGGACCCTATGCGGCAGTCAGTATAGATTGGGTGAGTATACTGTGTGTGTTAGTAGATGCATCATGTTTCCATCTGTTCCACTTTTTGAGCATCAAGATAGAGGCATGGTAGCTGTAGAGTTACTTTTCCAGCCTTTCATTTCAGTATTATATTGTTACTTTTTGCCTCTAGTAGACTTAGTGGGCAGACCGTCGGGCTCGTTGGCGGCACCCACTGAGAACTACTTGGGACGTAGTTCTCACACCCGTCGTCGTGTCTTTTCCCGCAGGGACTTCTACTCCTGTTCTTGCTGCTCCTGTTGCTGATCCGGCTGATCGAGGTAAGGGAGTCGCGAGATAGATTCCTATCAGTCATCGTCGTCCAGAGTGTAGATGTACCCCTTTACTTTTGAGAGTTCTTGTTGAGAGACTTTTGTAGTGAGGTATAGAGTTGTACTTTTTATTTTACTGCTAGAGAGATTATGTACTTTGGGGAGGTTTTTGAGTTGCATTTATATTTTAATTTTTAGCAGTTTACTTTCAGCTCTGATATTTGTATTGTATAGTTGATCTTTTGCAGGTTAGTCGCTTCGTCTATACGGGGCTTCCCGTATGGACGGCGGATCTGTTGGCGAGCCCGGGTCGCAGTTTCGACGCCGGGGCGTGACAGCATGCTCAGAAAAATTTTCTGTTTTATCTTTTCGTTCCTCATGTGCTAAGAGAGAACCAAGAAGTTCGCTACAAGACAATTTAGATAAATCTTTTGCTTCTTCTATAGCAGAAACTACATCACCGTATTTTTTCGTCAAACTTCTTAAAATTTTTTTAACTACTGTTTGATCAGAAATTTGTTCACCATAGGTACGCATCAAGATAACTAATTCCATAACTCTAGAATAAAAGGTATGAATATTTTCTTTTTCTTCCATAAATGAAGTCTCAAATTTTCTTTTTAAAGTTTGAATTTTAATTCTTAGTACCTTTTCGTTACATTGGTATTCCTTTTGTAATATATCCCATGCTTCTTTCGATCGGGTAGCACCGGCAATGTTGCAAAATATTGAGTCGTCAATTGATTGTTGAATAAAGAAAAGCGCCTTCGCATCTTTTTTCAGATTCTCTCCAGTTGCTTCCTTACATCCTTTTTCAACAAAATCCCATAGATCTTGGGATCGCAGCAACGTCCGCATCTTCACGCACCAAAAATCATAATTGTCTCCTTTGAATATTGGGAATCCTTGTGCAACTCCATTGGCACTGTTAAATGCCATCGGTATCTTCTTCTCTTGAAAACAAGGCTCCGATACCACTTGTTACGGTGATGGGCCTCCAAATATTTTTTATATACTTGTTATGGTATATAGGAATCTCCACAAAAATAGAATGAAAAAGAGAAGAGAGAAAGACAAATAATAAAGAATCTGGTACGTTTTGGTGGAAGCAAACTAAACTTGTCTTTATTAAAAAATTAACTTCATGTCCTCGCGTCTTTCTTTGGCCTCACTAATTAATTAAGGCGACTCCGGCTTCATTGACAATCATAATAGCCCGACCTATCTATTTATAGATTATTATACAAAATTCTATTCCAATTAGATATCCTATCTAATTAGATTTATCTTTATCAAAATTTAACCAACCAAATATCTTAGATAATCTAATTCTAACTAATTAGCATTATCTCTAACAGAGAGGCTATGCCTAGAGCCTGTTATTATTTGATTTGGGTTGTAGGTTCTAATCTTTCGGGGTTTTCGGACCCTTCGTTGCCGTCGGCTGTGGAGTATCTCCAGCTAGTGGGTTTTAGCACGTTGAGTTTGATGTCCTGATGTGGGAGCCGTCGGGTTGACGGTGGTCCTAGCTGTTGAGTACCTACGGCCAGTGGGTTAGTGTTGTGAGTTGGACATTGTCGATCTGATTTATCGTGAATTTGGACTATAGCCTACATGAGCCATATGGAGCTCAACAGAGATGCGCGGATACTTTCTACGGTAGGGTCGCTTCCCTCGAGTGCCGCTCCGGAGCTGGGCCTGTTACTTTGCTATCGCGACGTGTCGATGCTGACCTCATTGACTAGGCCCTTTTTTGGCAGTTATAGACGCCCTAGGTGGGCGCAAGTTTGACTGGACCCTATGTGACAGTCAGTGTGATTGGGTTGATTGAGTATACTGGGATAGAGTCGATCATCATTTTCATATCTATCGCCCTTTGAGCATAGTAGATAGAGGTATGATAGCTGTAGAGTTATTTTCAGCTTTTTATCCTTTTTAGTATTTCTATTATCTTATGCCTCTAGTAGATTTAGTGGGCAGACCGTTTGTGATGTCTCGGACCTGCCGTGTGGCTTGACCGGGTGGTCGACGGTGTGAAAACACCTATTATTAGTGTACCGAGCCCGTTGTGCGTCAAACGGACGCCAAAAACGGACTCAGCGGGCGAAAACGGTAAAAATTGGCTATTTGGGCCAAATGGGCTCAATTCGTAGCAGGCCGGTTCACGGGCACATTGGGCGTGCACCGGGCGCAGCCAGCACAGCGGTTTGCCACGTGGCGGGCTCCGATTCGCAGCAATCAGCGTCGTGTCGGGCGCTGATTGGCAGCGCGTACGGGCGTCAACAAATGTGAGCACCACGCGGTGCCCTATGATTGGGCGTGCGCCAGCCGCCCCCGCACGCGAGGCGGGCCGCGTGGCGCGGCCAAATTGGGCTTCCTCCCGCTGTTGCGTGGAGCGAGACATGCAGCACCCCGCGGTTGGCGGGCGCCGCTGTCCCCTGTTCGAGCCCGATCCCCTGTGGGCTCCCGAATTGGGGTTAGCCCAATTGACTCAATGCGAGTCTTGGCCTATTTTAGCACTTTCCTCTTTCCATTTTTGAACTTTGGAAATTCTTTGGAGCTCCTCCTTTGGCCCTTCTTCTTCTTTTGATCCGAAGACTTTTGCTTCGAACCAATACACTCCAAACTCATTCTTAATAACATTTTGGACATGCTCGAAGTAATTTAACCGCACTTTGCTATTTTGCGAAGCCGATGCACTACAGATTCTCCTCAACAGGATAGTAGCTGTTTTTCGTCTAGGTTCATCCCTTAATTGACGAGCCGAAGTGTGATTTTCGGTGCTTTCCAATGCTGGGCGCCGCTTGCCGTTCCGAAGTCAGTTACGAGATTCGCGCCCAAATCTCGTACTCTTTCCTCCCGGGGTCTTTCCTTCTGTAGCTCGAGTAGCCGAGAGTTGACCCTGACTTCGCCTTTTTCGTCGTTCGACTGAGACGGTCTGATATTTGCAGCACTCTCACATGACTGTGGTCGGTTTTGGTCAAGACACGAGTCCCTTTTTGTTAACTCATTCTCTTATCGCCTGAAGCCCTTACCCGATGGTATACGCCACGTCACTTTCTCAGATGGTGAAAACACACACACACACATGTATATAATTAAGATTTTTAAGATTTTTATATAATTAAGATTCTTATTGAATTTCAAACTCTAATTTGGCGAGTATTACTGTCACGCCCCGGGGCGATACTGTGCCCCGGCTCGCTAACAGATCCGCCGCCTATACGGGAAGCCCCGTATAGGCGTAGCGACTAACCTGCAAAGAAACATCTACACTAGCAGATATCAGAGCTGAAAGAGAAAAAAGCTGGAATAAAATACATAAAATAAAACTACAACTCACAAATATACAGACCAACCTCACCAGAATACAGGAGTCTCTCAGAAAAGCAGGAAAGAAAGGTACAACTCAAAACCTCACTACAAAAGTCACTCGACATAACACACACCAAAATAGTACTGGGGTACATCTACTCACACACTGAAGATGACAGGAGGGGATCTATCTCGCGACTCCCTTACCTCGGTCTGAAGGAGCTGGATCAGCAACAGGAGCTGCAGGAACCGGAGCAGAAGTCCCTGGGGAGAAGACACCACGACGGGTGTGAGAACTACATCCCACAGTAGTTCTCAGTGGGTGCCGCCAACAAGCCCGACGGTCTGCCCACTAAGTCTACCAGAGGCATAAAGTAACAACTACTATGCCTCTAACTAGATGCTCAAAAGTGGAACAGAAAGACATGATGCCACGACTAACTCTCCTCCCTGATCACCCAATCTAAACTGACTGCCTCATCGGGTCCAGTCAAACCTGCGCCAACCTACTGCCGTTACGTCCCGGAGGAGCGGTCTTACGTAGGGCGTCCATGGCTGCCAACAAAAGCACAGCCAGAGGGACAAATGCAACAACAAGTCGCGAAAGAACATCTCAAACTCACGCCGGTACAACAACCCGGTCTCGCCTACTCCGGAGTGGCACTCGAGGGGAGCGACCCGCTCGAGTCAAAGTAACCCATAAGTATCCCTGTAAAGCATCTCTGTAAAGCTCAAATGTGGCTCATGCAGGCTATGATCCAATCCTCGATCAACAAGATCGACTACCAAACAAATCACTGACTCACTCACTGGCTGGAATCTACACAGCTGAGACTCACTGTCTCTCTGACAGTTTCCAAGAACCCAGATCTACCATCACTATCACTCTCCCAAAGAAATCAGATCTACAGACTGCTATCAACTCCACTCGGTCCCCAGACACGAGTGCAAATGCATCCCACAACCACCCGACCTCTCGGCCCACAACTCGGGCGAGGAAAAGCTAAGTCCACAGTGAAATGAAGTATCGTGATGTGGAATGTCTAGAGCAATAAAAACCTAGCCCAAGTTGGAGTTTTCTACAGACTGGCTGAACATGATACATATGACAGGGGTGCTAGGTCAAGTTCCAAGATTTCACTACTTAACATAGAGTAGGAATTAAAAGATTCAACAACTGATATACAAGATACAACATACAGTTTTACACATGCTAATACTCCAATTTCTAACATGCATGATCCTACACACATAGAATTAGTACACAGTCCAGAGTTCTTGGAAGCAAGGTCACCCACCTGAAAGTGCTAACTGCCCGGAATCATACAGTTGAGAAAGCCCCAAACAGTCAAATCACAAATCCCACCAAGCCAACAACACGGTAGAAGTGCTCACAACCTCCTGGGTACAAACATACACCAAAATTACACTTTAATCCACAAGAATTTCACATTCCCAAAATCTGTGGTGAACATTCCCATTAACACGAAATTTTCACCTGAAAAACCTCCTCCAAAAATTCCAATAAAAATATGACGGCGATCCTCGTGAAGATTAGATGTCGATAGAGTCCTGAAACATCGAATTCCGATGTCCAGATGAGGAGATAAAAATCCGACAAGCAGGTGCTGTCCAAATCAACCAACAGTCGCAAAAGGGGTTAAAAATGTACCCAAAACCCCAAGAAAAGCTCGGATCCAGAAAAAGTGTCCAACACGGAAAATGTAGATTTACCTCTTACGAAACCGTCACCATAGAAATCGTCCAAAAATAACGTCGGGGTAGCCCGGTAGACCTCCTAGACTAAACTGCGACGAAAATGGGCCTCCAATAGTAAATCGTCGCTCCGCACCCCGATGCAGAAGTCGCCGTCGTTGCGGCCTCCAAAAATCCTGAGCTTCCACCAAAAGATGCACAAGAGGGATAGAAGGAAATTTGGTTAAGGACTCAAGAGCTAAAAGCTTAGGGAAAAGCCTCTAAAAGGAAGCTAAGGAGGCCTATTTATAGGCCTCACCCGAAATCAGCCCAAAACACAAGTCAACAGGTTTCGGGCCCGATTTTTCGGGCGCCCGAAAGTTTCGGGCGGCTACAGTGTTGGGCCGGCCCAACACTGTTCACGCCCGAACGCACCAAATGATGCCACGTGTCCCGCCGAACAGGAAACAGCGGTGTGGGCCACTCTATGGCCGCCACGTGTCCCGCCGAACAGGAAACAGCGGTGCGGGACCAATCGCTGCCCGCCACGTGTCCACACACCGCACAGTAAGGCGGCTGGCGCCCGCCAATCAGACGGTGACACGTGGCCTCCCGGTTGACCCGCCAGCCGGTCGGCGGCCCTGCCGGGCGCGCGGCATGGCCCCGTCGTGCGCACGCGCCCCGAGGTACCCGCCCCGGCCCCGTGCACCGCGCACGGTGCGCCCGCGAATCAGAGGGTGACACGTGTCCCCTACACCCGGTCCACGCATTCCACTTCGGAATTCCGTGGACCGCGCCGCGTGCACCGACCAACCGGAGGCTGCCACGTGCCCCCGCCTTGGTCCATGCACCGCCGCGCTCACCCGGTAGACCGCGCGCCTTGCGCCCGCCAATCAGGCGGTGCCACGTGTCCATGCGCCGGGTCTGTGCACCCCGCCGCGCAGCTCTGTGGACCGCGCATCCTGAACCGGCCAATGACAGGCCGCCACGTGGCATCCCGGCGGTCTACGGCCCCTCCCATGCACCATTTTCCACTAAAAACTTCCGGGAGTCCGTTTTTGGGCATCCGGACTCAGAAACAAACAAGCAAATAGCCGTTTTCAAGCGTTTTTCCGTGCTGAATCCATTTCCGACCTCTGTTGGGCCTAATTCTTTTCCAAAGTTTCGGCAAACTCAGCCGAAGGCCTACACAGGTAAAAATAACACACAGGGTCCATCAGTGGCATCCCATTGATGCACCATGGGCCAGATACACCGACACTAGGTGCTCTAACAGTGGATTCATCGGAAGAACGTTGCATGGGAATCAGGGCCACTATATCCTCCCCCACTAAAAGGAAGTTTCGTCCTCGAAACAAAGTAAGGTAGAACTGGCGTACCTCAACCAGTAGTCTCGAACAGAAAAGGGTATGCAGATCTCATCTCTGTCTCTAGCTCCCAAGTAGCCTCTCGCTCTTCGTGATTGCTCCATAAGATCTTCACATACGGAATGGTCCGGTTGCGCAATTCCCTCACCTCACGAGCAAGAATCCGCAACGGCCGCTCCTCGTAAACCAGGTCCTCACCGATCTCCAAGGGAGTGAAGTCAACCACATGCGACGGATCAAAGACATATCTCCTCAGGGCTGAGACATGAAAAACATCGTGTACACCGGCCAAACGTGGAGGAAGAGCAACTCTATAAGCCACAGGGCCTACCCTCTCAAGTACCTCAAAGGGTCCAACAAAACGGGGACTAAGCTTCCCACGCACTCCAAATCTCCGGACCCCTTTCGAAGGCGAGACCTTCAAGAATACATGGTCACCAATCTGAAACTCCAGGTCTCGCCGACGAGTGTCAGCATAACTCCTCTGACGACTCTGGGCTACCTCAAGGTGTCGACGAACAACTCTGACTTTCGCCTCAGCCTCCAAAAGAAGATCTGGTCCTAAAGTCCTCCTCTCACCCACGTCACTCCAATACAAGGGTGACCGACACTTGCGTCCATACAACGCCTCAAACGGAGCCATCTGAATGCTCGCCTGATAGCTGTTGTTGTACGCAAACTCAACCAAAGATAAGTGTTGGTACCACCCCCCTCCAAAATCCATAACGCACGCTCTCAGCATATCCTCGAGGGTCTGTATAGTGCGCTCAGACTGGCCATCAGTCTGTGGGTGGAAAGCAGTGCTGAAACTGAGCTGGGTCCCCAAAGCTGACTGTAAACTCCCCCAGAATCGTGACACAAACCTCGGATCCCGATCTGAAACAATCGACGCAGGTACCCCGTGTAGCCTCACTATCTCGTCCAAATACAACTGTGCCAGACGCTCCAATGACCAAGTCATCTGAACAGGCAAGAAATGTGCAGATTTGGTGAGTCTATCCACAATAACCCAAATCGCGTCGGCTCCACTCTGCGCTCTCGGCAGCCCTGTAACAAAGTCCATGGTGTTGGGTTATATGTAATAAGGATCTAAATAGAGGAAAAAACACCTAGAGGGGGGTGAATAGGTGTAAATGTATAAACACTCAAAAATCGTTGCGATAAAAACCCAATGCGGAAATAAAAATAACTCACAAGATTTTTACGTGGAAAACTCCATCACCGGAGTAAAAAACCACGGGACCGATAACACGGCAGAAATCCACTAGAATTAAAACACGTACAAGGTGATTTACCGTACACACTTACGACTCAACCTTTTCCATACGCTCCTAGAGGATCTTCTCCGCTCGCTCCGCGACGCTTCTCGAATCCACGATCTGCGCCCAACGCCGAATCCACGGCGTCCAACGTCGAATCCACGACGTCCGACCGAATCCACGGTCTTCACCCAATAGCACCCTTCGAATCCACGAACGTGCCTCGCTCCGAATCCACGAGAGCGGTTGAACCTTGAATCCACAAGGACACGCGAATCCACGCGCTGATTTTTGGGGTAAATCGTTGTTTTTGGTGGTGATGATCCGCCGAATACTTAGATCAAAGATAGATCGGAAATACCATCTAAGTATTCATTAGTTTGATTCAACTCAAGATGTGAGTATGAAAACCTAGAATCAAACTAATCAATATAGATGAAGAAACATAGAGTATTCTCTAATGATTTCCTTTCTTCTCTATATGTGGATCTAGGGCCGTATGAAATGATATATGAATATGACGGCTCTATTTGGATTCCATGGATTAACCCTAGAAAAAGAGTCATAGGGTCTATTTATAGGTTAGAAACCCTAGGAAGGAGATAAGAATCAAAAACCTAACATTTCTGGAATTTTGACGGACGACGATCCGGATCGGATTTGGGCGATCCGGATTGCAGTAGCAATAAAGACGGTTTCCAGAAAACAAACGTTCGGGATCCGGATCGGAATGCCTGATCCGGATCGTTCATACATTTCAGAAAACTCATCGTTCGGGATCTGGATCGTGAGATGCTGCGATCCGGATTGAAGTGATGTATGAAACAACAACCTTCGGGATCCGGATCGCTGGCTCTGATCCGGATCCTGAACATGTCCGAACACCAGTTTTTGATTTTTATGCAGTTAAAAATTCTTCCAAGTGTTTCTACACTACAAGAAGTATTCGGATCACCAAAAATATTTAGTTAAACATACTTGATCCTTTTGAATTCTTCTTTCTTGAGATTGAGTTGAATGATCCAACTTTCTTTACCTTCAATCTTCAAGACTTGAAACTTTCACGAAACTACGCCAACTCAAATTCCGTAACACATGGTAATGTGGTCCCACTTCCACTCGGGAATTGGAAGACTTTGTAACTTGCCAGCAGGAACCCGGTGCTCTGCTTTCACTTGCTGGCAAGTTAAACAGTGAGCCACAAATCTTCCAATGTCCTGCTTCATTCCGGACCACCAAAAATATGCCTTGAGGTCCTTATACATCTTAGTACCACCAGGATGAATGGTATAAGGTGTATAATGGGCCTCTCTCAAAATCTGGTCTCTGATCTCTGGATCCGAAGGCACACAAACTCGGTCCCTGTACCGTAGTACTCCCGAGCTATCCACTGAAAAATCCCCTATCTGATCTGCATGTACCTGGGATCTGATCCTCTCCAAGTGGGGGTCCTCACTCTGCGTCTCCCTAATCCTGTCCAACAGAGTGGGCTGCAAGACCATAGACATCAGTCTAGCAGAGACCCCAGGGGATACAACCTCAATCTGGAGTCGCCTCAACTGCTCAATCAGTGGGGCCTGCTATGTGACCAACATGCTCAAGCTCTGCACTGACCTCCGACTCAAAGCATCTTCTACTACATTGGCCTTGCCGGGATGATAAAGGATACTTACATCGTAATCCTTTAGTAACTCCAACCACCGGCGTTGCCTCAGGTTCAGCTCCTTTTGAGTAAACAGATACTTTAAGCTCTTATAATCCGTGTAGATCTCACAATGCTCACCGTAGAAGTAATGCCGCCACAGCTTCAATGCAAACACCACAGCTGCCAGCTCTAAATCATGAGTAGGGTAATTCTTCTCATAATCCTTTAATTGCCGTGAAGCATAAGCAATTACCCTCCCATGCTGCATCAAGACACAACCCAAACCGCTGTGCGAGGCGTCACTGTAAATCACGTAGCCATCTCCCATCACTGGCAGTGTAAGAACTGGTGCTGAAATCAGTCTCCTCTTCAGCTCCTCAAAACTCCGCTGACACTGCTCAGTCCAAATGAACCTCATCCCCTTCCTAGTCAAACAGGTCAGGGGAGTAGAGAGCTTCGCAAAGCCCTCTACAAACCGACGGTAGTAGCCTGCCAAGCCCAGAAAGCTCCGGACCTCCGTCACCGTCGTCGGTCTCGGCCAATCCCGAACTGTATCGATCTTCGTCGGGTCAACTGCCACCCCTGCGGCTGATACCAAGTGGCCCAAAAATGCAACCTCCCGAAGCCAAAACTCGCACTTCTTAAGCTTGGCATACAGCTTCTTCTCACGTAGAAGCTGCAGCACTATCCTCAAGTGCTCCTCATGATCCACATCGCTCCGGGAGTAGATCAAGATGTCATCAATGAACACAACCACAAACAAGTCCAAGTACGGCTGAAATACCCGGTTCATCAAATCCATGAATGCAGCTGGGGCATTAGTCAAACCAAACGGCATAACCGTAAACTCATAATGCCCATACCGGGATCGAAAAGCCGTCTTGGGGATGTCCTCGGCCCTCACCCTCAACTGGTGGTAACCTGACTGAAGATCAATCTTCGAAAACACTGTGGCTCCCTGCAACTAATCAAATAAATCATCTATCCGTGGAAGGGGGTACTTGTTCCGGATGGTCACTTTATTCAACTCCCGATAATCCACACACAAACGAAGCGACCCATCCTTCTTCTTCACAAATAAAATTGGCGCTCCCCACGGAGAAACACTAGGCCTGACAAAGCCCCTGTCCATAAGATCCTGAAGCTGGGCCTTCAACTCTCTCAACTCGGCAGGTGCCATCCTATAAGGCGCCTTTGAGATTGGTGTGGTTCCCGGTACCACATCAATCACAAACTCCACCTCCCTCTCCGGCGGCATAGTTGTCAACTCAGGGGGAAACACATCTGGGAACTCGCGGACAACAGGAATATCCTCGAGTCCCAGTGCCGCCGTAGGCACCTCCACAATCGTCCCTAAGAAAGCGGTGCAGCCTCTACTAATCATCCGCCTAGCCCTCGCCGAAGAAACAGTCATCGCAAAGAAGGTGCTCTGGCAGCCTCTGAAAACAAACTCCTCCTGTCCAGGCTCGCGGAGGGTCACCGTCCTCTCTCTGCAGTCTATAATAGCATAGTACCTCGACAACCAATCCATACCTAGCACGACGTCGAAATCCTGGAGCTGCCGCAAGACAAGCAAGTCCGCCGGCAAAATCCAGGATCCCAACTGCACAGGGCAATCCCTACAATACTCCTCGACATGCAAGACATGATCTGGTATCTGAACCTCTAATGCATGTGATAAAGAAACTACCTCTATACCATGAAGGGATGCAAATGCTCTACTGATAAAAGAATGTGATGCACCGGTATCAAAGAGAGTACGAGTACGAACTGCAGAAATCAAAATAATACCTGCGACGACATGCTCTGCTGCTGTAGCATCCTCTACCTGAGCGGCATAAACTCGACCGCTCGGCACCGGGGGATGTCGCTCTGGCTGTCGCGAGGACGATGAAGCAAAGTCTGGCCTACCGGAGGCCGCCGAAGGTCCTGCTGACTGACGAGGAACGAAGGATGCAGAAGCTGATGAAGGAGCTGGGTAACCTGCCCTGGGGCACGCCCTCGCGAAGTGACCGGTCTGCCTGCAACGGAAGCAGCGGCCCTGACTCTGCGGGCACTGGGCCCGTGGGTGCGGTCCTCCACAAATGACACAACGATCAGGGCGCGGCTGCCGCGAAGTCTGCTGCTGCTGCGAAGACTGCTGCTGCTGCGAAGACTGCTGCTGTCGAGGTGGTCGACGCTGCTGCTGCTGGAACTGACGAGATGCCCCAGATCTCTGCCGCCCCTGATACCCCCGTCCCTGAGAGTGGAAACGGGGAGGTCTCGGGGGTCCCTGTCTACTCGACTGCCCCTCCTCAAACAGCGCCGGGCGCTTTGCCCCAGGAGTCACTACGGGGGCTGGAGCCGCCTCTGCCATCACGACCTCACCACTCTCCACATACAGTGCCTGCTCCATCGAGGCCTCCAAAGTCTGTAATCTGCGGGAGCGGACCAACTGATAAATGTCCCGACGCAACCCTCTCTCGAACATATAGATCCGGTGGGTCTCATCTCTGGCCACGTGGGGCATACAAGCTAACAGCCGATTGAAATCGGCTATGTACACGTGTACGGGCCTATCTCCCTGGCGGAGATTCCTCAACTGCTCCTCCAAACTCTGTCGAACACTCTCGGGAAAGAAAGCCCCAAGAAGCATACCGCGAAACTCTGCCCATGAGATAAACTGGGTCCCAGGCGGACCAGCGGGTTGCACACGCCGCCACCATGCCTCGGCGTTGCTCTCCAGAAAATGAGTAGCCAACAGAACTCGAAACCTCTCATCAATAAAAAGGCTCTCGAAATGGCGCTCCATGGCCGTAACCCAAGACTCAGCCGCCTACGGCTCAGCACTCATACCCGAAAAGCGGGGTGGATCAAACTTGCGAAACCTCAACAAAAGACTCACCAAAACCTACTGCTCTGCCAAAGTCAAAGATCCCGTCGTCCCAGACGGTGGCCTACTGGAAACTGGCTCAGCCGGAACTGCTGGTGCAGGCTGCACAACCGAGGGTGCCACAACAGAGGAAGAAGGCACCGGTGAACTCTCAGGGGTGCTACCGCCGGCTGCGCTCTCTGCTCCAACAAGAGCGTCAACCGACTCACAGCCTCCTCCTGGCGTCGAGACGTCTCAGCCAACTGTGCCATCTGGGCACGGAGCTCCAAAACCTCGCTCTGCTGTCCCTGCCCCGAGTCCTCCTGCTCGGGCTCAGAGGACGAAGGCTGCGAACGCGTCACCATCGAGCGTCGAGGAGGCATCCCCACCTGAGGGACAAGGCAAACAGTCAGAACCCAAATCATCTCTCGACCCAATCTAGTGAAAGTCAGAAGGCATGTCCCCCTTCCCGAAGTACTATGTTGTCTGCAGCCAACATAGTTGCCACCGAAGGAAGACATGTCAATCGCTCACCCCGAACCGCTCGGGAGAGTTAGAAATCCAATCAGGACTCTCGCTAAAATCACGGCTCTCACGCGAGTCATCCTAGGGTCCAACCACAAGCCTAGGGTTCCTAAGTCCTCCAAGACCTACATCCTAGGCTCTGATACCACTCTAATCTGTCACGCCCCGGGGCGATACTGTGCCCCGGCTCGCTAACAGATCCACCGCCTATACGGGAAGCCCCGTATAGGCGTAGCGACTAACCTGCAAAGAAACATCTACACTAGCAGATATCAGAGCTGAAAGAGAAAAAAGCTGGAATAAAATACATAAAATAAAACTACAACTCACAAATATACAGACCAACCTCACCAGAATACAGGAGTCTCTCAGAAAAGCAGGAAAGAAAGGTACAACTCAAAACCTCACTACAAAAGTCACTCGACATAACACACACCAAAATAGTACTGGGGTACATCTACTCACACACTGAAGATGACAGGAGGGGATCTATCTCGCGACTCCCTTACCTCGGTCTGAAGGAGCTGGATCAGCAACAGGAGCTGCAGGAACCGGAGCAGAAGTCCCTGGGGAGAAGACACCACGACGGGTGTGAGAACTACATCCCACAGTAGTTCTCAGTGGGTGCCGCCAACAAGCCCGACGGTCTGCCCACTAAGTCTACCAGAGGCATAAAGTAACATATGCAGTGCTGTATGGAAAGCTGGGGAAAAATAACTCTACAGCTACTATGCCTCTAACTAGATGCTCAAAAGTGGAACAGAAAGACATGATGCCACGACTAACTCTCCTCCCTGATCACCCAATCTAAACTGACTGCCTCATCGGGTCCAGTCAAACCTGCGCCAACCTACTGCCGTTACGTCCCGGAGGAGCGGTCTTACGTAGGGCATCCATGGCTGCCAACAAAAGCACAGCCAGAGGGACAAATGCAACAACAAGTCGCGAAAGAACATCTCAAACTCACGCCGATACAACAACCCGGTCTCGCCTACTCCGGAGTGGCACTCGAGGGGAGCGACCCGCTCGAGTCAAAGTAACCCATAAGTATCTCTGTAAAGCATCTCTGTAAAGCTCAAATGTGGCTCATGCAGGCTATGATCCAATCCTCGATCAACAAGATCGACTACCAAACAAATCACTGACTCACTCACTGGCTGGAATCTACACAGCTGAGACTCACTGTCTCTCTGACAGTTTCCAAGAACCCAGATCTACCATCACTATCACTCTCCCAAAGAAATCAGATCTACAGACTGCTATCAACTCCACTCGGTCCCCAGACACGAGTGCAAATGCATCCCACAACCACCCGACCTCTCGGCCCACAACTCGGGCGAGGAAAAGCTAAGTCCACAGTGAAATGAAGTATCGTGATGTGGAATGTCTAAACAATAAAAACCTAGCCCAAGTTGGAGTTTTCTACAGACTGGCTGAACATGATACATATGACAGGGGTGCTAGGTCAAGTTCCAAGATTTCACTACTTAACATAGAGTAGGAATCAAAAGATTCAGCAACTGATATACAAGATACAACATACAGTTTTACACATGCTAATACTCCAATTTCTAACATGCATGATCCTACACACATAGAATTAGTACACAGTCCAGAGTTCTTGGAAGCAAGGTCACCCACCTGAAAGTGCTAACTGCCCGGAATCGTACAGCTGAGAAAGCCCCAAACAGTCAAATCACAAATCCCACCAAGCCAACAACACGGTAGAAGTGCTCACAACCTCCTGGGTACAAACATACACCAAAATTACACTTTAATCCACAAGAATTCCACATTCCCAAAATCTGTGTGAACAGTCCCATTAACACGAAATTTTCACCTGAAAAACCTCCTCCAAAAATTCCAATAAAAATATGACGGCAATCCTCGCGAAGATTAGATATCGATAGAGTCCTGAAACGTCGAATTCCGATGTCCGGATGAGGAGATAAAAATCCGACAAGCAGGTGTTGTCCAAATCAACCAACAGTCGCAAAGGGGGTTAAAAATGTACCCAAAACCCCAAGAAAAGCTCGGATCCAGAAAAAGTGTCCAACACGGAAAATGTAGATTTACCTCTTACGAAACCGTCACCGCAGAAATCGTCCAAAAATAACGTCGGGGTAGCCCGGTAGACCTCCCAGACTAAACTGCGACGAAAATGGGCCTCCAACAGTAAATCGTCGCTCCGCACCCCGATGCAGAAGTCGCCGTCGTCGCGGCCTCCAAAAATCCTGAGCTTCCACCAAAAGATGCACAAGAGGGAGAGAAGGAAATTTGGTTAAGGACTCAAGAGCTAAAAGCTTCGGGAAAAGCCTCTAAAAGGAAGCTAAGGAGGCCTATTTATAGGCCTCACCCGAAATCAGCCCAAAACACAAGTTAACAGGTTTCGGGCCCGATTTTTCGGGCGCCCGAAAGTTTCGGGCGGCTACAGTGTTGGGCCGGCCCAACACTGTTCACGCCCGAACGCACCAAATGATGCCACGTGTCCCGCCGAACAGGAAACAGCGGTGTGGGCCACTCTATGGCCGCCACGTGTCCCGCCGAACAGGAAACAGCGGTGTGGGCCACTCTATGGCCGCCACGTGTCCCGCCGAACAGGAAACAGCGGTGCGGGACCAATCGCTGCCCGCCACGTGTCCACACACCGCACAGTAAGGCGGCTGGCGCCCGCCAATCAGACGGTGACACGTGGCCTCCCGGTTGACCCGCCAGCCGGTCGGCGGCCCCGCCGGGCGCGCGGCATGGCCCCGTCGTGCGCACGCGCCCCGAGGTACCCGCCCCGGCCCCGTGCACCGCGCACGGTGCGCCCGCGAATCAGAGGGTGACACGTGTCCCCTACACCCGGTCCACGCATTCCACTTCGGAATTCCGTGGACCGCGCCGCGTGCACCGACCAACCGGAGGCTGCCACGTGTCCCCGCCTTGGTCCATGCACCGCCGCGCTCACCCGGTAAACCGCGCGCCTTGCGCCCGCCAATCAGGCGGTGCCACGTGTCCATGCGCCGGGTCTGTGCACCCCGCCGCGCAGCTCTGTGGACCGCGCATCCTGAACCGGCCAATGACAGGCCGCCACGTGGCATCCCGGCGGTCTACGGCCCCTCCCATGCACCATTTTCCACTAAAAACTTCCGGGAGTCCGTTTTTGGGCATCCGGACTCAGAAACAAACAAGCAAATAGCCGTTTTCAAGCGTTTTTCCGTGCTGAATCCATTTCCGACCTCTGTTGGGCCTAATTCTTTTCCGAAGTTTCGGCAAACTCAGCCGAAGGCCTACACAGGTAAAAATAACACACAGGGTCCATAAGTGGCATCCCATTGATGCACCATGGGCCAGATACACCGACACTGGGTGCTCTAACAGTGGATTCATCGGAAGAACGTTGCAAGGGAATCAGGGCCACTACAATTACATTACATGTATAGCAATAAAATAATTGGGAATTGTATGATTTTTGGGTTTGGTTCATACAATTATCTTATCAAGGAATACTAGAGATATAAAATTAATGCGTTTGATTTAACACTAAAATTGTAATAATTTAGACAGTAATGTATATAATTTTTCAGAATTACTTTTATACTTAAAATTTTATTTATGTATATATATTTACCATTAGAATTTAAATAAAAATTAAATCAATAATAAATATATGCAAAAAATAAAAATGATCATAAAAAAAATATCTATGGCCGCACGGACATAGTGTCGGCCGTGCGACCATGGATCTTGTTGTGATGACCTGGATCTCTGCAGAGCTGTGGTAGAGTCATTGGTGACATCTAGGGAGCCTGTACTGTGTGTTGGAGGTGTTTGTGCACCAATTGGACACAAGTGGCGGACTTCGGGCTTAATGGATCACGTGGGTGATCAGTGGACTCCGTCGGATCTTTAGAAGTGGTTTCGCGCGAAGCGGATATTAAAAATGGACTCAGCGCGAAGTTTGGACCAAGGAACACCTTTCCGGATGCCTTCGGCAAATTTTGGAGTTGGAATTTGGCAAAATGGACATCAAATTCGGATTCAGCGCGCGAAAACGGTCAAAATGGACTACCTACTTGATATTTTGCGCAACCGGTTACTGTTCATGCCGGAACAGTGATTCCGGCGGCCGGCGGGCAGTGGCGGCGGCGGCGGGCAGCGGCGGAGCACGGCGGATGGGCTCGGGCAGGCGGCGGAGCGGCCGCGGGGAGCGCGCGGGCGCGGGCAGCGCGCGGGCAGGAGCGCGGGCAGCGCGCGGGCAGGCGCGCGGGCGCGCGGGCGCGCGGGCAGGTGCGCGGTCCACGGGCCGGCGTGCACCAGGGGCAGGACACGTGGCATGTTGAGATTGGTCGGTGCAGTGGACTTGGACCACGGAGCAGGCGGGCGCGGTGCATGGACCGGCGGGACACGTGTCTGATCGTGGTTGGCGGGCTCATAAAGGCTGGGTCCACGGGGTGCACCGGGGTGCCTCGGGATTCGCGCCTGGCAGGGGGCGCAGGCGGCGGGCGCAGGCGGCACGTGGGCGCGTTGACCGGGCTTTCCCGCGCTCGGGCCCGCCACGTGTCGTCGCCGCGTTGGTCCACGCGTCGCGCAGTGGATGGCCAGCGCGGCTGTCCGCTGTTGCGGGGGCGACGTGGAGGCCCGAGGGACTTTCGGGCGCGCACAGTGTTGGGCCGGGCCCAACACTGTAGCCGCCCGAAAATCCCAAGCGCCCGGAAGTTGGGACTTATTGGGTATTTGTTGATTTGTTTTTCCAGCCTATAAACAGGCCCCTGTTCAGCAGTGAAGAACTCTTTCTCAGTGCGGATTTTTGCAGTGCAACCTTCAGGAGATTTCTTCCTCTCCCAGAGCCGGGTCCATATGCAGATTCCAGGATTTTTCTGCGGCACGCATCCCGAGGTTTGCATTTTTACGGCGCGGCACGACGCTCGTTCGTTTGTGATCTTCTTCGTCGCATTTTGGTGCGAGGACTCCCCCGGCTTACTCCGACCTCCAATTGAGGCGATTCTTGCGCCGTTGGACTCACGACAGGTAGGGCTTTGATCTTCCTGTTTTGAGCTCCTCCTCATTTCGAGTTTATCTTGGAGTTCCCCGAGCTTCCATTTGACCATTTTTCTTGGGCGGAGTTTTGGAATGCACTGTGGTATTTCGGCCATATCTTTGCGCGCAGGCATCGGATTGGAGTGACTCAAGAGGCGTTTTGCATCTACACATCACGAGGAATATCCCCAAATTTTCTTGGAATTTTCTGAATATTTTCGAAGGTGAGAAATCTCTGTTTACAGGAATTAGTGCTACAGTTTTTGCGAGCAGTTTATTTCGAGGTGGTTCCCTTGTCGGATTTGTTTCTCAGTGTAGGAAACTCGGATTTGAGCGTGCAGGTACTCGTTTCGACGGGTTCGTCGCGAGGATTGTGAGAGTATTTTTCTTGGAATTTTCCGGGCACTTCTCGCAGGTAAAAACAGGGCACCTTTTGAACTGAATTCTGGACAGCATGTTTTCGGATACTTGTGTGCTTATTTGTGTGTATGTTTTAGGGTATTTGTGAACAGCGATCACGGCGGTTTATCTGTTTGAGTATTTGGCGTGAAAAAGGGATATTGGACAGCGAGGAGGTTTTACAGCTGAGGATTGCGCGTGTCCAGGTGGGTGGTTGCTTTATCCCTCTTTTCTGACTTACCCACTAGGAGTATTAGAGAGATCCTTCTTGAACATCCATGATTGATAATTGTAATTGGGACTTGCATGCTTGTGGGAATCTGATAGTGGTTGGGACTTATACATGATTGTATGGATTGCTATGTTAGCACTTAACCTTGCATGTGGAATGGAACATTTAATTGGGACTATATGATTATCCTGTTAGTGGTTGCTACTATTTGAGAATTTTATGACATGCATAGGTAGATAGTGATGCTTTATTATGGAACATGGATTATAGACATGTGTGGTTGGATAATGTTTTAGCATGATGGTTATATCTATGCGGAGCTATTAATTGTTACACATGTGGAACCACTATTTGGACACCTTTTCCTTTATTTCCTTGAGAACACTTGCATGCTTGTATGGACATCTAGATAGGCCATCTTTTATCGCTACACTTTCATGCTGGAACTTGACTTAGGAGAAACTTTGTTTGCTTATTTTCTCCTTTTCGTTAGTCAGGTGGTTCTTGTTGCTCGGGTTTGAACAGGGGTTTGGGATAGTGTAGCTGGGGCCTGGATTATGGATTATGGGTTTTGGCGGCGACCGCGGATATTGGGCGGTAGACCGGATGTCGGTTATAGGACATCGGCGATAGGGCATGATTATGGACTAGAGGGTTTTGTGGCAACCACGGATAGTAGGCGGTTGACCAGATGTCGGATGTGGGACATGATTGTGATTGTGGGTTATTCCGGCGACCGCGGATATTTGGCGGTTGACCGGAGGTCGGTTGTGAGACTGGGTTGTTGATTTTGGGGTATTGCGGCAATCGCGGATATTGGGCGATTGACCGGATGGTTACTTTTGCATCTGATTGGGAATCAATTTTCTTTTAGTGGAGGGTTGTGTTCCACTGGGGCTTTATAGTTGTGATCCAGTCCTGCTTTTGTTACTTATCACACCGGCGCGGTTATTGCCCGATGATGCTTTACTCGTGTGGGTCGCTCCCCTAGAGATCCCCTCCGGAGGCCGGGGCCAGACAGTTATGGACAGTTTTGCTATCACATCGGCGTGGCTTATTTGCCCGATGATGAGGGCGGCAGCATGAACTTTGCTATCACATCGGCGCGGCTTACTTGCCCGATGATGAGGGCGGTACAGATTGGGTTCATCTGGGACGGTTGATTGTTGTTGCATACGGTTATTCCAGTCTAGGACTGTATTTAGAGTCATAGTAGTGGTAGATTTTCCTTTTTCAGCGGTTTCATTTCTTACCACTCTCCTTTTCTTTTTGCCTCTGGTAGACCTAGTGGGTGTGTCAGAATTTATGGTTTTACCCACTAGGGGAGGCTACTGGTTTACTAGTAGTTCTCACCCCCATTCTTCTTTCCTCCTTTTCTTCTTTCTTGTTTTGCAGTGTCTTCTGTGGGTGCTGCTGGGCTTTCAGCGGCGGGTCGAGGAGAGAGGACGGCTTAGTATATAGATCTCGAGGCAGGATGAGCGAGTTAGCTGGACTGTTGGTGTACCAGGTTTCCTCAGACGGTTGTACTTTTACATTTGGGACTGGCTTTTGCCAGCAGGTTGTATTTATTTTGGTGAGCTGGGAGAGACTGATGTATCATTTATACAGTTGTATTGTATTTTATTTCCAGCTTCAGTCTGAGATGTATTAGATTTTAGTTCAGCTCTGTTTTTATTGCTCTTTTATTACTATCTCTTATATCTGAGCAGGTTTGGCGCTTCGTGTACGCGGAAAATACTGTGTGCGCGGCGGATATGTAGACGGGCCCGGGTTCCAGTTTACACCCGGGGCGTGACAGATTAGGTGGTATCAGAGCTTAGGGATAGGTCATTTGGGACTTAGGAAACCCTAGGCTTTTCGGCAGACCCTAGGATGTTAGTGCGTGAGAGACGCGACATTTTGCGAAAGTCGGTGATTTATTGGTTTGACTCTTCCTGTGAGTGAAGAGGGATCGACATATCCTATTTTTGTGGGACAGTTATGTTGGCTGCGGACAACATAAAGTTACAAAAATAGAGGGATGTCTTTGACTTTCGCTAGATTGGGTCGATTGTTTGGGGTGTGCTGATTTGTGGTTTTATCATGGTGAGCGGTGTCTCCCCGACGTTGGGCCCTGACCCGGGTGCACCTTGGTGCGGCAGTTGGGTCTGAGCTGGTTGTTTCGGGCCGGATACCCAGATTGGAGTCTGAGAGCTCCGGACCCGAAGGGTAGGTGTGTTGGAGGCAGATCATCGAAGCGGTGACACAGTTGTCGGATCAGCGCAGTGGCACAGTTGTCGGACGAGTGACACAGTTGTCGGATCAGCGCAGTGGCACAGTTGTCGGATCAGCGCAGTGGCACAGTTGTCGGAGTAGCGAGTAGCCCCCTCCGTCCCGATGTTTAGTGCTGGGGCACCCAGGAAGGGTGGACAGTTGACAGCGGGTAAGCTGTGGGATTGCTTTGATCAAGTGAGCCAGTTTTGGCGGATGAGTCACCCCGAATTGCGGGAGTGAGTATGGAGCCCTTGGAGGCAGGGTCTTGTTCGATGGGGGGATAGAGAGTACTTGGAGGCCTTTTATGTCAAGAGTTAACACGGTTGCTGAACTGCACGCTCCATGTGTAGAGGGACGGGGCGCATAGGATATGAGTGTTTGAGAGTGGATTGCGCCAAGATACCTTTTAACTCATTGGGTCCCTCCAGTACGGATTAGGGACGCCTCATTGGAGTAGGCGCCGGGTGTGGAGCGTGGTATTGTAGTTCCTTTGGGTTGGGATCTACCGCCTGAGGCGAGTTCTGATTGAGGCGCTTGGCGCCGGGTGTTGGAGGACAGATCAGTCGGTGGAGGCATTCCCGATTTCTTTTTCCAGGATAGTGGATTTCTGAGACTGTCGGAGCACATATGTTACAGCGGTCGGTGTGGTGGTACTTGTTGGGCTGGCGGGTTCAGTTTTCTTTCGCGGCGGTTGATTATGCCGCAAGGACAGTTTTCTTGGGGAGCCAGGCCCGGAGGTGTTGGTGCACTTGGGTTGCTTGAGGGTTATCTTCGCCTCTATAGTTTTGACTTCGGGAGCGAGGCGGGTGTTTCGCAGTGGATGAGTAGACTTTTGGCTGGTATGGTTGAGGGACCTACGGCGGCGCCGGGACTCGGTGATACCCCCTTTGGTTGCGGGTTGTGATGACCTGGATCTCCGCATAGCTGTTGCTGTGCGTTGGGTGGCTTCTGGAGGCCTACGGGGTGCGTTGGAGGTGTTTGTGCACCAATTGGACACAAGTGGCGGACTTCGGGCTTACTGGATCACGTGGGTGATCAATGGACTCTGTCGGATCGTTAGAAGTGGTTTCGTGCGAAGCGGATATTAAAAATGGACTCAGCGCGAAGTTTGGACCAAGGAATACCTTTCCGGATGCCATCGGCAAATTTTGGGGTTGGAATTTGGCGAATGGACATCAAATTCGGATTCAGCGCGCGAAAGCGGTCAAAATGGACTACCCACTTGTTATTTTTGAGCACCGGTCACTGTTCATGCCGGAACAGTGTTTCCGGCCGCCGGCGGGCGGCGGCGGCGGCGGCGGGCAGCAGCAGAGCACGGCGGACGGGCTCGGGCAGGCGGCGGAGCGGCCGCGGGCAGCGCGCGGGCGCGGGCAGGCGCGCGGTCCACGGGCCGTCGTGCACCAGGGGCTGGACACGTGGCAGTGTAGGAGTGGTCGGTTTAGTGGACTTGGACCACGGAGCAGGCGGGCGTGGTGCATGGACCGGCGGGACACGTGGCGTCTTGCGGTTGGTGGGCTCATGGAGGCTAGGTCCACGGAGGTGCACCGGGGTGCCTCGGGTTCCGTGCCTGGCAGGGGCGCCAGGCGGCGCGTCAGGCGAGCACGTGGGCGCGGCAGTCGGGCGCTGACCGGGTGCGCGCCACGTGTCGACGTCCGCTGGTGGCCACGCGGCGCAGCCGGAGTGGTGGCTCCCGCTGTTGCCTGTTTTGTGGGCGACGTGGAGGCCCGAGGGACTTCCGGGCGCGCACAGTGTTGGGCCGGGCCCAACACTGTAGCCGCCCGAAAGTCCGGAGCGCCCGGAAATGGGGACAGGATGGGTATTAAGTGGATTGTTTCTTCCAGCTATAAATAGGCCGAGTTCAACTGAAGAGAGCTTCTTCCCTGTTCATCCTTTCACTGTGCAACCTTCAGGAGATTTCCTCCTCTCCATGGGACGGATCCATCTGCAGATTTCCAGATTTTTCCGCAGCACGCATCCCGAGGTTTCCATTTTTACGGCGCGACACGACGCTCGTTCGTTTGTGATCTTCTTCGTCGCATTTTGGTGCGAGGACTCCCCCGGCTTACTCCGACCTCCGATTGAGGCGATTCTTGCGCCGTTGGACTCACGACAGGTAGGGCTTTGATCTTCATGTTTGAGCTCCTCCTCATTTCGAGTTTATCTTGGAGTTCCCCGAGCTTCCATTTGACCCTTTTTCTTGGGCGGAGTTTTGGACAGCGGTTCGGTATTTCGGCCATATCTTCGCGCACAGGCATCGGATTGTGGTGATTCAGAAGGCATTTTGAATCTACACATCACGAGGAATATCCCCAAATTTTCTTGGAATTTTCTGAATTTTGTCCCGAAGGTGAATATCCCTTTTTACAGAACCTTGTGGTTTAGTTTTTGAGAGCAGTTTGTTTCGAGGTGGTTCTCTTGTCGGATTTGTTTCTCAGTGTAGGAAGCTCGGATTTGAGCGTGCAGGTAGTCGTTTCGACGGGTTCGTCGCGAGGATCGTGACAGTATTTTTCTTGGATTTTTCCAGGCACTTCTCGCAGGTAAAAACAGGGAAACATTGGACTGTTGTGTTTGGGACAGATTTTGTGTGAGCATTGTATGTTAATTATGTATGTTCTTTTGGAAATTTTGTACAGCGATCGCGGCGGCTTATCGGTTTGGGCGAGAGCACTATTTGGACTTGGAATTAGCGATCGAGGTGGGTGGTTGTTGTTTACCTCTATTTTGACATGCTCACTAGGAATATTAGAGTGATCCCTTTATTTGGACATGCATGCTTAAGTTATATAAATTGTGAGCCTATCATATGGAAAATACTATTGTGGATATTGATAGTGGTTGGGACTTATACATGTGAGTATGGATGGAATGTTAGCGTTTAACCTTGCATGTGGATTGGAATATTTATTTTGGACTTTATGATTATCCTGTTAGTGGTTGGTACTATTTGAGGACTTTATGACATGCATAGGTGGATAGTGATGCTTTATCATGGAACATGGATTATAGACATGTGTGGTTGGATAATATTTTAGCATGATGGTTATATCTATGCGGAGTTATTAATTGTTACACATGTGGAACCACTATTGGACACCTTTTCCTTTATTTCCTTGAGAACACTTGCATGCTTGTTTGGACATCTAGATAGGCCATCTTTTATTGCTACACTTTCATGCTGGAACCTGACTTAGGAGAAACCTTGTTTGCTTCTTTTCTCCTTTTCGTTAGTCAGGTGGTTTTTGTTGCTCGGGTTTGAGCAGGGGGTTTGGGATAGTGTAGCCGGGGCCTGGATTATGGATCATGGATTTTGGCGGCGACCGCGGATATTGGGCGGTTGACCGGATGTCGGTTATAGGACATCGGTGATAGGGCATGATTATGGACTAGAGGGTTTTGTGGCAACCGCGGATAGTAGGCGGTTGACCAGATGTCGGATGTGGGACATGATTGTGATTGTGGGTTATTCCGGCGACCGCGGATATTGGGCGGTTGACCGGAGGTCGGTTGTTAGACCTGGTCGTGGATTGTGGGGTATTGCGACAATCGCGGATATTGGGCGATTGACCGGATGGTTACTCTTGCATCTGATTGGGAATCAGTTTTCTTTTAGTGGAGGGTTGTGTTCCACTGGGGCTTTATAGTTGTGATCCAATCCTGCTTTTATCACACCGGCGCGGTTATTGCCCGGTGATGCTTTTATCACACCGGCGCGGTTATTGCCCGGTGATGCTTTCCTCGTGTGGGTCGCTCCCCTCGAGTTCCCCTCCGGAGGCCGGGGCCAGACAGTTATGGACAGATTTGCTATCACATCGGCGCGGCTTATTGGCCCGATGATGAGGGCGGCAGCAGGAATTTTGCTATCACATCGGCGCGGCTTCCTTGCCCGATGATGAGGGCGGTACAGATTGGGTTCATCTGGGACGGTTGGTTATTGTTGCATACGGTCATTCCAGTCTAGGACTGTATTTTAGAGGCATAATAGTGGTAGATTTCCCTTTTGCAGCGGTTTCATTTCTTACCACTCTTCTTTCCTTTTTGCCTCTGGTAGACCTAGTGGGTGTGTCAGAGTTTGAGGTTTTACCCACTAGGGGAGGCTACTGGTTTACTAGTAGTTCTCACCCCCATTCTTCTTTCCTCTTTTTCTTCTTCCTTGTTTTGCAGTGTCTTCTGCGGGTGCTGCTGGGCTTGCAGCGGCGGGTCGAGGAGAGATGACGGCTGAGTAGATAGATCTCGAGGCAGGATGAGCGAGTTAGCTGGACTGTTGGTGTACCCAGGATTCCTCAGACGGTTGTACTTTTACATTTGGGACTGGCTTTTGCCAGCAGGTTGTATTTATTTGGTGAGCTGGGAGAGACTGATGTATCATTTATACAGATGTATTGTATTTTATTTCCAGCTTCAGTCTGAGATGTATTAGATTCTAGTTCAGCTCTGTTTTCATTGCTCTTTTATTGTTATCTCTTATATCTGAGCAGGTTTGGAGCTTCGTGTACGCGGGAAATACCGTGTGCACGGCGGATTTGTAGACGGGCCCGGGTTCTGGTTTACACCCGGGGCGTGACAGATTAGGTGGTATCGGAGCTTAGGGATAGGTCATTTGGGACTTAGGAAACCCTAGGCTTTTTGGCGGACCCTAGGATGTTAGTGCGTGAGAGACGCGACATTTTGTGAAAGTCGGTGATTTATTTGGTTGACTCTTCCTGTGAGTGAAGAGGGATCGACATATCCTATTTTTGTGGGACAGTTATGTTGGCTGCAGACAACATAAAGTTACAAAAATAGAGGGTTGTCTTTGACTTTCGTTAGATTGGGTCGAGTGTTTGGGGGTGTGCTGATTTACGGTTTTTTTCGTGGTGAGCGGTGTCTCCCCGACGTTGGGCCCTGACCCGGGTGCACCTTGGTGCGGCAGTTGGGTCAGAGCTGGTTGTTTCGGGCCGGATACCCAGATTGGAGTCTGAGAGCTCCGGACCCGAAGGGTAGGTGTGTTGGAGGCAGATCTGCGGAGCGGTGACACGGTGGTCGGGTCAGCGCAGTGGCACAGTTGTCGGATCAGCGCGGTGACACAGTTGTCGGATCAGCGCGGTGACACAGTGGTCGGAGCAGCGCAGTGGCACAGTTGTCGGATCAGCGCGATGACACAGTGGTCGGATCAGCGCGGTGACACAGTTGTCGGATCTGCGCGGTGACACAGTGGTCGGAGCAGCGCAGTGGCACAGTAGTCGGAATAGCGAGTAGCCCCCTCCGTGTCGACGTTTAGTGTTGGGGCACCGAGGCAGGGTGGATAGTTGACAGCGGGTAAGCTGTGGGATTGCTTTGATCAAGTGAGCCAGTTTTGGCGGATGAGTCACCCCGATTTGTGGGATTGAGTATGGAGCGTGGTATTGTGGTTCCTTTGGATTGGGATCTACCGCCTGAGGCGAGTTCTGATTGAGGCGCTTGGCGTCGGGTGATGAAGGACAGATCAGTCGGAGGAGGCATTCCCGATTTCTTTTTCAGGATAGTGGATTTTTGGGACTGTCGGAGCACACATGTTACAGCGGTCGGTGTGGTGGTAGGTGTGAGTTGTTCCAGACTTTTGGGTTCGTATCTTCCTGATACGGGAGAATTCCCTTCTTGGTGGGTAGTGCTTTTGCTTCATTGCTTGGGTCAGGGGGGGGCAGGATGGTCACCACGCGCACGGGAGGCTTATTTTCCCGATCGCGCTTAGCATGTGGAGGATAGTTGTTGGTCCTGCCCGGTGCAGCTTGAGTCCTGGATTTTACCAGTAGACCTGATAGTCTTGGCTCAGCTGAGGGATGTTGTTTTGGTACTTGTTGGGCTGGCTGGTTCGGTTTCCTTTCGCGGCGGTTGATTATGCCGCAAGGACAGTTTTCTTGGGGAGCCAGGCCCAGAGGTGTTGGTGTACTTGGGTTGCTTGAGGGTTATCTTCGCCTCTATAGTTTTGACCTCGGGAGCGAGGCGGGTGTTTCGCAGTGGATGAGTAGACTTTTGGCTGGTGTGGTTGAGGGACCTACGGCGGCGCTGGGACTCGGGGATACCCCCCTTTTGGTTGCGAGTTCCTGGCTGTTCTCCTATTGGAGTTGTCTAGCATGTCACTAGGTTGAGAGTTGAGGACACAACTCCAGGATTCGATGTTTTGGGAAGTTTGTCAGACCATGTGTGTCGCCTTTGGGGCGCCGGTGCTATTCGAGTTGTGGATGTTGGTTCACTTCGGCTTTGTGTGGATCCCCGGGAATTTGATGAAGTGACCATCTGGGGCTAGCACCCTTGTCGAGCATGGAGGATTTGATTTACCAGCTGTAAAGGTCCCGGGTCTTCTTGAAGGTTGATTTGCAATCTGGTTTTCTCGACTGCATATGGCTGTGTGTTGATGCCGGAGAGTTGGGGAATTGCTTCTACATCCCGACGGTTTAGAGATTAGAGAGCAGAGTCTACATGATCAGTTGGGGGACTTATATTGGATACCTTGGGAGTACAGAGGTATGGGGATCAAGCTTTTGTGTCGATGGACTTGTGGTTGGATTATCTGAGACCCCGGGAGGAGCGGATGCTTGTACCGATGCAGACTACTTGGTAGCTCGAGCTGTTAGCCCAGCTGTACTTGGATGAGGTGGTGCGGTTTTTCTGGAATGCCCGCCTCTATTTTGTTCTAGTTAGAGACCCGAGGGTTGTATCGCGTCTCTAGAGGAGGTATTACACAGCCTTGGGAGCTCGAGTGGTGGATGATTGAATATTTACCCCCTCTATTTGGTTGAGATTCCGGATTGAGGAATGACTTTAGTTTCGAGGACGAAACTTTCTTTTAGTGGGGGAGGATGTGATGACCTGGATCTCCGCATAGCTGTTGCTGTGCGTTGGGTGGCTTCTGGAGGCCTACGGGGTGCGTTGGAGGTGTTTGTGCACCAATTAGACACAAGTGGCGGACTTCGGGCTTACTGGATCACGTGGGTGATCAATGGACTCTGTCGGATCGTTAGAAGTGGTTTCGTGCGAAGCGGATATTAAAAATGGACTCAGCGCGAAGTTTGGACCAAGGAATACCTTTCCGGATGCCATCGGCAAATTTTGGGGTTGGAATTTGGCGAATGGACATCAAATTCGGATTCAGCGCGCGAAAACGGTCAAAACGGACTAGCCACTTGTTATTTTTGAGCACCGGTCACTGTTCATGCCGGAACAGTGTTTCCGGCCGCCGGCGGGCGGCGGCGGCGGCGGCGGGCAGCGGCGGAGCACGGCGGACGGGCTCGGGCAGGAGGCGGAGCGGCCGCGGGCAGCGCGCGGGCGCGGGCAGCGCGCGGGCAGGCGCGCGGGCGCGCGGGCAGGCGCGCGGTCCACGGGCCGTCGTGCACCAGGGGCTGGACACGTGGCAGTTAGGAGTGGTCGGTTTAGTGGACTTGGACCACGGAGCAGGCGGGCGTGGTGCATGGACCGGCGGGACACGTGGCGTCTTGCGGTTGGTGGGCTCATGGAGGCTGGGTCCATGGAGGTGCACCGGGGTGCCTCGGGTTCCGTGCCTGGCAGGGGCGCCAGGCGGCGCGTCAGGCGAGCACGTGGGCGCGGCAGGCGGGCGCTGACCGGGTGCGCGCCACGTGTCGACGTCCGCTGGTGGCCACGCGGCGCAGCGGGAGTGGTGGCTCCCGCTGTTGCCTGTTTTGTGGGCGACGTGGAGGCCCGAGGGACTTCCGGGCGCGCACAGTGTTGGGCCGAGCCCAACACTGTAGCCGCCCGAAAGTCTGGAGCGCCCGGAAATGGGGACAGGATGGGTATTAAGTGGATTGTTTCTTCCAGCTATAAATAGGCCGAGTTCAACTGAAGAGAGCTTCTTCCCTGTTCATCCTTTCACTATGCAACCTTCAGGAGATTTCCTCCTCTCCCTGGGACGGATCCATCTGCAGATTTCCAGATTTTTCCGCGGCACGCATCCCGAGGTTTCCATTTTTACGGCGCGGCACGACGCTCGTTCGTTTGTGATCTTCTTCGTCGCATTTTGGTGCGAGGACTCCCCCGGCTTACTCCGACCTCCGATTGAGGCGATTCTTGCGCCGTTGGACTCACGACAGGTAGGGCTTTGATCTTCGTGTTTTGAGCTCCTCCTCATTTCGAGTTTATCTTGGAGTTCCCCGAGCTTCCATTTGACCCTTTTTCTTGGGCGGAGTTTTGGACAGCGGTTCGGTATTTCGGCCATATCTTCGCGCACAGGCATCGGATTGGGGTGATTCAAGGGGAATTTTGCATCTACACATCACGAGGAATATCCCCAAATTTTCTTGGAATTTTCTGAATTTTTCCCCGGAGGTGAATATCCCTTTTTACAGAACCTTGTGGTTCAGTTTTTGAGAGCAGTTTGTTTCGAGGTGGTTCTCTTGTCGGATTTGTTTCTCAGTATAGGAAGCTCGGATTTGAGCGTGCAGGTAGTCGTTTCGACGGGTTCGTCGCGAGGATCGTGACAGTATTTTTCTTGGATTTTTCCAGGCACTTCTCGCAGGTAAAAGCAGGGAAACATTGGACTGTTGTGTTTGGGACAGATTTTGTGTGAGCATTGTATGTTAATTATGTATGTTCTTTTGGAAATTTTGTACAGCGATCGCGGCGGCTTATCGGTTTGGGCGAGAGCACTATTTGGACTTGGAATTAGCGATCGAGGTGGGTGGTTGTTGTTTACCTCTATTTTGACATGCTCACTAGGAATATTAGAGTGATCCCTTTATTTGGACATGCATGCTTAAGTTATATAAATTGTGAGCCTATCATATGGAAAATACTATTGTGGATATTGATAGTGGTTGGGACTTATACATGTGAGTATGGATGGAATGTTAGCGTTTAACCTTGCATGTGGATTGGAATATTTATTTTGGACTTTATGATTATCCTGTTAGTGGTTGGTACTATTTGAGGACTTTATGACATGCATAGGTGGATAGTGATGCTTTATCATGGAACATGGATTATAGACATGTGTGGTTGGATAATATTTTAGCATGATGGTTATATCTATGCGGAGTTATTAATTGTTACACATGTGGAACCACTATTGGACACCTTTTCCTTTATTTCCTTGAGAACACTTGCATGCTTGTTTGGACATCTAGATAGGCCATCTTTTATTGCTACACTTTCATGCTGGAACCTGACTTAGGAGAAACCTTGTTTGCTTCTTTTCTCCTTTTCGTTAGTCAGGTGGTTTTTGTTGCTCGGGTTTGAGCAGGGGGTTTGGGATAGTGTAGCCGGGGCCTGGATTATGGATCATGGGTTTTGGCGGCGACCGCGGATATTGGGCGGTTGACCGGATGTCAGTTATAGGGCATCGATGATAGGGCATGATTATGGACTAGAGGGTTTTGTGGCAACCGCGGATAGTAGGCGGTTGACCAGATGTCGGATGTGGGACATGATTGTGATTGTGGGTTATTCCGGCAACCGCGGATATTGGGCGGTTGACCGGAGGTCGGTTGTTAGACCTGGTCGTGGATTGTGGGGTATTGCGGCAATCGCGGATATTGGGCGATTGACCGGATGGTTACTCTTGCATCTGATTGGGAATCAGTTTTCTTTTAGTGGAGGGTTGTGTTCCACTGGGGCTTTATAGTTGTGATCCAATCCTGCTTTTATCACACCGGCGCGGTTATTGCCCGGTGATGCTTTTATTACACCGGCGCGGTTATTGCCCGGTGATGCTTTCCTCGTGTGGGTCGCTCCCCTCGAGTTCCCCTCCGGAGGCCGGGGCCAGACAGTTATGGACATATTTGCTATCACATCGGCGCGGCTTATTGGCCCGATGATGAGGGCGGCAGCAGGAATTTTGCTATCACATCGGCGCAGCTTCCTTGCCCGATGATGAGGGCGGTACAGATTGGGTTCATCTGGGACGGTTGGTTATTGTTGCATACGGTCATTCCAGTCTAGGACTGTATTTTAGAGGCATAGTAGTGGTAGATTTTCCTTTTGCAGCGGTTTTATTTCTTACCACTCTTCTTTCCTTTTTGCCTCTGGTAGACCTAGTGGGTGTGTCAGAGTTTGAGGTTTTACCCACTAGGGGAGGCTACTGGTTTACTAGTAGTTCTCACCCCCATTCTTCTTTCCTCTTTTTCTTCTTCCTTGTTTTGCAGTGTCTTCTGCGGGTGCTGCTGGGCTTACAACGGCGGGTCGAGGAGAGAGGACGGCTGAGTAGATAGATCTCGAGGCAGGATGAGCGAGTTAGCTGGACTGTTGGTGTACCCAGGATTCCTCAGACGGTTGTACTTTTATATTTGGGACTGGCTTTTGCCAGCAGGTTGTATTTATTTTGTGAGCTGGGAGAGACTGATGTATCATTTATACAGATGTATTGTATTTTATTTCCAGCTTCAGTCTGAGATGTATTAGATTCTAGTTCAGCTCTGTTTTCATTGCTCTTTTATTGTTATCTCTTATATCTGAGCAGGTTTGGCGCTTCGTGTACGCGGGAAATACCGTGTGCACGGCGGATCTGTAGACGGGCCCGGGTTCTGGTTTACACCCGGGGCGTGACACGGGTTCCCGGCTGTTCTCCTATCAGAGTTGTCTAGCATGTCACTAGTTTGAGAGTTGAGGACACAACTCCAGGATTCGATGTTTTGGAAAGTTTGTCAGACCAAGTGTGTCGCCTTTGGGGGCGCCGGTGCTATTCGAGTTGTGGATGGTTGGTTCACTTCGGCTTTGTGTGGATCCCCGGGAATTGATGAAGTGACCATCTGGAGCTAGCACCCTTGTCGAGCATGGAGGATTTGATTTACCAGCTGTTAGGGTCCCGGGTCTTCCTGAAGGTGGATTTGTAATCTGGTTTTCTCGACTGCATATGGCTGTGTGTTGATGCCGGAGAGTTGGGGAATTGCTTCTACATCCCGACGGTTTAGAGATTAGGGATCAGAGTCTACGTGATCAGTTGGGGGACTTGTATTGGATACCTTGGGAGTACAGAGGTATTGGGATCAGCTTTTGTGTCGATGGACTTGTGGTTGGATTATCGGGGCCCTGGGAGGAGAGGATGCATGTACCGATGCAGGCTACTTGGTAGCTCGAGCGGTTAGCCCAGCTGTACTTGGATGAGGTGGTGTGGTTTTCTGGAATGCCCGCCTCTACTTTGTTCTAGTTAGAGACCCGAGGATTGTATCACGTCTCTGGAGGAGGTATTAGACAGCCTTGGGAGCTTGAGTGGTGGATGATTGGATATTTACCCCCTCTACTTGGTTGAGGTTCCGGATTGAGGAATAACTTTAGTTTCGAGGACGAAACTTTCTTTTAGTGGGGGAGGATGTGATGACCTGGATCTCTGCAGAGCTGTGGTAGAGTCATTGGTGACATCTGGGGAGCCTGTACTGTGTGTTGGAGGTGTTTGTGCACCAATTGGACACAAGTGGCGGACTTCGGGCTTAATGGATCACGTCGGTGATCAGTGGACTCCGTCGGATCTTTAGAAGTGGTTTCGCGCGAAGCGGATATTAAAAATGGACTCAGCGCGAAGTTTGGACCAAGGAACACCTTTCCGGATGCCTTCGGCAAATTTTGGAGTTGGAATTTGGCAAAATGGACATCAAATTCGGATTCAGCGTGCGAAAACGGTCAAAATGGACTATCTACTTGATATTTTGCGCAACCGGTTACTGTTCATGCCGGAACAGTGATTCCGGCGGCCGGCGGGCAGCGGCGGCGGCGGCGGGCAGCGGCGGAGCACGGCGGACGGGCTCGGGCAGGCGGCCGCGGGCAGCGCGCGGGCGCGGGCAGCGCGCGGGGAGGCGCGCGGGCAGGCGCGCGGGCGCGCGGGCAGGTGCGCGGTACACAGGCCGGCGTGCACCAGGGGCAGGACACGTGGCATGTTGAGATTGGTCGGTGCAGTGGACGTGGACCACGGAGCAGGCGGGCGCGATGCATGGACCGGCGGGACACGTGTCTGATCGTGGTTGGCGGGCTCATGAAGGCTGGGTCCACGGGGTGCACCGGGGTGCCTCGGGATTCGCGCCTGGCAGGGGGCGCAGGCGGCGGGCGCAGGCGGCACGTGGGCGCGCTGACCGGGCTTTCCCGCGCTCGGGCCCGCCACGTGTCGTCGCCGCGTTGGTCCACGCGTCGCGCAGTGGATGGCCAGCGCGGCTGTCCGCTGTTGCGGGGGCGACGTGGAGGCCCGAGGGACTTTCGGGCGAGCACAGTGTTGGGCCGGGCCCAACACTGTAGCCGCCCGAAAATCCCAAGCGCCCGGAAGTTGGGACTTATTGGGTATTTGTTGATTTGCTTTTCCAGCCTATAAATAGGCCCCTGTTCAGCAGTGAAGAACTCTTTCTTAGTGCGAATTTTTGCAGTGCAACCTTCAGGAGATTTCTTCCTCTCCCAGAGCCGGATCCATCTGCAGATTCCAGGATTTTTCTGCGGCACGCATCTTGAGGTTTGCATTTTTTACGGCGCGGCACGACGCTCATTCGTTTGTGATCTTCTTCGTCGCATTTTGGTGCGAGGACTCCCACGGCTTACTCCGACCTCCGATTGAGGCAATTCTTGCGCCGTTGGACTCACGACAGGTAGGGCTTTGATCTTCATGTTTTGAGCTCCTCCTCATTTTGAGTTTATCTTGGAGTTCCCCGAGCTTCCATTTGACCCTTTTTCTTGGGCGGAGTTTTGGACAGCACTGTGGTATTTCGGCCATATCTTTGCGCACATGCATCGGATTGGGGTGATTCAAAAGGCGTTTTGCATCTACACATCACGAGGAATATCCCCAAATTTTCTTGGAATTTTCTGAATATTTTTCGAAGGTGAGAAATCTCTGTTTACAGGAATTAGTGCTACAGTTTTTGCGAGCAGTTTATTTCGAGGTGGTTCCCTTGTCGAATTTGTTTCTCAGTGTAGGAAACTCGGATTTGAGCGTGCAGGTACTCGTTTCGACGGGTTCGTCGCGAGGATCGTGAGAGTATTTTTCTTGGAATTTTCCGGGCACTTCTCGCAGGTAAAAACAGGGCACCTTTGGGACTGAATTCTGGACAGTATGTTTTCGGATACTTGTGTGCTTATTTGTGTGTATGTTTTGGGGTATTTGTGAACAGCGATCACGGCGGTTTATCTGTTTGAGCATTTGGCGTGAAAAGGGGATATTGGACAGCGAGGAGGTTTTACAGCTGAGGATTGCGCGTGTCCAGGTGGGTGGTTGCTTTATCCCTCTTTTCTGACTTACCCACTAGGAGTATTAGAGAGATCCTTCTTGAACATCCATGATTGATAATTGTAATTGGGACTTGCATGCTTGTGGGAATCTGATAGTGGTTGGGACTTATACGTGATTGCATGGATTGCTATGTTAGCACTTAACCTTGCATGTGGAATGGAACATTTAATTGGGACTATATGTTTACCCTGTTAGTGGTTGCTACTATTTGAGGATTTTATGACATGCATAGGTGGATAGTGATGCTTTATTATGTAACATGGATTATAGACATGTGTGGTTGGATAATGTTTTAGCATGATGGTTATATCTATGCGGAGCTATTAATTGTTACACATGTGGAACCACTATTTGGACACCTTTTCCTTTATTTCCTTGAGAACACTTGCATGCTTGTATGGACATCTAGATAGGCCATCTTTTATCGCTACACTTTCATGCTGGAACTTGACTTAGGAGAAACCTTGTTTGCTTATTTTCTCCTTTTCGTTAGTCAGGTTGTTCTTGTTGCTCGGGTTTGAGCAGGGGATTGGGATAGTGTAGCCGGGGCCTGGATTATGGATTATGGGTTTTGGCGGCGACCGCGGATATTAGGCAGTTGACCGGATGTCGGTTATAGGACATAGGCGATAGGGCATGATTATGGACTAGAGGGTTTTGTGGCAACCACGGATAGTAGGCGGTTGACCAGATGTCGGATGTGGGACATTATTGTGATTGTGGGTTATTCCGGCGACCGCGGATATTTGGCGGTTGACCGGAGGTCGGTTGTGAGACTGGGTTGTTGATTTTGGGGTATTGCGGCAATCGCGGATATTGGGCGATTGACCGGATGGTTACTTTTGCATCTGATTGGGAATCAATTTTCTTTTAGTGGAGGGTTGTGTTCCACTGGGGCTTTATAGTTGTGATCCAGTCCTGCTTTTGTTACTTATCACACCGGCGCGGTTATTGCCCGGTGATGCTTTACTCGTGTGGGTCGCTCCCCTCGAGATCCCCTCCGGAGGCCGGGGCCAGACAGTTATGGACAGTTTTGCTATCACATCGGCGCGGCTTATTTGCCCGATGATGAGGGCGGCAGCAGGAACTTTGCTATCACATCGGCGCGGCTTACTTGCCCGATGATGAGGGCGGTACAGATTGGGTTCATCTGGGACGGTTGATTGTTGTTGCATGCGGTTATTCCAGTCTAGGACTGTATTTAGAGGCATAGTAGTGGTAGATTTCCCCTTTTCAGCGGTTTCATTTCTTACCACTCTCCTTTTCTTTTTGCCTCTGGTAGACCTAGTGGGTGTGTCAGAATTTGAGATTTTACCCACTAGGGGAGGCTACTGGTTTACTAGTAGTTCTCACCCCCATTCTTCTTTCCTCTTTTTCTTCTTTCTTGTTTTGCAGTGTCTTCTGCGGGTGCTGCTGGGCTTTCAGCGGCGGGTCGAGGAGAGAGGACGGCTGAGTAGATAGATCTCGAGGCAGGATGAGCGAGTTAGCTGGACTGTTGGTGTACCAGGTTTCCTCAGACGGTTGTACTTTTACATTTGGGACTGGCTTTTGCCAGCAGGTTGTATTTATTTTGGTGAGCTGGGAGAGACTGATGTATCATTTATACAGATGTATTGTATTTTATTTCCAGCTTCAGTCTGAGATGTATTAGATTTTAGTTCAGCTCTGTTTTTATTGCTCTTTTATTACTATCTCTTATATCTGAGCAGGTTTGGCGCTTCGTGTACGCGGGAAATACCGTGTGCACGGCGGATCTGTAGACGGGCCCGTGTTCCGGTTTACACCCGGGGCGTGACACTTGCTGCACAGTCATGATTTATTATTGTGCGATCATCTCAGACAGTAAAAATTTTAAAAAGAAACTAAGAAGGATGGTTATGTATCACAGACACTTCTATAAGTTTCACGTGTCCGTGTCGGACACTTTTTGGACACTCATTCAAAACCAATCCATAGCGCATACAATTAAATATATATATATATATATATATATATATATATATATATATATATATATATATATATATATATATATAATATTATTTTTATTTTATTTATGTATAATGTAAGATGATAAATATTTTAGTTTTGTGCATACAAATATTTTTTGAACAATATAAATAAATTATATATTGTGGAGAATTTTTTTAAAAAAATATATGAACGGAAAATTTTATAAACTTTTATTCTTATAAAAATTATAAAAATATTTTACCAAAAATTATATTTTATATATAATAAATATATATTATTATATTAATAATATTAGTGTTTTAATTTTTTAGAAGTTGTCGAGTGGTCGTGTCAAAATTATATTGCGTTTTATATTTCGTACCAATATTTATGAAGCTTAGAAGAATAAAAAAAATAATAAAAATAAATAGAAAATATCTGTTGCGGATGGAGAGAGCAAGAGGATGAGAGAGGGATAAAACATGCGTAATAAAAGTGAAATAAGGCTTTGGAGAGTTTTAACGGCAATTTAAAAATTGTAAATATTTTTTTTATATATATTTTTGGCACTAGAAAATAAAATATATGGGCCTCTCTCTCAACGCTAATAAAGTTTTTTTCGAAATTAAATATTGTGGACCAAATCACTTAACTATATTACTCAAACGCAAAAAAAAGATGGCAAAATTTTCAGAAAATCTGGGCAGGTTAAATAAATATTGTAATTAAGGCTATTAGTTTTAACGAGCTCGACCCAGACCAACGAATACCTGAAACCGCATTTCGGATCACAGTCGTCGATTCCTTCCTCCCCTTTCAGAGCCGACACCTTGAAGCCGCTCTCTACACAAAGCCCTGTCTCATCTCACCGTCTCTCTCTCTCTCTACAGTGTTAGTAGTGCGTTAAAGCGAGCGCCGGTAACTTTATATTTTCTCTTTTTCTACTCTGATTTTAATGCCGTTCAATTTTTGAGGGTTTTCTTGATCCCTCCAATAATGGGTTTCTTTTGTGGATTTCTCCAAGTTAAAACTGTGTAATTTGGTATTATTTTTTTATGTTATTTTCTACATCGGATTCCTTTTGTTTTCAGTTTATTCTGTCGTTTTTTTCAGTCATCTTTGATTTTTTACAGGGTTGAGAATTTTCCTGAGATTTGATAATTTCAGTTCTGTTTGTCTATCTCATTCTGCACTCCACTATCTACCGCATTGCAAGTTTTAATTAATTTGGATTTAATTCGATTATGATGTATGTTTAGATTCTTCTGCTTCCACCAACAGGTTACAGAAAGTGCAAGCCTAAGAGCTGTAAACCCTAGCGGCAGAAAGTTAGTATGTTTTGCTAGAGCTCTGTCCGATCCGCTCTCCGGCCGGCTGAGTATTTAACATGACGGCCCAAATTGTGTGTTCGGCTTCATTTGACGGTCGGCGTTTGGTCGGTGTCTCGGCAACCCATGGAAAGGTAGGTTTTGTTGAGAATCACAGTAATCGACACAGCTTGCTGAAAACTTGGAACGCAAGGACCAGCCGCTGTCGGTTTCTATGCTCGAATGACTTTTCGACTTTCGCTTCTTTTAGATGTTCTGCGAATTCCTACCGCAACAAAGATCCTTTCTTAAATCTTCATCCTGAAATTTCCATGCTCCGAGGTGAGGAGAACAACACAGTTATTAATCCGAGAAAGGATAAGTTGAGTGATGATGTGAGTGAAAGCTTAAGGGAGTCTTCTGGTGCGGAGAACTACAATGAGGCCAAGATTAAGGTGATAGGTGTTGGTGGCGGGGGTTCAAATGCGGTGAATAGAATGATCGAGTGTTCAATGAAGGGAGTGGAGTTTTGGATTGTGAATACTGATGTTCAAGCTATGAGGATGTCGCCGGTTTATCCTGAAAATCGATTGCAGATTGGTCAGGAACTAACTAGAGGTCTTGGCGCTGGTGGGAACCCAGATATTGGGACGGATGCTGCAAAAGAGAGTAAGGAGTCTATTGAGGAGGCGGTTTCTGGCTCCGACATGATCTTTGTCACGGTAAGTTCTCAATTGTGTGTTGTTGTGATAATTAAATTATAAATGCCCTAGAGTTATACTTTCACTGCATTGGCTTGGTTAGTCCCCTGGGTTGGAATATTTTGCTGTAGAACTATAAGTCTCTTGGTTCTCGTATATAGTAGCTTAAACAGGTTTGCTCTAGTTGAATTTTAGTGTATGTGATGTCTTATCAAAAGAATAGACGGTTCATATATGTCATTTTGTTAGTTAAAACATCTGTTTTGCTGCATTTCTGATCAGGCGAGTATATAGTGTATTAGTATTTGATGTTTCACTCAAATTCAATTTATTTCCAAGTTGAAAATTGTGGGTAGTATGATAAATTGTCGCAAACAGTTGTATTTTGGCCATAATTGGACTGCACATGTTAACTAATGGTGTAAGACCATATTAATTTTTAAGCGTCTCAAATGGCATTCACATGTCTAACTTCCAAGTTTGCATAATGGACTACAATGAGTACAATATGTCATTCTACTAAAGCCATTGATTGATCAGGAAAACAGAAAGACGGAGTTTCTGCTTTTCTCTTGCTACATTACTCACATGCATGTTATAATGCTGTTGAAATGCTGAATAACTGGTGAATCTTGGTTTGATTTCTATAAACTTATAATACTTGCATGTTCATTATTCATGTGTTTTAGGAGTACTACTTTGTTTACATGATTATCATCAAAGAGCTAGATCAACAGCGGAAGGGAATTATTTTATTGCTGTAATAAGTATTGCATGGACATGAATACAGCTTCTATATTTGTCAGATCCACAATTCTACAAACAGATAAGGATATAATTTCAGGTCATTTATCACGAACAATTAAGCTGATCCAATAGTATATCACCTACTCAGAATAATTATAACTTTTTGATAGAAAATGCTGATTTACAAATTTTTCACTTGCTGGAGTTTGGTTTGATTACCTCTATAATTAGGCTGAACTGAAATGCTGTCGATAAAAGGAGTTAGAATGGCAATGCTATAAGAACCTGTATTGACTACTAAATGATAGTTACTGCAACTAGAAAAGAATTAATATGCAATTTATTGTGCAGGCTGGTATGGGCGGAGGAACTGGCACTGGTGGCGCCCCGGTAATTGCAGGGATAGCAAAATCAATGGGTATTTTGACTGTGGGTATTGTAACAACCCCATTTTCATTTGAGGGGAGACGAAGGGCAGTTCAAGCACAGGAAGGAATTGCAGAACTGAGAAAAAATGTTGATACACTCATTGTCATCCCAAATGACAAGTTGTTGACTGCCGTTTCTCCGAATACTCCTATCTCTGAAGCATTTAACTTGGCAGATGATATTCTTCGACAAGGTGTTCGTGGAATCTCCGATATAATCACTGTAAGTCAATATCTATGTTGTATAGATATAGATACGAGGATATGACACTATACAGATACGGTGATACGGCAAGGCCTAAAAACTCTAGGATACGATACACGGGGGATACTTGAATAAAATATTATTTTAAATATATTCAAATATATGTTGACTATATGTAATGATACATTGAGGACAATCAGGATTCCTAGATTATATTTTGAGATATATACATTAGCTTGTACAGTTGTTCTAGGTTTGTTCATCAATTAAGATAATCAATCATAAAGAATAATAATTCAAAGACTATTAACCAGCTATTTTCCAGCTTGGCCAAATAATAACAATAGATATTAAGTTGTACAAACTAGATATTAGCCACTCATTATATATAAATGTTTTGAAATAACAGTAGGTTCTATTATATAAAGCATTAACAAAAGAAAATTATGCTAACACTTAAATAACAGCAGGAAAAAAATAATTCTCCATGACCTTTCTTGGTTAGTACTAAGTTGGCCAATTAGATACAAAAAATTAAAAGTTAAACCCTAGAGGCCTAAACCATAAATTAATATTGTGAGGAGATAGTGAGATTAGATTTAACCCTAATTAATCACCTATAAATAGGTGATTAGGATAGGTTGCACGGCCGGGTTGATTGCCGGCTTCTCCTCGCGCACGTGACCAGTCGTCGGTGATCGGGAGTGAATCCGGCTATCGCTAGGCAAGAGAACGAGAGAGGTGAGTCTCTATTAAACTTCTTTTCTTTTTCATCTCTTCCTCTTCCTATGTTCTTCTTCCCCATCTTCTCTCATGGTCACCGTCGACGGAGCACCCACAACCGCTGCCGCTGCACTTGTGACCGTTGCCGCCGTCCCGCCCATGGCTGCCGTCGCTGCGTGGCTGCTGCTACTGTGCCAACAGCTGTCGCCGCCGCTCCCATGGCTGTCGGCGCTTGCTTGGCTTGCGCGTGGGTGGTTACCTTCGCTGGAGGAAGTCGACAACCACCTTTTGTGCGTCGGGCGGACTCCGGTTGGTTGGCGGCAGCAACTGTGTAAAGGTGGGTTTGGGAGGGGCTTTGATCAGGATAGAAAGGAAGAGAGTATGAAGGACCCAGTTCACGGTAGACTATGTAAAATTTTGCATGATTTAATTTATGTTTGGGTTTAAATTTATTGTAGTGATATTAGGTGTAATCAATTAATTAATGAGCACGTTCTAGCTTTGTCATGTGAGCTAAAACTAACCGAAAAAACATCCGGTGCGTGCTGCTGGTGTTGGGCCGGGTGCAACAAAATCTGTATGCTTATAATAGCTTGAAACATCAGCCAGGGACCAATTTGTAAATTACAATTTTGGTTCGGGGAATGATTTGTAAATTAGGAATAGCTTTTTATTCGTAAGGCGGAATTGTGTGATTCAGGCTCCGTTGGACTCGTCTCGAAAATCCAGATGAGGCCCTGGGGTCCAATTATCCAGATTTGTTGTGTATTTTTTGCAGAATTTTAAAAGGTATATTACTTAAAAAGGGGCTTTCATGAAAAATAATTTTATTCTGGTCTTCTCATCATTCTAGATGCTAGGATAGATGAAAATTAATAATCTTAGGACGTGAAGGATTTTTTGCCACTAATAGAAGCAAGTAAATGGCTACTTTCCTGTAAATGGTAGAATTTGTGTGGACCTAAGTGGGTCCAATGCACTTAATTATTACGTGTTGATTACTAGTTACTAGTATACCCGAGTGGATTTATAACTGTTAATTAGTTGTTGTGGCTTATTTATTTTTTCGGTTCATCAGTATTTATTATTTAAATAATTTTCTATTGCCAACTTGCGGTCGAATACCTCGGAGGATAGGGGTTTATTTTGTGCACTGTTCCGAGGAGGAACGACACATAATTGTAGCTCTCGTGGTTAGAGCGATAAAGCTGAGGAACTCTAGATTATAAATTGTTGGGTAGTATTTGGTTGGGGAACAAGGCTGAGAATAAGACCTTGTTTCAGTCTTGTTCCCTAAATAAAAAAATTGGTTGGTGGGAACAGTTGTTCTCCCTTCCTTGGAACAAGCTGGTATAAGCCCGGAACTGCTGTTCCAACCCTTTTCCTGGAACAAGCTTGTTCTCACTTGAGAACAAGCTTAATTAAAATAAATATAATATTAATTATTGTATTAACTCTTTAATTAATCTAATATTTGGACTAATCTAATTATTTTATTAACTAATTATCTAACTATTAAATAATTAACTAATTAATTTATTAAATTATTTGTGATTAATTAAATTATTAATTATTAATACTCATTGTTAATTATTTTATTAATTAATATTTAGGATTATCTAGCAGTAAATAAGTTAAATTATAATTTAATTAATATTTTTATATTAATTAATTAGATAAAATATTATTATTGTAAAATTATAATTACTCTTCTTCTCACTATTCCAACCTAACTATCCAAATGCTATTTTTCTTATTTTCAGGAACAAGCCAATTTTCATCCAAACGCAAAATTAATATTGTTCCTGCTTCTTCCAAGGGTTATACCTATATCAGGAATAAGCAGTTCTTACTGATACCCAAACCAAACAATACCTTGGGGTTTAAGTTTAAAATCATTGGGCATTCTTTAAAAGTAGATTTCTTGCTAAGCATTGCACTTAATTTTATTGTCTACCTTTTTAGGTACCTAGAGTCGGGGCATGTGAGATGACCATCGGGCGAGGATTCGTTAGATAGATTTACTTTTATGCACATTTGAATGATTTTTAGTTTGTGTTGAATTAACATGGAATGATTTATTTTTTCTTAGTTAATAAAGTTGGACAATTTGTAGTTTCTACTCACTTTTATTTTAAACTGATAAACTGTTTTAATTAATTTTTAAATTGAGAATGTGGCTTGGATTTTTTTTTAAAGGCCTTCTGTTTTTGGAGGGTTCTCCCTTCGGATTTGTGGCCGGTTGTTGCGATTCGGATCCAAGTAATCAGATCCGTGGCGTGACACAGTGAGAGAGAGCGCCTTCCACTGTCTAAGAGTAAAAAGAAAGAAAAATGATGAATTGAAGAGAGATTGGCATTTTTCCCACTTTTCCTTATTTCCAGTGGTTTAGGATGTGTGGGTTTTTTGAAAAATTTTGAGTTTCGATCATTTCGAACTAGAAAGGAATCTAGCCGTATAGTATCTTAGTATTTTTATTTTTTAAAAGTTTCAAATACTCCAATCTTGTATCGAACATGTATTGGACGCTTATGGAACACGTATCCGTATCCGATATATATCCGATATGCGGATGGCATGTAAATTACAGTATCTGTGCTTCATAGGTCAATATATTAAGCTATTTGCTTAGTCATGGTCTTTCACGATAAGAAACCTGATTGTTGTTGATTAATATTATATGCTTCTGACTAGTGTTGTTTGTCAAATAGCATATCAACTCTTTTTATTTTTCACTTTTTCAGTAGTTGGGGTTAGTGCAAACATGTTTGGGAAAGTTGTTCCCTTTAAGGCCTGTGTTGATGTAGGAATAAGTTATCTAGTGTTAGTTTCTACGGTATGAGGATTTACCTCTCTTCTTGCAACATAGGAGTTCGAACATTAGCTGTTGTGGAAAATTTAATAAATCTGACCTTTCTATATAGTATTAACCAAATACGTGGTTATTATTGTTACCCTGAAAAGAGTGAATTAGAGACTGCATTTGTAGTGCTGTTCTAGACATCCTTTTATACTCCCATAGTACTATCATCATTGCCTTTTGCCCAGGAGTAGATGAAAGACGTGCTTAAAAAGTTTTTTCATGCATCCAAATTCGGTGGTATTCAAACAGTTCTTAAGGATTGCTCAGGATGACAAAGAAACACATTATTTTGATGATTCTTTCATTTCTTTAATGTCTCAATTGGAGGGAATTATACGGTGATTCCTTTGGACCTCATACCCTAGTTTCCTAGAATTTGGCCTTAAACAGAGTTAGTTTTTGGTGTCTCTGAAGTATGAATTGCAATTTTGTGGCACTATTGACATCTTGACCTAATAATAGTCTTTATATATTCTTCCTATTAGTGACCGCATTGAGGAAGTATCAATAGAAAGAATATGCGCCAAAATAATCAAAAGCATTACGGTCTACCTTCTTTGATATTCTGAGAATTCAAAATAATGGAGGCCACTATCATCTTATATGTCCAGACTCCAGACTAAAAAGATATGATCTATCCATAACTTTGTGTCATCAGCATCGCCTTCTATACTAGTGGAAACATATAGCTTAGTTGCTGTAACACATTGAGTGGTAGTACAAGGCTACTAGCTATTCTTTTTAAGTATAGCATCCAATACTTCAGACACCTGAGTGGATAAAAATTGCAGATCAGATTCACCATTTCTTTGCTTATGACCTAAACAACATCAATAGACCAAGCTGGCACTGGCAACCCTAAGCAGAGCGAGTTTACTTGTGTATCACGGATGCAACTATATGCCTCCCTTGTCCGCGTCAGACTCGTGTCCAACTCGGACAAGTCATGCACGCATTCCTTTAAAAAATAAGTATTTTTTTTTTATTTTACTTTCTTTTAGCATATATAATGTAAAATGATAAATATTTTGACTTTTTGATGAATACAAACTCTTTTTGAATGATATAAATTATGTATGGTGGAGAATTTCTTTTTTTTAAATATATGAACTATCAATCAGAATCTTATTAACTTTCATTCGTATAGGAAATATAGCAATATTTTTACAAAATTAATATTATATATATATAACAAATATATATTATTATATTAACAATATTATATTTTATTAGCCATGTTCTTGTCATGTCCGTGGCCTAATTTTTTGAAGCTGCCGAGTCACCATGTCCGAGTCATATCGTGTCCCATGTCTGTGTCCGTGATGTTTAGGGAGTTTACTTTCAAGTTACAACCCAGATAGGTTATATGGGGTGTTAGGATATAATTAGCATGTATATATTGCATTACATATATAATATGGTATATTCTATATATAGTATAAAGTTATATAGTAATAAAGGTTGCCATGTATACACCTCTTGTAATTATATATTCACATCAATGAAACCCTAAGCCCCCGTTTGGTAACGGGGATAAGGGGGGGGGGATAACCCCCTTATCCTCGGATTTATACTCAAACAAAAATAAGGCCAATGGGAATTGCAAAACCCCATCATTACCCTTATCCCGGTATAAGTTGGGAATACCAATTCCCAACCTGAGGCGGAATAAGGCGGAATTGCACTTTGCACGGGAATCGAGGAAACCCATTCACGTGGGTGCATGGCACTCTCTTTCCTCTCTCTCTCTCTCTCTCTCTCTCTCTCTCTCTCTCTTACGTGGGTTCCCATTCTTTTTTTTTCTTTTTTTTTCCTTTCTTTTGCATACTAATAAAAATTAGTTCTTTTATTTTTTTAAATTAGAATTTTTAAATTTTAAAAGATATTTAAATTTATAAATTTTAAATTTTAAAATTTTTTTATTTTAAAAATTTTAATTTTTTTAACTTATTTTTTAATATATCTAAAAATTATATTTTATTTCATTTTTGAAAAAAATTTTATTAATTTTAAATTTTTAAAATTTATACAATTATTTTATAAATTTTTTAAAATTTATATAAATTTAAAAATTAAAATTTTTACTCCCACTTAAAATTTAAAAATTAATTTTTATTTACTCTCACTTAAAATTTTTACTCCCACTTAAACTTTAATTTTTATTATGTATTTTTTTAAATTTATATAAATTTAAAAATTAAAATTTTTACTCCCACTTAAACTTTAATTTAAAGGGCAAAATAGTCAAAACACATAATTATCCCCTCTCAATTCTTCTTATTCCTCTATACCCAACCAAACACAATTTTTTCTTATTCTTCTTATTCTTCTTATTCCTATATAATTTACCAAACACAATTTTCTTTATCCCCGGTATAACTCAACTACCCAACCAAACGCAAATTTACATTAGTTCTTGCTTATCCCATAACTTATCTCTATCCCCGGTATAACTAAATTTTCCTTATCCCCGAACCAAACGCAGCCTAAAGGTTTAAGCTTTTTAGCCTATCTTTCATGGTATCAAATTCTATTTAATAAAAGAACAACAAGAACATTCTTGAGAGCGAAGGAAGTGGAAGAAGTTTTCAAATGTGTTTCACCCGTCTGAGTAATATTCAGCAAATTTTCATTACCAACTAGATTCTTATCTTGCCCAGTATAAGATTTAGAAAAGGAGAGAATATCATGATTAGCAGAGTCATATGATCGGATGCTCCAGTGTCTAGATACCAAACCTCCTCACCGGACTCATGGAGGCTTATGATAACGAAAGTTTAAGGGATATCATCTACGATGAACGAATGATTGAAATGATGTCTGCATTGAAGAGCATAGTGATTAATTTTTTCACAGATATGACACTGTGTGCTAGATTGGGCGACAGTAGACAGTTAGTTAAATTGGTTATGACTAGGTTGAGGATGTGCATATGCTCCAAAAGATCCACGGCTAGGATTAGAGTTATGTCTATCACGTTGTCCTCGGCCTCCGCGATATCTACTCCCACGACCTCCGCAGTTGCCTCGACCACAATTTGCATAGAAGGCTTCACCATTAGTGGTAGAAGTAATAGGTGGTGTCATCAAGATAGCACAACATTGAACCTTAGTTTTTTCTTGCATAAGGAGTGGGCGAAATTGATCGAAGGTAGGTTTTGTCCTGTGTGTATTAAGAGTGCTTACAAAGCCTCTGTAGTCCTCTGGTAGCCCCAGAAGAATAGTCATGACTAAATTATGATTAGACTTAAGGTCACCAATTGCCTGAAGTGCATCACCTATTGACTTGACTTTTTACATATAGTCAATCATCCCTTTTGATCCTTTTTTGATATTTCGTAATTCAGATTTTAGAGAAAAGGCCGTAGAGGCTATCTTGTCAAGAAAGTACGCCTCAATGACTTTCCACGCATCACGAGTTGTTTTAGGTGAGCTGGATATGATCATTTGTAGAATACTAAGAGATAGAGTTCATTTGTAGAATACTAAGAGATAGAGTAGCATTAATCTAGGACAGTATAATGGTGTCAGTCTTTTTTCAGATTAAATATTCAAGATTCATAATTAATTTCTTATCAGTAGCTTCAATAACTTTAGGAGGAATAATACTAGTCGCAGTCACATGTGAGACTACATGAAAACTCTCTAAAATATTAAGAAAAACCTATTTTCACACTAAATATGTCGACTCGGTGAGTTCTAACGGTATAAGGGTTTTGATGTTAATGACGGGGAGAGTAGAGGTTGATGAAGATATATTTGCCACCATAAGAGAATACCACCACAAGAGGAAGAAAAAGGTCAGAAGTTACCAATAGATGAATGTGATATCACTAGGGTCAAGTAAGACCAAGATGAACCCAGCAGTACTAGAGGAACCGACTAGTACCAAGGAAGCAGCAGAGAAGTCGAGAGCCCAAGATGAGACGAGCAGCACCAGAAACACCAAAAAAACAAGCGGGGAGATCAGAGAGGCAAAAGAGAGATCACAAATAGGCTGAAAATTCTGTAGAGCCGAAATTACTGTAGTGCTGAAATTACTATAGCATTGAAGTTACTGTAGTGCTGGTACTGTAGCAGCAAGGTAGATTATTATGAGAGAAGAAATATCAACTCGCAAAGAAGGGATAGAAGAAAAGGAATGATCAACGCCGATGAGATCCGGCAAGGGAGAAGGGTGGCACTGGATCGCTATACCCTAGAATTAGGGTTTGGCTTTGATACCATTCAGAATAAACGACTTCTTATGTTTCCTTTCGTGCTCTTCCTCATCCTTTGAATTGATGTTTCCTTCGTGGCCTTGAGGCTTGAGCTCTTTTATCGTCGTCCTACTTTTATCATGCCACTTGACACTGTCAAAAGTTTGACAGCTATCCGTTTATGCTCCCTTCTTGGGATTCTTACGGCCTCTGCGGTACATGATAATTGCCAAATATACTGCTTCAATTTTGCAGTATACTGTAATGAAGCCATGCTGGTGTTGAATTGTGGTATCTTGCTGATTGCAGGTTCCAGGTTTGGTTAATGTTGATTTTGCTGATGTTCGAGCAATTATGGCAGATGCAGGTTCATCCCTGATGGGCATAGGAACTGCAACAGGTAAGTAACTTAGGGAGATCATGTTTTACACATAATTTAGTTCCACACATCCGAACAAGGATCAGACTTTTACTCATGCTTGTTTTGAATTCTGTAAGCACAACTTACGAGTATGTGTGCTTTTTGCAAACCAAATTATATTTTGTGCTCGTTATACTTTCCTGAGTATGCGCTTTCTGCAAACCAGATTATATTTTGCACTCATTTTACTTTCCTGCTTACTGACAATTTAGAGGTTCCTTTTTTTTTCTTCAATTTTCATGGAGAATGAGTGAGCAAGCTATTCGTCCCATTGTTACCTCTATGTTTTGCGTCAGAAAATCTTGAACTGTCTTGTTTATGTATCATGAGACTTTGAGTCTATGGCTAAATTTTCTGCCACACTTGGCTTGTGTGGATATTATCAGTTTGGTTTTAAGTCCAGTAGCATGGGAGGGGGATAGCTCTTAAGCTCTTTTAAAGTGGTTCAACTTTTAATCTTTTTTGTTATTCATGAATGTCTCTCTTGTAAATGTCCAGTAAAGAAAAACTGCTAGGATTGTTAGCTTTGTTGCATGGAAATTAATCCAATAAATGCATCAAGTACTTGCATGCCTTTTACTTTGGTTCCCGCTCATGTTTAGTGAGCATGCATTTCTTGCTGACTACTGAGGTTTGTGAAACTTGAGTATCTCCTAATAGTTGTTCATAACTTTCTTACTTAATATGATATTTTAAAGTTTGGATGGGTAAATGTGCAATATTTAGATTTTGCACGGATTTATTTTTAGTAGTCTCTAGGTTTTATGTTAGAACATTAAAATTTTTTGAGAATGAATGCAGAGAAAGTAAGATTCGCAAGACAGCATCTCAGACAAATAGGTAATAAGAGTCCGCACAAAGAATAACATCAAGAATATGTAGGAAAGTGAAGATTATGCACACATTTATACATACTAAGATTGTGGGGTGGGAAAAGTATTTATAGTTGAGCAAACATGCTTCATAACTGTTCAACATGCACATCTTAAATGCAAACATGCTTCATAGTATATATAGTTATGGTGTACATATACTTCATTTTAGTTGCCGTGTGTGGAATTGAGTTCCATATACTTGATACTCATTCGATGCACTTCCGATACATGTGGGATACTTCATAGGAGCATTTTGATATTTCAAAAATTAGCAAAATAATTGGATACTTGAGGGATAGGCGAGGGATATTTGTGATTTACAGGTGGGTGGTATTTCTTTAGGTATAATTCCTAGGATAAATGTCCTCGATCCAAAAACTTGTATAACTGATCTCACTTATGTATTTGGATGACACATGCATCTTAAATGCCCTTGATCCAAAAAGTTGTTATATAATTTATCTCACTTATGTTCTTGGATGACACACATTTTGGATTTATGGTTGATAAAACACAAGATTAATGTTGGTCTGCTTAATTTTGTTTCTTGGTGATAAAGCTTAACTATTTGTATATGCTTGCACAAGTCAGTGAGTTTATTGCTATATGTTATGTGATTGTTTAATCGCTGTTTGCTTATTGTGTCATATCTGTACGCCATATCCATATACATGCAACATAGATATGTAATGATCTGAATATTTGTTCGCTGAGCCACGATAAAGTTTCACTTTACTTTCATGATTTACTTGAATGTTTCTCATGTAGCTTTTGGCATGTTTATAGGCAAGACAAGAGCAAGAGATGCTGCATTAAATGCCATTCAATCTCCACTACTTGATATTGGTATTGAACGGGCTACAGGTATTGTATGGAATATTACTGGCGGAAATGATCTGACCTTGTATGAGGTATGTGGTTAATCTACTACTTCTTCACTCCTATATATATATATATATATATATATATATATACACACACACACACACACAGTTAGGCTCTTATAATATCTATTGTACCGGGGCTCCCGCATTGTAGTCTCGTTTTCAATCTTAGAATGTTCAAATCGACGATTCACACTGTTAAAACTGATTTAGGATATTTGAAGTTTTTAGGAATAAAATTTTATATTTTTTTGACATAGCTTATTTTATGATCAAATCATTTCAAAATTGTCAATTTTCAATAGGTACTATGGTGAGTTTAAAGTTTAACGGTGTAGAAGAATCTAAATTTATTCAAATTTTGATGAAAAATATTTTTAACTATCCAGACCAAGGTCAACATCATTGATCTTGAATTCAAAAGTCCTATCCTCAAATTTTAAAGATTATTGAATTTCTACCGTTTATTTTTACATGATTTACTTACTAAGTAAACTATGTCGAAAAAAATTTAAAATTTTATTCCTAAGAACTTCATATATTCTAGATCATATTTAATGGTGTGGATCGTTGATTTGAATATTCTAAGATCGAAGACAAGACTGTAGTACTGGAGCTCCGGTACTATCAAATAGTATAGTAGCCTAGCTCTATATATATATATATATATATATATATGACAACTGCTAATCCGCAAGCCAAATATTTTTTCTAGTTTTGTAAATCTGATGCAACTCTCAACTATGTCAAGTCATTTTTTACTTCCATATCATCTGTACGCTCTTTGTGGTTGATAACTATAACAGAAACATTATATGACCCTAATATGAAAATTGTCATATTAAATTCGCAAAATATCTGCATTAGTCCATCAATCACCTGTTTGCTTGTTTAGTAGTTTTCAAGATACACGTCTACTTGTCTCCGTGAGTAAATGCACTATATTTTTTGTTTCTAATTGGATTTCAGATTCTGTGGCTACAATTTTTTTTTTTTGCTGCTTTAGAACTAATTTATTTTCTTATTTAAATATTTAAAATATATAAAGCCAGCTTGTATTGGAAGCTCTGTATGTTTAGCCTTTTGGTTGGATATCAAGCCTCTAACAAATTTTCAGACATTCTTCTTTTTCAATCAAGAAAACAGGTGAGTATTTTTGTTTATTTTATCTTGACTTGCTTGTAAATTCAGGTGAATGCGGCAGCAGAAGTGATTTATGACCTTGTTGATCCAGCTGCAAATTTGATATTTGGAGCCGTTGTTGACCAGTCGCTTAGTGGTCAAGTAAGTTGACAAAGTTTCAGAGGTGGTGTTGTCCTCACCGAGTAATGCAGTATGATTGTGTAAACTATACAGCATTAGATTCGACATTTTTTTTGTCAAAGAAACTAGAAAGCACAAAGTAGCGAGGAATTGCATCGGAGTTAGTCCTATTTGTTGATAATTAAGGGCCTTTTGGGCCTACTAGCTGGGTGCCTTTGCAAAAGTGGAAAAGTGCTATTTGGAAAGCCGGAAGAGCCCTGCAGCTTTAAATCTTTCCAACAACTTCTAAGTGAAGATAGAAGTTAAAGCTTCAAACTGGCACTTCTGCTTCTAAATCATGGAGTCTCGCTTTTGCGTCCTACAAAGTAAAACGGTACATATTTTATGGTTCTCTTATACAGGTGAGCATAACTTTGATTGCCACTGGATTTAAGCGTCAGGAGGAGAACAACGAAGGCCGGTCATTGCAGGTCTGCCTTAGTCCCGATTTTCGTCTTACATATTCCTGCATGTTGTATTTTGCTTCGATCTTATATAGCTCTCTTATATTGAAAAAATATGAAGGGGGCAAAAGCGGGTGGCGATAACTATGGCATCAATAGACGGCCTTCGTCTTCTTTTTCTGAAGGTATTAATGTGGAGATACCCGATTTCCTTCGAAAGAAAGGACGACCACGATTTCCGAGAGCCTGAGATGCCTACAGTCTTTTGTAATTTTTTTTATTTTGTTTTTCCGGTCTTCTTTTTAGGGTTTTGTATTTTCTTCTCGTGAATTTAACTTGCGAGCTTTTATAAATAAGATTATTGTTGGCTATGACTCCCATGAGAATTTAAACTAGCTAAATTGTGTCCATCAGGGTACGATTATTCTGTCCTTTTCAAAGTCACTATGTTAATTCAATTTATAGTATGTTCTTCTTACATCCACCAACTCACCTAGAGATGTTCATGTGTTTGAAGGTTTTCTTTCATAACCATTTTTTTCTCTGCATATTCAGTGGGCTGTAGAAAAGGATTTTTTTTGAAATAACCCTTTAAACTTTTAAAATTTACAAAATGACTTTGAGAAATTATTTTTTTTATAAAACTAATCGTGCTTTTGCCACGTGGGCGTCATGTTGGACTGGCAGGCCTTCAGTGAATGGTTCACCGCCTTCTGTATATATGTTGAAGGCGGTGAATCATTCACCGCCTTCGGTCTGTGTAGTGAGGACTTAGTCAATATTTTTAAAATTTGGCTAAGTTCTTAGGGCCTGTGGTATAAATGCTAAAGGCGCTGAATTATTCAGCGCCTTTAGCATTTATGTTAAAGGCGCTGAACGATTCTGCGCCTTCGTCTCCAGTAAAACACCCCGCACGGGCACAGTGCTCTTACTTTTCCTCTCTTCAAAATCGCAACGAGCACAGTGCCGAAGCCCATCGCGTCGCCGCCGCCGAAGCCCATTGTCGCCATTGCCGTTGTCGTCACCGAAGACCATTATCGCCGTCGTCGTCGCCGAAGCCCATTGTCGCCGTCGCCGTCGACGAAGCCTACTGTCGCCATCGCCGAAGCCTATGGTTGTCGTCACCGTCACTGAAGCCCGCGGTTGCCGTCGCCGTCGCTCTCTCTCGCTCTCTAGATCTCATTGTGAGCCTCTCTTCCCGCCCCCCCCCCCCCCCCCCCCTTTCTCTCTCTCTCTCTCTCTCTAACTGAGAGAGCTCTCACTATGAGCCTCACAGTGAGAGATCTCTCACAGTGAGAGAACATTTCTCACAGTGAGAAAAACAGTGAGAGATCTCTCACTGTGAGATTGTGAGATATCTCTCACAGTGAGAGAGGTTACTCTCATTGTGAGAGATCTCTCACAGTGGGAGAGACAGATCTCTCACTGTCCATGTCTCTCTTTTACAGTGTGAGATCTCACAGTGAGAGGTCTCACTGTCGCTCTCTCACTGTGAAGTTCAAATTAGTATTTTGAAGTGTTGAATTCATCAGCACTTCACGCTCTCACTGTCCCTCTCATAATTGTAGTATTAATATTTTTTTTATAGTTAAAATGGCTAATCGTCGCATGTCACTAAGTGTTCATTGGGATGGACACTTAGTTATCGATGAGAATGGTCCAAAATATGTCAGTGGTTGAAAAAAATTAATCGCGATACGTTTCGATTCTACATATACTAGTTTCGAAACGAGAATGTATCGTTTAACAAATTGTATAAGAGAAGAATTTCGTTTAAAATTTACTATTCGTTGCCCCACTGTCGGTAACGAATATTTAGTTCACGAAATAGTAGATGATGAATAATTGGAGGGAATGATTGGATTGTTTGAAAATTTTGGTTGTGTGGCGGGGTCGGTATACATTGAGAAAGAGCTACATCCGTTGGAGACTTTTGAACCGCAAGGTTATTACACGAGAATGCTCCATAATTATATTGATGTGGGTCCTTCCGCCAATGTAATAGGTGATCAAAATATTCTAAGTGAAGGTGGTGTAAGAATGACAAGGTTAGTAAAATAACATAATAAATTGGTAATTTGCAATCTTCTTTAAATGGACTTAATCATTATATATACTGCAGAGTGAGTATTCGCCTATTGAGAGTGTTGTACCTTGCTCGGTTAGTAGTGTGCCACCAACGACCACATGTGTGCCACCAACGACCACATGTGTACCACCTACGACCACACACACGCAAGCCACGACCTCACGTGGACAATGCACGACCTCACACGGACAATGCAAGACCTCCCGTCTAGAACCAAGGATGTCTCATTTACAACTAGGATATTATGATTGGGGATAAGTACAAATCAAATTAAATTTAAAATTAATGGGATGTGGAGGTGGTAATGTTGGAATTTTATTTTTACCAAATGTGCAAGTTATCTACTTCCTATGAATATTAGAATAATCTTGCTATTAATGATTTTGGTACTAATGCTGACGATGGAGGTGATAATATTGACGAAAGAGATACTAATGCTGACGGGGTGGTGATAATGATATTAATCATGAGGATTCACCAATCAATGATGATCAGAATAATAGTGAGGATGATGATTTGAATGATCCATCTCCAAATATAGATGATGATCATGATGGAGGGTTAAATTATCTTGCAAATGCAGCTTTCAATTAAATGGATAACCCACAAATAAGCAACGAATATGTAGACAATCCTGACGAGAAAATTGAATTTTTTGATCATCCGGAACGTTTTCCTTCAGATAATAATTGAATAAATCAGTATGTTGTAGATCCTACAGAGATTGGTATTCGACAAATCAATATTGGTCTCCCTAGCATTGACAGGACTTGGGTTTGACGTGTCTTTTATGATAATGCATCTTTATTGGATGTTCTAGACCGGTGGCATATTGACCATAATGTACAAATGAAAGTATTGAAATCTATTAGAACGACTTACACTGTCAAATGCTTTGTAGAGGGATGTGTGTGACACCTCCGGAATTTGGATTAGTCCTATATATAAATGATATAATAGGACTAAATCTCTTAACCCGGCTATAGCATTTTGGATGGTAGCAAGATCCAAGAGGTTATGAGAGTTAAGCGTGCTAGAGCTAGAGTAGTTCTAGGATGGGTGACCCCCTGGGAAGTGGGGCGTCACAGTTGGTATCAGAGCCATTCACCAGCCAGAAATATGAGATGAGTCTCGGCTGAGCCAGGATTATATAGCGGGTAGAGCGAGGCTCCCCGGCTAATGACCGTTGTGAGTGGAGTGCAGCTCCTCACAAGGTCGGCTAAGGCTAGCGAGACGAGTCTCACATCGCTTGGTGCTTGTGAGTGTGCTTTAGCCTGACGTGGACGTCAGAGCTTAAAGGGGGGAAGAATGTGACACCCCCGGAATTTGGATTAGTCCTATATATAAATGATATAATAGGACTAAATCTCTTAACCCGACTATAGCATTTTGGATGGTAGCAAGATCCAAGAGGTTATGAGAGTTAAGCGTGCTAGAGCTAGAGTAGTTCTAGGATGGGTGACCCCCTGGGAAGTGGGGCGTCATAATGTGCATGAAGATTACATGCTTCAGTACCTAAAGTTAGACTTAATATGACGCCAAAAGAAATTCAAGACACGGTGTGATCAACTTTCCATATTGACATAACATGTTGGAAGGCTTGGCAATCAAGGAGTAAAGCGTTACAGCTTATTTACGGGAGCTGTGAGCAGTCATACTATGCTGAAGGAATCTAATATTGGTACTTTATGGCGTCTGGATCATAGGTGGCCTGCTGATGGGATTTGTCGCTTTGGTCGTATTTTTTGGTCATTTGGACCTTCGATCCGTGGATTCGCACATTGTCGGCCGGTAGTGAGTATTGATGCCACACATATGTACCGCAAATACTAAGGTTATGCTTTGATAGCGACGGCTGCAGATGCAAATAATGGACTATATGTCCTTTGGCATTTGCAATTTGTGAGGGGGAGAATGGCGGGAGTTGGCAATGGTTTATGCAAAACATGCGTCATTATGTTACCCGCGATAGAGCCATTTATTTTATATTTGATTGATTTCCTAGATTGAGAGAAATAGTGGCTACTATCTATCCTCCATGACAGGGTCACTTACATCGTTGATGTCTTTGACATATAAAAGCAAATATGAATAAGCGCTTCAAAAATGATACTTTGTTAGATAAATTCTGAAAAATCGAAAGTGCTTCAATATCGACGGATTATTATCAGCTGAAGGAAGAATTAGATATGTTGGATCATGATGCTTGGCAGTGGGTGCATAATTTTGAGAGATATAAAGAGTACTGGGCAAGGGCATTTGATGGAGGCCGCCGGTTTGGATTGATACTACGAATCTTTCTGAATCGTTAAATAGGGTACTTAAGGGCAGTCGTGGTTTGCCTATCACGGCCTTTGTTGCGGCTACTTTTTATAAGCTTAATACGTATTTTTTTCAGCGCCGTGATGATGGTGAAAGTATGACGGGCGCGCTAGCCCCTAAAATAAAAAGAATAATTACCGAAAGTATGAATACGGTGCGGGGACATTTTGTCGAACGATTTGGACTAACAGAATTTGAAGTCAATACTGGAGATTTCGCCTTCAAAGTGATCGTGAATGGAACAAATGCAGAATGTCCATGTGGTGAATTTCATCTAACGGGAATACCTTGCTCGCATATCTTAGCAGTTTGTAGTACATCACAAATAAGATTAGACTATCATATTTTTTTTTCAGCCTAGTATAGTACGGACTGCTATCGTGCGACGTACGCACCACATTTCATCATGTTCCTGATAGACGACACTGACCACGACTCCAAGGCCCCCCGATTGTACCGCCTCCTATACGAAGGAAGAAAGGTCGTCCACGATCTATACGTATTCGTAATATAATGGACGAGCCGACTGGCCGACGAGGAAAATGCTCCATTTGTAAACAAGCAGGCCATTATAGGAGCACTTGTCCATAAAATGTAGAAAGAGTGCAACAAGGACGTCGGCGTATGACTTCCACAATTCTATTTATCTTGTCTTAATATTTTGTTTTGTTTAGCTATTATGTTACTAATATGTAGATTACATATTGCAGATGGCAGATCACGAGGATGCGGGACCAGTTGATCCGTCGGTCCTATCAGAGCAGCATCTCCATAGGTCAGCATTTATCAGGACTGAGATAAGAGTTATAAAATTTCATTTGATATTTATCGTAATACAAATAAGCTGAATTGATGTAAGAGCTAACTATATTTTTTTGCATTACAGGGGTATCGTGTTGTGCAGTTCTCAGAGTATGGGCGCAAGCTCAACCAGTGGGAGCTTGACCATCCAACTGTACTAGATCTACTCCGACAGTCCGAATTTTACAGGATAGCACGACTGAGACGAGTGTAGCTGGATCAGGCTTTACTGGGCGCGCTTGTTGAGAGGTGGAGACAGGAAACCCAAACCTTCCACTTCCGCCACGGTGAGATGATCGCCACACTACAGGATGTGGCGGTTATTTTGGGTCTTCGTGTCCACGGTGCGCCAGTGACGGGATCTGCACTTTAAGATTGGAAAGCTCTCTGCGCGGAATTATTGGGAGCGGTACCCGATGATATCAGGGGGGAACAGATAGATCTAGATTGGCTACATCAGCGTTATCATCATATACATCTAGATGCCCCTGCCGAATGTTGCGGATTTTATATTGACATATTTCGTGATTTGAGTCGGAGTCTTAAAATGATCAAATTGTCAAATCAGCAATCGAAGACTCTATGAAGATTCAACAAAGAGCTCAAGTTGACACTCAGGTATGATTATAGTATTCATGGTGATTTATATTTATTTACAATCTTTGAAATCATGAATCTATCGAAATCGAGTTTAGAAGAGGTTTTGGGAACTTGGTTTTTATCTCATAATTCCGGTACTGGTTTGTTTTGTTAAACTTATCTTTGAAAAATTCATTATTTTACATTGAGTACCGAAACCACACTTTGAGTTCCTCAAAACCCGTCACAAAATTTTTTGAATTTTGCATCGGGTACCGGTACCTGACTTTGAGTATCGGTATGCAATAGAAAATTTTGTCTGTTGCGTCATTGAGTACCGGAACCTTTCTTTTAGTACCGGTACGCAATGTTTAATTATGATTTGAATGCTAAAGCGACTTTAATTGTATTCCAAAGGTTATAAATAGATACTTAAGATTTCTCAAGAGGTACCGACCAACTCAGAAACACCTCAGAGCAACCCTAGAGGCTAGGTTTTTATCGTTCTTCTTTTTAGCCTCTCTTAGGTCAATTCGGCGGTTCTTTCTCGATATGTTTTTTATCGAATTGATCTAATCTTTGCTTAGAGATTTCATCCATGGTTCTCTAATGTTATTCTAAGCAAAGAATCACCATCGAAGCCTATACTTTCGTTATGGCTGAATTTGCGTCAAGGATTTGACGTGGCATCTTGGATTCGATATGTTGAAGGCGTTTCGTGGATTCGAAACGTGTTGCTCGTGGATTCGAGTGGCGTTCGTGGATTCGGATGTGTGCATTGGACCTGCAGTCGGTGAGCGCAAGATCCAAAGAAGTTGAAGGAGGGGTTGGAGTCCGTGGAGTCGGTAATCACCTTGTTATCTTTTTATTCTTAGTGGATTGTTATTGCGTGTTGGTCTCGTGGGTTTTTTTCTCCTGGTTGGAGTTTTTTCACGTAAATCTCGGTGTGCTATTTTTATTTTCCGCATTTATTTTAAATTGCGCTGAGATTTGATTTTTAGATATTATACCTATTCACCCCCCTCTCTAGGTATTTGATAGAACCTATTTAGATCCTTGGGGATTCATAACCTACAATTGGTATCGGAGCGGGTTTTAGGTGTTTCTATCATGTCGGGTGAAGATGGTAATGTTAATAGATTTCATCTTTTCGATGGGACCAATTATGTGATAATCCGGATCTCCGCGAAGATTTTACGGAGTGAATTATGGCTTCTGGAGGCCTATGAGGTATGTTGGAGATGGTTGCGCGCAAATCGGACCTCAAGATTGGACCCAGCGCGAAATTTGGATTAAGAATACGTGTCCGGATGCCTTCGACAAATTTTTGAAGTGGAATTTGGCAAAACGGATATCGGATTTGGACTCAGCGCGCGAAAACGATGGAAATGAACTATTTACTTGTATTTTTCGGAGCTTGGATGCCAAAACACGGATTTCGAAGCAAGGTTACTGTTTCGGCAAGCCAGGGCAGCACCGGCGGCGGTGGGCGGGCGGCAGAGCTGTGAGGACCCGAATCCCCGCTTAAGGGTTATGGTTGGATTAGTGTCTTCGGGAGGTGTTTGTGCACGTGTCGGGCCCAAAAATTAAATTTCGGGTGAAATTGGAGCTTGTTTGCTTTTCTGGAAGCCCATTAGGGTGATCGAGGGTTTTGCGCGCTTATTGGAACCAATGATTTGACCCGGCATGAAAAACGGATCAAGTTTACTTTTCCGGGAATTTTTGGGAAATTTTAGAAGTGGAATTTGGCCAATCGGACTTCGGATTTGGATTCAGCACGCGAAAACGGTCAACATGGACTATTTACTTGAATTTTTCGGAGCCCGGATGCGAAAACACGTTTTTCGAGGCAAGGGTTACTGTTCCGGCGGCCGGAACGGCGCCGGCGGCGGCGGAGCGCGGCGGCGGGCGGCAACGCAGGCGCGCGGTCCACCGCGGGAGGCGTGCACCGGGCGCTGGCCACGTGGCGCGCTCCGGTTGGCCGGCGCAGCAGGCACGGTCCATGGGCCTTGGCGGGGTGCACGGTGGACCGTGGTCATGCCACGTGGCGTGATGGCATTGGCCGGTCTTGGTGCGCGCGGTCCATGCTGCGGGTCGGGTGCACGGTGGACCGGGGTGGACACGTGGCGGTTCTGGATTGGTGGGGTCTAGCGCGCTCGGTCCACGGAGCAGGTGTCGGTGCCTCGGGCCGCGTGCGCGCGCGGGCGCCATGCCGCGCTGACGTGCGCGGCACTGTGCGCTGTTGACTTTGGTGGACACGTGGCGAGCTCTAGGTGGACTTCTACGGGTGTTTCCTGTTTCGAGGACGTGGAAGGTATTTTGTGAATTGTTGGTTTGGTTTTCTTCTTGAATGCAATCCGAGGGAGTTTCACTTAGCCATTTTTGCCACTTCGAAGCCCCATCTCCCTGAGCTCCCCTCAGTGAAGATTTTCATCTTCGAGTGCTGGTTCTTGCTGCAGAGTTTCAGAATTTTTGAGTGCACGCATCCTGAGGTTTTGGATTTTACGGCGCGTAGCGACGTTTCCTTCTCGGTGTTCCTCTTCGTCGCAAGTTCAGTGTAAAGGTTACCCTGGGCTACCCCGACACTGGTTTTTGGTGATTCTTGCGCCGGCACACTCCTAACAGGTAGGGCTTCATCTTTCATTTTGATCGCGCATTCGTATTTTGAATCCTTGGCTCGGACCCCGAGGTAACAGTGGTCCCCCTTTTTCTGTGAGGAATTTTGAGACAGCAGCGGATTGGGGAGGCGATATCTTTGCGTACGAGCGTCGGATTGAGGCATGCTTATACAAGTTTTTCATCTACAGATCACAAGGAATAAGCTCGTATTTTCCTTGGATTTTTCCAGAGTTTCTATTGGAGGTGAAAATCCCGTTTTTCCTGTATTCAGTGCTACAGTTTTGGTGCAGAAATCTTTCGAGTACACCGCCTTGCCGAATTTGTATCTTGACCTTCGGAACTCGGATTTGGGCGTGCAGGGTACCGTTTCGAAGATATCGACGCGAGGATCGCTGTGATATTTTTACTGGATTTTTCTGGGCATTTTCAGCAGGTGAAAAAGGGACATCTTTGGGACTGAAATTCTGTGTATGTTTTATGGGCAGTTTTTGAATTGATGTGTATTTGTGGACTTTGTGTTGTACCCAGGAGAGTTACGAGTGTTGCTGGATCTTTTGGAGTAGGAGATTTGGATTTCCTGGTATTTTCAGCTGTACGACCCTGGACAGCTGTGCACCTTCAGGTGGGTGGCTTTGCTTTCAAGATCTATGGACTGTGCTCTAATTCTATGGATATAGAATCATGCATGATAGTGATTGGACTTTGGTAGCATGCTAGAGTGTAGGAATTGTTGTTCCTAGTTTTATCTGTCGATCTTGTGATCTCTTGCTTCCTTCTATCATGTTAAATATTTGTTATGTTGGAACCTGACCTAGCACCCCCGTCATATGTTGCATGTGTAACCAGACCAGTAGAAAACCCTCACTTGGGCTAGGGCTATTTATGTTTAGACATCCACACTTTATGTTTCATTCCTGGACTTAGTGTTATCCTCGCCCGGGTAGTGGGCCGAGCGGTCGGGACTTCTTTAGTGTGGGATGCATTTGCACTCGTGCTTGGGAGCAGAGTGGAGTCTGGTAGATGCAGTGGTTCGCTTGTCTGTACCGGGAACCGTTTGGGGTAAATGGTGAACCCGGGAGATCTAGTTTTCCCCTGTTTGGGTTGTCGCCACTGTGTTAGTGGCGGTAGTTTTCTAGTGATAGCCGGACCTAGAACCCAGAACCCTTTTCGACATACACATGATTTTTAGTCTACCAATGCTTTCTTCCAAGCATCGAAGGGCCGCTGGAGTCTGTTCTTGTTTGATTGGACAAAGGCATCAGCCCTTCGGGGCTTGGGTAAAACACTTATTTTTCTAACTGTTTTTCTAAAGAGAACTAAAATCATTAAATATGGATTTCTTCTAGATCAAATGATTTTCAATAACAAATATCACATTTTTCTTGTAAATCTCCCCACTCGAAAGGATTCGAGTGATCTGGGTTCTAGGGGCCGTTCCTTTGTCGGGACGAAAGCCACGGGGGCCGAGCCTGGAACCTGTTCTTGTTTGATAGGGTTGTAGGTGTAGGTCTCCCGGGACTTTCGGGCCCTGTTGGTGTTTTCTGCGTGTCGTGCCGAGGTTTTGCTTTCCCGAACTATAAGGGGATCGGGAACTTCGATAGGCGGAGCCTAGAGTCTGTTCTTGTTTGATAGGGTTCTTAGCACCGGTCTATCGGGTTTCCGAACCCTTATGGTGTCGGTCTTTCCTGTGAGTTAGTGTTCTGTTGTGGGAGCCGTCTGGTGGACGGTGGCCCCAGCTGTGTGGTTTTCCAGCCTGTGGTTGAGAGTTGGTGTTGTTGGTCGATCTTGTTGATCGTGGTTTGGACTATAGCCCGCATGAGCCATATTTGAGCTCGACAGAGATACGCGGATACTTTCCTCGGTGGGGTCGCTCCCCTCGAGAGCCACTCCGGAGTTAGGCCTGTTACTTGCTATCGCGACTTGTCGACGCCGTCCCTCTGACTGGGCCAGTTAGTGGCAGTCACGGACACCCTACGGTAGACCCGTCCTGTTGAGGATGTGCGGCAGTAGGTGGGCGCAGGTTTGACTGGCCCCTTTGAGGCAGTCAGTTTAGATTTGGTGAGTTTACTGTGTGGGTTAGTAGATGCATCATGTTCCATCTATTTTTTTTTCTTGAGCATCTAGATAGAGGCATAGTAGCTGTAGAGTTACTTTTCCAGCCCTTTCATTTCAGTATTATATTGTTACTTTATGCCTCTAGTAGACTTAGTGGGCAGGCCGTCGGGCTTGTTGGCGGCACCCACTGAGAACTACTTGGGACGTAGTTCTCACACCCGTCGTGGTGTATTTTCCCACAGGGACTCCTGTTCCTGCTGCTCCTGTTGCTGCTTCTTCTGATCGAGGTAAGGGAGTCGCGAGATAGTTCCCTACCAGTCATCGTCCAGAGAGTAGATGTACCCTTATTATTTTTGAGAGTTCATGTTGAGAGAACTTTGTAGTGAGGTATAGAGTTGTATTTATTTTTTACTGCTCGAGAGACTGTTGTTTTTTGGTGAGGTCTTGGTTTGTATATTGTTTTATTTCTAGCAGTTTTCTTTCAGCTCTGATATCTGTATAGCATAGTTGATCTTTTGCAGGTTAGTCGCTTCGTCTATACGGGGCTTCCCGTATGGGCGGCGGATCTGTTGGCGAGCTTGGGTCGCAGTTTCGACGCCGGGGCGTGACAGATTAGGTGGTATCAGAGCCTAGGTTGTAGGTCATGGTTGACTTAGAAACCCTAGGCTTGTGGTTGGACATTAGGATGACTACGTGAGAGTCGTGACTTTTAGCGAGAGTCCTGATTGAGTTTTATACCTCTCCCAAGAGATGGGATGAGTGATTGGCATGTTTATTCTCCTAAGCGATTATGTTGGCTGCAGACAACATAATGCTATGGAATGGATGGCATGTCTTAGACTTTCGCTGGATTGGGTCGTATGGTTTTGTGTCCTGATGTTTGTTATTGTGCAGTGGACTACGATGCCCCTGAGACGTCGTGTTGTGAAGAGGGCACATCCCGCATCTGATGAGTAACCCGAGCAGCGGGAGGCAGAGCTATCAGAGCAGAGCGAGACCCAGGAGTTATGGATTCAGATGGCACAGTTGTCAGAGGCTGTCCGATGCCAGGAGGAGGCAATGGAACATTTGATGCGCTTGTTGGAGCAGAGAGCACAACCAGTTGCTGTACCGCTTGAGTGTCCTCCAGCACTTTTTTCCTATGCAGTGGCATGTTCAGCTATATCAGTGGCACCGATTGAGCGAGCAGCTCCCCCCCCCCCCCGTGCCGACGTGTAGTGCCGAGGCACCGAGGCTGGATGGATAGTGGATAGTAGCTGAGCGTAGGGACATCGTTGATCGATGAAGTCAGTCCCGACAGTCTGAACCATCCCGATTCATAGGTTTGAGTTGGAGCCCTTGTTGGCAGAATTGGGGTTGGTGGTGATGGAGAGACTAGTTGAGAGCCTCCCTGCTCTAGGGAGTTTATACAGTTGTTGAACTGCACGCTCCAGGGTTCGAGGGACGAGGCGCATAGGATATGTTTGACTGGGAATAGGTTGCGCCAGGTTACCTTCCAGTTTAGTTGGTCCCTCCATTACGGATTATTGACGCTTCGATGGAGTAGGCGTGGTGTATGGAGCGTGGCGTTGCAGTTCCTTTGGATAGGGATCTGCCGCCAGAAGCGAGTTCTAGACTTTGGTGCTTCGCGCTGGGTGTTGGAGGGTAGATCGATCGGCAGAGACAGTGCTGATTTCTTTTTCCAGGGTAGCGGATTTTTGAGATGCCAGAGATCGGGTGGACCCCGATGGCAGCGTCAGCACCTACATCAGAGTGGCGCGGCGGTAGCATGGATTGGTTATCTACAGAGTACCGCATTTGTCACCCTAGTGTGAGCAGAGGCAGACTGAGCGACGACCACCTACATCGAGCGGATGAGTCTGTACCGCCCGGTTGGAGGGCGCTACGGCAGTGGACCAGGTTGTCGCGAGCATGATTTCTCTACAGCAGTCTGAGTTGGGTGTTTTTGGCTTTCCTGTCTGGACTGGAGGTAGAGTTGTTACCCCGTGCACTAGAGGTACATGTTCATGTTGGTGTTGTGCATGTTGGGGGAGCCTAGTGGGTTGTGATCAATGCAGTTGAGACTTGGGACTTCACCTGCTGATATGACGATTTAAGGACAGCTCTAGGACTTGGATTGAGCACACAGGTTGGACTGGTTGGTGCGGTGCCGTGCAAGGCTGACTGTGGAATGAGAGCAGTCACCCTTCCGCGAGTTGGACAGGAGGAGTTCATCCCCATGGTTGCCGAAGTTTTCTTCCTGCGACGTTGGCTTCAGCGGCTTTGGACAGACGCCACCTCGGGAGCATTGTTGTTTGTTTGTTGGTCTGTTTGTTTGTTTGTTTGGGACTAGAGGTTGTGTCCTTAGGGGTCTCGGTTTCATCGTAGCATCCGTTTCGTAGCCACGGCAGGAACGACTTCAAACACTTCTCTCCATTTTCTCGCCCTTGTGCCGAAATTTTCGAACAGGACGAAAACTTCGAAAGACTGCTCCAGAAATGGAGACGGTGCCCGAACCTGTTCTTGTTTGATTGGGGCGAAGGCACTGGTCCTTTCGGAATTTTTAGACTTTTCGTTAATTTCAGCCGTTTTCTAAATTGAGAGTTGTGGTTGACGGCCTTCCTGGTGGTGGGGCCTTTACCTTTCTTGTTGGTTGTGTTGGCGTAATTCGTGTAGTTTCGGACGAGTAGAGTTGGTCGTTCTTCATTGTCCCCTGTCTTTTGGAATTCTTGAGTTCTTTTCCAGCTTTTGGACTCGCTTCGCGGAGTGTGCGTAGCGACTGGGGAGATGGAGACGGTGTTGATGGATACTTACCTTTGGCTTTGGAACTCCCCTTTTGAGCCGTGTTTGTTTCGAGGACGAAACTTTCTTTTAGTGGGGGAGGATGTGAGGACCCGAATCCCCGCTTAAGGGTTATGGTTGGATTAGTGTCTTCGGGAGGTGTTTGTGCACGTGTCGGGCCCAAAAATTGAATTTCGGGTGAAATTGGAGCTTGTTTGCTTTTCTGGAAGCCCATTAGGGTGATCGAGGGTTTTGCGCGCTTATTGGAACCAATGATTTGACCCGGCATGAAAAACGGATCAAGTTTACTTTTCCGGGAATTTTTGGGAAATTTTAGAAGTGGAATTTGGCCAATCGGACTTCGGATTTGGATTCAGCGCGCGAAAACGGTCAACATGGACTATTTACTTGAATTTTTCGGAGCCCGGATGCGAAAACACGTTTTTCGAGGCAAGGGTTACTGTTCCGGCGGCCGGAACGGCGCCGGCGGCGGCGGAGCGCGGCGGCGGGCGGCAACGCAGGCGCGCGGTCCACCGCGGGAGGCGTGCACCGGGCGCTGGCCACGTGGCGCGCTCCGGTTGGCCGGCGCAGCAGGCACGGTCCATGGGCCTTGGCGGGGTGCACGGTGGACCGTGGTCATGCCACGTGGCGTGATGGCAATGGCCGGTCTTGGTGCGCGCGGTCCATGCTGTGGGTCGGGTGCACGGTGGACCGGGGTGGACACGTGGCGGTTCTGGATTGGTGCGGTCTAGCGCGCTCGGTCCACGGAGCAGGTGTCGGTGCCTCGGGCCGCGTGCGCGCGCGGGCGCCATGCCGCGCTGACGTGCGCGGCACTGTGCGCTGTTGACTTTGGTGGACACGTGGCGAGCTCTAGGTGGACTTCTACGGGTGTTTCCTGTTTCGAGGACGTGGAAGGTATTTTGTGAATTGTTGGTTTGGTTTTCTTCTTGAATGCAATCCGAGGGAGTTTCACTTAGCCATTTTTGCCACTTCGAAGCCCCATCTCCCCGAGCTCCCTTCAGTGAAGATTTTCATCTTCGAGTGCTGGTTCTTGCTGCAGAGTTTCAGAATTTTTGAGTGCACGCATCCCGAGGTTTTGGATTTTACGGCGCGTAGCGACGTTTCCTTCTCGGTGTTCCTCTTCGTCGCAAGTTCAGTGTAAAGGTTACCCTGGGCTACCCCGACACTGGTTTTTGGTGATTCTTGCGCCGGCACACTCTTAACAGGTAGGGCTTCATCTTTCATTTTGATCGCGCATTCGTATTTTGACTCCTTGGCTCGGACCCCGAGGTAACAGTGGTCCCCCTTTTTCTGTGAGGAATTTTGAGACAGCAGCGGATTGGGGAGGCGATATCTTTGCGTACGAGCGTCGGATTGAGGCATGCTTATACAAGTTTTTCATCTACAGATCACAAGGAACAAGCTCGTATTTTCCTTGGATTTTTCCAGAGTTTCTATTGGAGGTGAAAATCCCGTTTTTCCTGTATTCAGTGCTACAGTTTTGGTGCAGAAATCTTTCGAGTACACCGCCTTGCCGAATTTGTATCTTGACCTTCGGAACTTGGATTTGGGCGTGCAGGGTACCGTTTCGAATATATCGACGCGAGGATCGCTGTGATATTTTTACTGGATTTTTCTGGGCATTTTCAGCAGGTGAAAAAGGGACATCTTTGGGACTGAAATTCTGTGTATGTTTTATGGGCAGTTTTTGAATTGATGTGTATTTGTGGACTTTGTGTTGTACCCGGGAGAGTTACGAATGTTGCTGGATCTTTTGGAGTAGGAGATTTGGATTTCCTGGTATTTTCAGCTGTACGACCCTGGACAGCTGTGCACCTTCAGGTGGGTGGCTTTGCTTTCAAGATCTATGGACTGTGCTCTAATTCTATGGATATAGAATCATGCATGATAGTGATTGGACTTTGGTAGCATGCTAGAGTGTAGGAATTGTTGTTCCTAGTTTTATCTGTCGATCTTGTGATCTCTTGCTTCCTTCTATCATGTTAAATATTTGTTATGTTGGAACCTGACCTAGCACCCCCGTCATATGTTGCATGTGTAACCAGACCAGTAGAAAACCCTCACTTGGGCTAGGGCTATTTATGTTTAGACATCCACACTTTATGTTTCATTCCTGGACTTAGTGTTATCCTCGCCCGGGTAGTGGGCCGAGCGGTCGGGACTTCTTTAGTGTGGGATGCATTTGCACTCGTGCTTGGGAGCAGAGTGGAGTCTGGTAGATGCAGTGGTTCGCTTGTCTGTACCGGGAACCATTTGGGGTAAATGGTGGACCCGGGAGATCTAGTTTTCCCCTGTTTGGGTTGTCGCCACTGTGTTAGTGGCGGTAGTTTTCTAGTGATAGCCGGACCTAGAACCCAGAACCCTTTTCGACATACACATGATTTTTAGTTTACCAATGCTTTCTTCCAAGCATCGAAGGGCCGCTGGAGTCTGTTCTTGTTTGATTGGACAAAGGCATCAGCCCTTCGGGGCTTGGGTAAAACACTTATTTTTCTAACTGTTTTTCTAAAGAGAACTAAAATCATTAAATATGGATTTCTTCTAGATCAAATGATTTTCAATAACAAATATCACATTTTTCTTGTAAATCTCCCCACTCGAAAGGATTCGAGTGATCTGGGTTCTAGGGGCCGTTCCTTTGTCGGGACGAAAGCCACGGGGGCCGAGCCTGGAACCTGTTCTTGTTTGATAGAGTTGTAGGTGTAGGTCTCCCGGGACTTTCGGGCCCTGTTGGTGTTTTCTGCGTGTCGTGCCGAGGTTTTGCTTTCCCGAACTATAAGGGGATCGAGAACTTCGATAGGCAGAGCCTAGAGTCTGTTCTTGTTTGATAGGGTTCTTAGCACCGGTCTATCGGGTTTCCGAACCCTTATGGTGTCGGTCTTTCCTGTGAGTTAGTGTTCTGTTGTGGGAGCCGTCTGGTGGACGGTGGCCCCAGCTGTGTGGTTTTCCAGCCTGTGGTTGAGAGTTGGTGTTGTTGGTCGATCTTGTTGATCGTGGTTTGGACTATAGCCTGCATGAGCCATATTTGAGCTCGACAGAGATACGCGGATACTTTCCTCGGTGGGGTCGCTCCCCTCGAGAGCCACTCCGGAGTTAGGCCTGTTACTTGCTATCGCGACTTGTCGACGCCGTCCCTCTGACTGGGCCAGTTAGTGGCAGTCACGGACACCCTACGGTAGACCCGTCCTGTTGAGGATGTGCGGCAGTAGGTGGGCGCAGGTTTGACTGGCCCCTTTGAGGCAGTCAGTTTAGATTTGGTGAGTTTACTGTGTGGGTTAGTAGATGCATCATGTTCCATCTATTTTTTTTTCTTGAGCATCTAGATAGAGGCATAGTAGCTGTAGAGTTACTTTTCCAGCCCTTTCATTTCAGTATTATATTGTTACTTTATGCCTCTAGTAGACTTAGTGGGCAGGCCGTCGGGCTTGTTGGCGGCACCCACTGAGAACTACTTGGGACGTAGTTCTCACACCCGTCGTGGTGTATTTTCCCACAGGGACTCCTGTTCCTGCTGCTCCTGTTGCTGCTTCTTCTGATCGAGGTAAGGGAGTCGCGAGATAGTTCCCTACCAGTCATCGTCCAGAGAGTAGATGTACCCTTATTACTTTTGAGAGTTCATGTTGAGAGAACTTTGTAGTGAGGTATAGAGTTGTATTTATTTTTTACTGCTCGAGAGACTGTTGTTTTTTGGTGAGGTCTTGGTTTGTATATTGTTTTATTTCTAGCAGTTTTCTTTCAGCTCTGATATCTGTATAGCATAGTTGATCTTTTGCAGGTTAGTCGCTTCGTCTATACGGGGCTTCCCGTATGGGCGGCGGATCTGTTGGCGAGCTTGGGTCGCAGTTTCGACGCCGGGGCGTGACAAGAGCGCGGCGGCGTAGGCGCGGGCAGGCGCGTGCGCGGCGGCGGGTAGGCCGGTCCACGGGATTTGGCGTGCACCGAGACCAGCGAACGCGACGTGGTGCCACGTAGCGCGCAGGGATAGGCTGGTCAACGCACGCGCGATAGCGCGCGTGTCTCGCGCCGGGCGTGGTGCATGGTGGACCGCGCAGGACGCGTGGCGTGCGTCCGTTGGCGGGTGCACGGACCCGATTTTCCTGGCTTGACCGCAGCCCGTGCACCCTGCCGTGGACCGCTCTGCCACGCAGTGCGCCGCAATTGGCGGGAGCGCGTGCGTGGGGCGCGCAGGGCGGGGAGCAGGGCCACGTGGCGCGCCCGGGGGATCTCGGGCGCGCACAGTAGCGGGCCGGGGCCGGATTCGGGCGCCCGAATTCGGCGCCCGAATCTGGATTCCCTCATTTGGTGGACTTGGGCTATAAATTGTCCATGTGGGCTTCATTTTTGGGCTTTTCCTCCGAGCTTCTGAGCCCATCTTCGGCAGGGAGGTCGTATGTGAGTCTTCTTCGATATTTGTGATCCCGTGGATTTTTGGGAGTCGTGCCATCTGCGTTCTTCTCGATATCGCGAGCTTCAACGCGCCTTTGATGCCGTGTTTTTTCGTCGACACTTCTTCCGCGAGCTCCATAGGACTGACGGGTAGGAGCTTTTGGCCGATTTTTGCGGCATCGGTTTCACGAGAGGTAGATCTTCGTTTTTCATGTTTTCCGCTCCTCTAGGTTTTGGGTTTTTATTGGGATTTCTGGAACATTTTTGAACCCCTTTCTTGCTAGTGATTTTCATGGACAGCGGAGCTTGTCTGATTTTTATCTCTGCGCTCGGTTATCGGATTTCGCCCTATGAGGATTCAATCGACATCTACGCTTCGCGAGGATCGCAGCCATATTTATATTGGAATTTTTGGAGATCATCTCGCAGGTGATATTTTGGATTCTTTCGGACTGATCTTTTCGCAGATTTGTGATTGTGGGGATTTTTGCTTACTACGATGTTTGGACTGTATCTTTGTGCCCAGGAGGAATTTTCTGATGTTTTTGGGCTCATTAGAATCGTGAGAATCTGAGGATTATCCCCATTAAGTTTCAGCCCCTTTGGACCTTGGATCGACACGCACTTTCAGGTGGGTTGCTTCGTCTCCAAAACCGGTGGACGGTTCTCTAATTCTATGGAATAGCAAGCATGCATGATTGTGAGTTGTGTTAGGAAGCATGTTAGAGAAAGAGTTGATATTTTCCTTGTGTTGTTATTGAGATCATATTGGTTAATGCTTCCTATTTGTGTTAATAAATTATTATTAATGGAATTCGACCTAGCACCCTATCATATGATGTATGTTCAACCAAACTAGTAGAAAAATCCCATTTGGGCTAGGTTCATTTATGCTTTAGACATCCACACTTTACATTCTATTCCTGGATATAGTGTTTTCCTCGCCCGAGTAGTGGGCCAAGTGGTCAGGATTTATTTTAGTGTAGGATGCATATTACACTCGTGCTTGGGGGCCGAGTGGAGTCTGGTAGATGTGGCTAGTATTGTACCAGTGGCGGGAGCCGTTTGGGTAAACGTTGGTCCCAGGTTGTCGAGTTCTTCGATTTATTTGTCGCCACTGTGTTCGTGGCAGTGGTGTACCAGTGATGGCAGGACCTTGAACGCAGAATCTTTTTGGACACACATGATTTTAGTCAACCAATATTTTTCTTCCAAACATCGAAGGGTCGCCGGAGTCTGTTCTTGTCTGATTGGGCGAAGGCATTAGCCCTTCGGGATTTGGAAATAAAATTTGTTTTCTAACTGATTTTCCTTAAAAGAGCTAAAAATCATTAAAATGGGTTTCCTCAAATCAAGATGGTTTTACAAAAAGAAAAAGAACAACTTTTAGTCGTCACCCCGAGGGGGTTCGAGTGAAAATAGTTTTCAGTAATAAATATCACATTTTTCTGTAAACTCCCTCACCCGGGAGGGTTCGGGTAATCTGGGTTCTAAGGGCTGTTCCTTCTTTGGGTCGAGAACAACGAGAGGCTATGCCTAGAGCTTGTTCTTGTTGGATTTGGGTTGTAGGTACTAGTCTTTCGGGGTGTTCGAACCCTTCATTATCATCGGCTATGAAGTATCTCCAGTACAGTGGGTTTTAGCACGTTGAGTTTGATGTCTTGTTGTGGGAGCCGTCGGGTTGACGGTGGTCCCGGCTATTGAGTATTTCCAGCTAGTGAGTTAGAGATGTGATTTGGGCACTGTCTATTTTGTTGATCATAGATTTGGATTATAGCCTGCATGAGCCATATTGAGCTCGACAGAGATGCGCGGATACTTTTCTCGGTGGGGTCGCGCCCCTCGAATGCCGCTCCAGAGTTGGGCCTGTTACTTTGCTATCGCGACTTGTCGACGCAGTCCTTCTTGTTGGGCCAGTTTTGGCAGTCACGGACGCCCTACGTAAGTCCAGTCCTCCGTGGATGTAATGGAAGTAGGTGGGCGCAGGTTTGACTGGACCCTATGTGGCAGTCACTGTGATTGGGTTGATTGAGTATATTGGGTTAGAGTCGATGCATCATTTTCATCTGTATCACCCTTTGAACATTGTAGATAGAGGCATGATAGCTGTAGATTTCTTTCCAGCTTATCTTTACATTATTTCAATTTTATGTTATCTTATGCCTCTAGTAGACTTAGTGGGTAGACCGTCGGGCTTGGTGGCGGTACTCATTGAGAACTACGTGACGGTATAGTTCTCACACCCGCTGTGGTGACAGATTTTTCCGAGATAGCTGTTCTGGCTTCTATTCGAGCGGAGACAGCAGTTCGAGGTGAGGGAGTCGCGAGCTAGTTCCCTATCCGTCCGTGGAGTATAGTGGTACCCTTTTTGGAGCTTTTGTAGTACAGTCTGCTGGATTCTAGTAGATAGTTGCTTCTGAGAGTTTTATTTTGAGAGACTTATGTATTGTGAGGTTCAGACTTGTACTATTTGGAGATGTATTATTTTATTTCAGTAGTATATTTTTCAGCTCTGATATCTGTATAGCGGTAGTATTATTTTTTACAGGTTTGACGCTTCGTCTATACGGGGCTTTCCGTATGGGCGGTGGATCTGTTGGCGGGCCCGGATCGCAGTTTCGACCATGGGGCGTGACATTTATGGTATAATTTAGTCTGATATTTATTTTTAGTTTCAGCTCTATGTTGCTCTGTTGTTTGGTTCTTTTAACTTGAGTGGGTTACTGACGTTTCATATACTCGAAACTTTCCATATATACGGCGAATCTGTTGACGGACCCGAATTTTGATTTACCCCCGTGACGTAACACATATTAAAGCAAATTTCACTTTTTTTTGCAACAATATCCTTCTTTGTTTGGTTATTCACATATTAATACTAATAGAATAGGTAGTAGAAGTAAAATTCTCAATCCTCTTCTTCTCTTTCTTTTCCTCTTATAGCTCCTCCAACTTTCAATTCTCGGTCCATCATCTTCAAATTAGCCCTATCTTTAACGATTTCTCATTCTTAGATTTGCAAAATTAGATCAGGATTCATGGAGAATTCACCCTCTCATCATCTCCAACAAGCCGTTCATGCAGCCAAAAGTACGTCAAAGAATTGCTACATTGGATTAGGAGGTTACAACATATTGGCGTATTGAGCTTTTGCTATTTTCTAAAATTATTGCATTTTTATAAGTTTGATTTTTACTGAGGTGTGGTGGAGGTGTGGTGGTCACGACTCAAGCGAGGGAGTTTGGGTCACGACAAAAAATAAATATAAATTTTATATCCTATTTATCGAAAATTCAAACTACTAACAATTTTTTATATTTATAAAAAAATTTAAAAAATAATATCTAAATACTTGAATGGGTGGGTATAAGATTTAATTATCTAAATTAAAAAAAAAAAGGACACTTATCTTACACCGTAATTTTTAATGTACTAGTAGCATTTCCCAATTATCAATTAGTTAAAAAAATATTTCATATATCGAATCAAACTTATTTAATTTAAAAAAATCAAAAGCCGAGGGGTCTCAATCAAACAAATTATACTTTATAGGCCTATAGTTTAGAGGGCCTCCATAAATTTTTTATTCCAACAAAAAAAAAAACTAAAACTTGGGTTTCACCCCCATGCATGCTCTCAAGTATGGGTGTCAAGGAGTCCAGCATAACCGAATTGGGTCGGCTCATATTCGGCCCGTTAAATAAACGAGCCGCACACAAGTTGACTCATTTAAATATCGAGCTGAAAAATTTGGCTCGTGTTCGGCTCGTTTATTAACGAGCCGAACACGAGCTGGCCCGCGAACAATAAATTTGATTTTTATTTCTACTATTAGGTATAAAATTTTAAAAAAATTTAAAAATTAAAATTTTAATCTAATAATTAAAATTCATAAAAAAATGATGACCTAAAATCTAAATAGTATATATATATATATATATATATATATATATATATATATATATATATATATATATATATATATATATATATATATATATATATATATATATATATTCGAGCTGTTATCGAGCCGAATACGAGCAAGCTGACCCAGCTCGTGTTTGGCTCGTTTATTAAACGAGTCGAAAAATTCGGCTCGTGTTCGGCTCGTTTACTAAACGAGCGATTCGATCTCGAGCACATTTCGAGACGAACACGAACTGGCTCGCGAACAGCGAACTGGAATGCCATCCGTACTCTCAACTATAGGCCCCTAAATTATTTTGGGACCCCTTGCCTTTTGAATGTTTCTCAAAACCAATGTTTTCAAAGGAAAAAAAAAAAAAAAAAAAAAAAAATTTCTGGATTGAATTTTACACATCATAGGTTCATAATTTTGGATCACTCCTAACTTCCCAACGCAACTCTCTCTATGAGGCTAATAAATATTTTAGTTGATATCAAATACTAAATAGAAATATAATTTTTCGTACTAAATCTTAATCAACTGGCATCATTTTATTCAATCTATAACACGCTAAACTCGGTTTAATTATTCGGTCTTAATTTTGTATTTTATTTTTTTTGGTCGGTTCCTTTTCATAATAGATTTTCAAAACTTTGAAGTTTCAGTTTGAATTATAATTTTAAATTTTCGGTGACGATTCTATGATTTGATACGTTACATAAAATTTCTGTAAATACTCATTTTTTATTTTTTTCAGACTTTCAAAAATTTATATTTTATTTTTAAAAAAATTTAAGTTGATGCATTTGATTCTATTCCATCAAAATTCCGTCAAATTTTTATAATTTATACCAAAATATATTAAAAATTAATTTTTTTTATAGAATTAGTATGGACAATATGATCATTTTATATCTCCATTAATATCCTGACTTTTTAAAAATATTTTTTAAAAAATAAAATATAATTTTTTAAAAATAAAAAAATAAATACTTACAAATAAATTTTCGATACTTTTTAATTTTTCTAAAATCTACTCTAAAACGTGTCCGTTGAAATTAACTACATAAGTTTGACCCAACACTGAGCGATTGGCCACCGGAAAGACCATGAAAAGGACGTGGCCCACATCCCAAAAGTGGAGTACCCAAAATGCCCTCCCAAAATTAATAAAATAACAGAACTACCCTTCCTAATAAATCTACCCCGTTCACTTTGGGCCGTTGAACACAAACGTTGTGACGCAGCGGACATCGACAACTTCACACAAGTGGTGCAATTACAAATTATGCATTTATCAAAATTTTATTTTTTAATAATTCTGGAATAGAAGTTGAATTTGGCTTCTTTAAAAAAAAAAATTTGACAACTATAATTTAATAAAAAAATTATTTTATATGCTTTATTTTTAAGAAAATACTTCTTGTACACTCCAAAAGATGTGTACATCTTACACCCATCATATTCTGAGATTGGGTAAATTTTACTGATTACTTCGAAGTGACCAGTAAAATATATTCAATTCTTGAATGGGTAGAATATACATCATACATTTTTTTTGGAGTGTATAAATAGCATTATTCTTATTTTTATTGGGCAAAATTTTATGTGGATGGCACATGACGATCTATAAATATTTCTTATTAAAAGCTGACTCTGATTGAATAGAAAATGATTCGATAGAGTCATTCCAACCCGAAACAGGCCCTCGATAGTAGTTTAGGGACCTAGGATTTGGACCAGATCTTAAGTTGGATTGGCTTATCATTTTGATTTAGACCGAGATAAAGTAAAGAGGATCGTTTTGAGTCAACGGTCCCAAAGGCAAAGCAAACTACAAGTTGCAGCGGCATACAGCAGGCTGGTGAGTTCACCGTTTGAGAGCAAGATGGCTCAATGTGTGTCGAAGGGAGTTTCTAAAGATTTTGTAAGAAAAATCCTTGCTAGGAATGGCTAATATTTTACTCTATAGCTACTCCTAAGCTAAATTAGGCCAACCCTTAGTATAGCGAAAAGGGTAAAGAATAAATAATTGTTGAATTGTGTTTGTAGTCTTCCATCCTTAGTATTTTTTATTTTTATTTTGTATTCTCGGAAGCTGTACGTGCCCGCACTTTTCTAGTTTGTTCCAATCACCTTTTTTGGATTTTGTGTCATGCATGCTGCATACAACAATCACATCCGGGCAAGGCAGGCCTATACGTTACTGAGCCCGTTTGTTAATGCTATTCCTGTCACAATACTCTTCTTCAACAACTGGACCCGATCCTGCTACGCCTATTTGTATACTATTACCAACTATAAGGATCAATCACCCAGTAATACAAAATAGGGTAATGATGACTAGTAGGATCTTTTTGATCTGCTTGTCCTTTCTAGAGTTGTTTGCATTTTGTGTTCGCCTCTGAATTTTTGACGCCTTATATTTTTTTAAACTTGAGCTTCGGTTGGCATCTACTCTGGCTTCTCATGAATAATTGTTGAAATCAGATTCTTTCAAACTTCGGTGTGCTCCTGCTTCTTTTATGCCAAGGGTTGTGCTCTATTCTGCGAAACTTTTGTCTGAACGATCCCATATGACGTGTTCTAGTCCAATCTACCCTAGCATCTAAATGCAGATGCCAACAATTTTATTTTCGAAAAGATATTTTAAAGACGAAATATGAAATATCTTACTAAATATTTGATCACAATCGTTATTTACTAAATATCATAAACGTCAGCAATAAATTATAAAAAAAAATTGATATGAAAATTTTTTTGTATAATTAGAAGGTAGGAGTTTGATTGTACCTTTTTAAATAGTCTTGCATCTATAATTTACTAAAAAATAATATTTTGTATAAAATATTTTAGTTTTAAAAAAATTTATATTGAATTAAATGTTATGAAATAATTTTTTCGTACATTCAAATAATATCTAAAAATTATAAAAAATAATATATTCAAATAGTCAAACAGGGTGAAAAGGAAAAATAAAAAAAATTCGATGGTTATTCGGTAATTTCGGATGTGGATCCACCTACTCACTTTGTTTTCTAGCGCAGCGTTTTAGAGGAGGGGGTGGCATCTTTTCCTACCTCGTGCTCTTTTTTTTTATCTCTCTCTCTCTCTCTCTCTCTTTCTTTGTCTAAGCTAGGGCACGCTCTTCTCCTCCTCGGTGTCTCCGCGGCGATTCTTCAGGTATCGATCTCTTCTTAGCTTCGATCCTTCGTTTATGATCTACTACTACAAGGGAAAAATATCGATTTCATTCTATCCGCTTGTACCCTTTCCTCTTTTCCCCTCCTTTTTTTTTGCGTCGATTTGATGTTTAATTGGGTATTTTATCTTCGGTAATTGAGTGTTTTTATTGTTGAGAGGCATCCTAAAGTTGGGCGTATTGTTTTATAGTTTGATTGGTATAGCTTTGTTATGTTCTCTTGATGCATTTATAAAGAATTAGAGAAATGGTTGGCCATGGGGTAGTTTTGGTGATTTTTTTGATGGTATAGAGTTGTATCTATGTTTTTTTTTTTTTTTTTTTTTTTTTTTTTTTTGCTGGATAAAGCAGTTTAGATAATTATATTAGCTAATTGTAATTCATTAAGATTTAGATTGCAGAGTTTGAGTATTTTTTTGAATTAAAAGTACAACATAATACTGGTTTTTGGATTTCTTTTAGTTGCTATAGATGTTTTTGAATGTTTTGCTGGTTATTGTATGGTGATGGATGCGACATGTGAATTGCTCTCTCCCATGCCTCTAATTATGGTTCTTAATTTGGTATTTGAATTTATGGAGATAAAGATGATTACAAAAACACTGTTGTTTAATTTGATGATTAGTTTTCTTATACTTAGATCAAGGATTTAAGTATTCATGGGCACGGTCCGTATCCACCGTGTCGTATCGTGCCAACAAAATTCCGGCACGATACAGGCTCCATGCCGATGGCACAACTTAAAATTTTCTTTTCTTTAAATTACTAAGTAATTTTCTCAATAAAATTTAAAAGATTTGATAAAGATATATAATAAACAATTAAACAAAATTTATTGCTAAAGAAAATAAATAATTTCATGTCATTATGTGTCGGCACACATGTATTTTTTTGTGACCGGTATTCATCGGCATTGCTCTGCACACACCGTGCCAGCAAGTTTTCGGCACAAATCCCGTGCCACGGCACTTAAATCTTTGACTTAGATATGTCAGTTTTTTTTTTGTCCTTATCTTTGAAGAATTATGCCTTTGGGGTATATAACCCCTTAATTATTTATTATGTTTTGTTGGTTTCATTTCATTTTTGTGTAAGCATGTAGATGACCCATCAGCTTGCTCTTTTCCTGGATATGTTCTCACTTTTGAAGCTTTATAGAGAATAAAGTTAATACCAAATACTGATCTATGTAAGAAAAAAAAAACAAAGTAGAGAACCATTTTGGAGGATCAACAAGATTTTTAGCTGTATTATGGCCCGGCGTCTCAGCACATTTTCTTCTTTCTTCAGAAAAAAAAAAAAAACTAGGTAAATGAGGTTGGTTGATCTAGGCTTATTTAGGGTTGGCTTTTTTCTATTTCTTAGGTTTTGACCTATTTTGGTTTCCTTACGCTGTTCAATCAGGAATAAAGCCATTGTGCATCTTGGCTTACCATGATGTGGACCGGGCCTCAGAGCAATTTGCATTCGCATTTTAGCTGCTACTAGTTACACTTGAGCTCAGTCAAATAACTTCAGCATGAGCTGACAAGGATGTAATTGTATCTTGCCCTACCTTATATTGTTTGTCTTGCATTTCTTATCGATTCGTCAAGCATCGCTTTCATTCCAGAAGGCTGGGTAGTTCCACTATGGATACAACAATGGATACTTTGCTTTCACGACTGAAGAGAAAATGGGCATGGCTATCTCCATATATTTAGCTTACCGTCTTTTATTTTAGCATAACATGTAGTGTCATCTTATTTCTGTTTGGGGAGTACTAAGGAATAAATGGATTGATTTGTTGACTTAGTTTTTGGTTGGTCAACTGACAAACAAACTTGTAGAATGGTTTGATAAACTCATAGGTTAGCTCTTTTGGCTTATCATGTTATTCCGAGTCCCAACTAAACTTGTCGTATAGGTATATTTGGCACTCTCATCTCTGTTTGTTTTTGCGGTATAACAACAATGTTTGGATCAACATTATATTGGCAGTTTAATTTGCATAATAGACCATCCATTTTCAGATTTTTTGGCATAATATATTGTTGTCTATTCTCTGTGAGTTTGTTCGATGCATAATAGACCATTCATTCTCTGTTAGTTTTTATTGAGGTCGACACAGGTAAAACGTTGGATAATCATAATCTGCGTTTACGAATGATATTGATGAAGACTAGGATAAATAATGCAGCAATTTTCAGTGATTCTATCTGCTTTCATGGTAGTGTTACCTTTCTTATGGTTTTAATTTTGTCATAATTTTGTTGATCAACTTTGTACTTTGATTTAAATACTAATATGCGTGACTTCTGATGTTTGTTGATTGCGGAAAAGAAAAGCTTGGTCAGGTCATTCCTTCACTTTTAGTAGTTCAAACATGAAACTTAGGATCTTGCTACTCTTTGATCAGAATAAATGCATGTAGTCGTCATTAATGGAGCTTCGAGTGAAGGGTAAGGAGCTATATGCTTGCCTTTCTCATAGTGCTCCTGAAAGTTAATTTGCCTCTTCAAGAAGCAACTGGTCGTCTCCATTATGTTTCTGAACGAAGTTCACAGTGGCAAACATTATTATATCTGTTCAAATTTATTACTTCAATAGAATGTCGTCTTACATTTTGATTTATGGCAGTAGCTCCAGTGCAACAGAAAGTGAGTCAATTTCAGATTTCCAGTGTCAAGACGATTGCTAATTATTTAATTTTCCTTACATATATCCCTTTCTTTTGTACGGATACTGCAAATATCATAGATTTTGCTCTTTTTTATCCACTATGTGTGCTAGTGATTTCCCTGGCATATACCAGTTGGTAAACCCACCAGAACCTCTACTGCGATGTGCTAAGTACGTCGGAACTGATTAACTATCCTCAACTCTTATTTCCTGAATTCTCCTGTGTCTATTATTGGCAGCAACTCATGATTGCCTTTGGATCGTTGTCATCATGCAAACTAATTCTCTTATGTTTTGCATAGATTCATATTGTGTTTTAATTTTTATTCTAGAATTTCTTCCCCCTCTTTTACCTTTTTATGTTCTTGTGAGTTTACTGCAGCAATTGGGTTGTTCAGTTTACACTCTGTCCATATCCCTTCTCACTTCTCTGTATCCTCTATGGAGTTTACAGTTATTTTGATGTTTGTATGAACCAAACATTTTCTTTAATTTGTGATTTGAAACAGGTAAGGTTTTCTTGCAAACCAGTCTCACCTTCTTTCCTCAATCTTTTTGTCTCGATATCAGGTTTCGAGATGGCGACTGCCACCCTCCCTACATGCTGCACACTCAAAAGCAGCATCAGAAGCCACTCCTCCGCCGTGCTGGTCAAAACCCCTTCCTCTCTGCGCTCAGTACACTACATCTCAAAACCATTATCCGGCCTCAAAATCACCAACAGCTTTAAGGCAACAGCGATGGCGGTGTACAAGGTGAAGCTGGTCGGGCCAGAAGGGGAGGAGCATGAGTTTGAAGCCCCTGACGACACCTACATCCTCGATGCAGCCGAGACTGCGGGAGTGGAGCTACCCTACTCATGCCGTGCGGGGGCCTGCTCCACCTGTGCCGGTAAAATGGAGTCTGGTAAAGTCGACCAGTCGGATGGCTCATTCCTCGACGAGTCGCAAATGGAAAATGGGTACCTCCTCACCTGCATATCTTATCCGAGGGCGGACTGCGTCATCCACACCCACAAGGAAGGAGATCTTTATTGATTTTCTGGTTATGTTTTGTGGTTGGCTGTGTTTGTGTGTTAGATTTTGTTGAGGGAAAAAATGTCCTTTGGACTTGATAAAATCTTTTGTGGTAGTGATCCTGTGGTAGTAATCTCTGGATGTCGATATCGGAATAATGTGGCTATCGGCTCTATTATCTCACCTGCTGGAGCTTGATGTGGAAATGATGAGAATGTCAGATTGGGAAGTACTAGTATCTTTAGGTACTTGTCTTAAGTAGCAGAAGATCTTGTTACCTCAATAGTTGATTTCAACACAGATCCCAACATCTTTTTGGTGTGTGACTTGGGCTGTGACGATGGTTCTGGATTCCATGGTGGTCAATTTGTGCAATCTGTATGCTGCCTGCCTGCATTCATTCACACTTGAGCCTGGTCTTATAATTGTGCAGACATTTGGCCTGGGGCTAGAGCATCTGTATTTTCAAGACTTATGCTTGGCCCTTCATATTGAAAAATATATAGACCCGGTTGGTGCTATGTTTTTGTCCGCAGGATTCTGAAAGAAAGCCAGCTGATCGCCGCTGATTAGGGCTGGCAAATGTGTGACCTTGCTCGTGTTCAGCGAAGCTCGCTTGAGCTCTGACTTGAAATTAAATAGATCGAGCTTGAACAGAAAATAATAATAATAATATTTTAAATTTATTTCAAACTGAGTTTGAGTTTTATTTGTCTCGTTCGGTTCGGCTCAAAAAGCTTGAATATATATATATTAAAAATATTTATAAATATATATAATTATATATATTATGTATTTTAATTATTTGTATATAGAGATTAGGCTATTGGACTATATTTACTGGCCACAAGATTAAATCAATCAAATCTTATTCTAATTATTCTCTCTCCCTCTCTTACGCGTAATCACATTTTTATTTATCCTAAATTTCTAATCTCTCTCATCCCATACGTAGGCCTAAATTTCTAATTACTCTTTCCCGCTCTTTCATAGGAATGCTAAATTTCTATCTTTTATAGAAATAGGCATTCATTACAAGATTATATAAAGCGACTCATAAGTTATTTTTCTTAATATTATAATATTGTATTTTATGTATTTATTTTGTATTTTGAATTGTTAAACATGCTTTTGTGTCGAATTTTAGATAATGTTTTATGAAAATTAAACCATAGATTGTATGATGTTTTTTGAGGGAAATAGATTGTATGATGTTAAAAATTTCAAATGGCTCATTTAGGACTCAAGCTCGCTCGACTCGAAGTTAATTAGGCTTGTTCGAGGCTCGAATTAATTTCACGCGGAGCTTAAGGCTAAATTTAGGTTCGAAATTAATTTTTAAGTTAAATTTGAACTGAGATAAATTTGTTCGTGTTCAGCTCATTTTTCACCTCTAGCTTAGGGCAGAGAAAGTATGCTGAGCGTGGCATTAGCGAGAGCATCTCGTGAGACTTGGGTTCGTGAATGGATGTTCGTATTCCAGGGTGAGTCAGGCTTGAGCTTCGGTGACTTAGTACAATCCATTGATTCCCCAACTGCTTAGATCTGCCAACATTCTAAGGTGGGAAATGTTTTTTTGTTTCAGCTTTTATGTACTGCCACATTTATCCAATTTATCCACTCACGTGGAGTGTGTGTGCGCGTCAACCAATTAAAATTGAGCAATGATAATGTACATTCTATGTAGAATGTACTATATATATATATATATATATATATATATAAAATGTCCATTCAAATATAGAATTTATTTATCCGTCATTTCGAAGTGACTAATAAAATTCATTTAATTCTAAAATTGGTGGGGTGTAAAATATATACCATATTTAAGATGTAAAAAAAAATATTTTTTATTAAAATTCTATATATTTATAATTAACAATTCCAACTTTATTCAGGATCAATTTTATTATATTGGATATTGAATGAAATTTATTATCTCTCTCTCTCTCTCTTTATAATCGTATAGATTGAGAAAATAAATATTTGATTTGATTTAAAAATATTATTTTATTTCTATCAACACGCGGCAACAACTTTCATAGAATTCTTTTTCGTGAAATAATTTATGTTGCACAAAAATAAATATGGCATAAGAATAATAATACGATAAGGATATGTATTGTTGAAATTCAAAAAATATTAGAATACGATACATAGGAATGTGATAATAAAAAAATAATTTTGATACATAATTATTTTAATACACGATAGATAATATACATTAGAAATAGTTTAAAATTTTTAGATGATTAGAAAAATGCAAAGCAATAAATTGATCAATAACTTGCGTAAAAATAACCATGGTCGATTTTTTGTCATCAAGAAATAAAAATTTCAAACCAAAGGTATTCTTTAGTTTAAATGAACGATAATCTTTAATTTTTATCAACCACAATTCAAGATGCATGCAAGTGCCAACCCAAATGCAACTAGATCATATATATATATATATATATATATATATATATATATATATATATATATATATATATATATATATATATATATAACAAGTCTTCCGATCCCAATGCAACAATGAGTTATATGCTAACACATAATATAACAAGTCTTCTGATCTAACCACTTGAAAATTAATTTCTTCTCAATTAACGCCAAAATAACTCTACCCCCGATATTGCATGTATTCTTCGCATGCATTATATCCGTGAAGTATCCATACTAAAAAGATGTTTGATTGGAATAGAAAATAAAGGACTTCTCATTGTTTTCTTCATCATTGTTTTCTTTGTAGCTTGTACTTATACAATACAAAAAGGAGAGAGAGAGAAAAGATAATTACAAGAGATTTGAATTTTAAAAGTTTCTACACTCTACACTCTTTGGTGGGCTAGGCTTCTATACTATTGATAATATCGAAATTCAACCACTTTGTTAAAAATAATTTAAAATATTTTTAAAAAAATTTAATTTTTCTTTTTATATTTTTTCGACATAATTTATTTTGTAATCAAATTATTTTAAAATTGTTAATTTTTAATGGCTACTATGACAAATTTGTAGTTTAACGATGTAGAAGAATATAAATTTATTTAAATTTTGATAGAAAATATTTTAAATTATTTAAATTAAGATCAGTATCCTTAATTTTGAATTCAAAAGCTATATTATCAAATTTTAAAAATTATTCAATTTCTAACATTTATTTTGACATGATTTATTTACTAATTAAACGATGTCGAAAAGAATTAGAATTTTATTCTTAAAAACTTCATAAACTCTAGATCATATTTAACGGTATGGATCGTTGATTTGAATACCCTAAGATCGAAAATAAAACTATAGTATCGGTGTGGTGACCCGAATTTCCGTATTTCTGGGTTGGATAGTCGGCGGTGTGAAAACACCTATTTTTGATGTATCGAGTGCGTTATGTGTCAAACAAACGTGAGAAACGGACTCAGCGCGCGAAATCGAGAAAAAGGGCATTTCAGGCTCACTGGGCTGCTTCTGGTTGTGGGCCGGTGCACGGCCCATTGCGCATGCACCGGGACCACTGAACTTCCAAGCGGACGCGTGGCAGGCGTAGGTTCGCCGACAACGGGACAGGTGGCGCGCGCCCCTTGGCGCGGCGCACGCGGTGGAGGCAGCGGCTCACACCGGCCCCACACGTGTCGTGCGTGAAGTGGAGGGCCCACCTACCACGCGGCGACGCGTGGCACCCGTAGGAGCGCTGGATCGCGGCTGCTGCGGCGCGCGGATGGCCGCCACATGTCCCACCTTCTCCCTCTTCCCCTGCCGGCTCCAAGTCTCCCAAATTACACCTAGAAGTCTATTTCAGATGGATTTTTTGACTATAAATAGCCCATTTCTCCTCCAAATTTTAGTTTTTGGACTTAGTTTATTTTCTGGGATTTTACTGAGGAGCTAGCTACACTTATTCTTCATCTTCCCCACCACATGGAGGCATTGGGGTAGCTCTTGCTGTGCCTCTAACCCAAGCTTAGAGAAAAACCACCAGTGAAGCTATTTTCAGCCACCTTCGTCGCGTTTCAGTGCAAGGCTTCTACAGAGCTAACTAGAGTGAGTTTTAGGCTGATTTTTGGTTTACCATCTTCACAAGAGGTAAGGCTACAACTTTGATATTTACAATTTCTCCGGAATCTTGAGTTTTCATAGAGTTTTTATGCTATCTTTGGGACACTTGTGCACAGTCTGGAAGTTTTGGACAGTACTTTATAATTTCCTTACCCTGGACAGTAGGATTGGAGTTTTGAGCAAATTTTCATGGAAAAATCATCAAGACTTGAAGTTCTGCAACTTTGGTATATACCACTTCACCCAGATCTGGAGTTTTCTTGGAGTTTATTTGCTATCTTTGGAGCTTTTGTGCACAGATTTGTGGTTTTGATAGTTCAAAGTATTTATGGAATTTCTCTTTAATCTATGCATGAATTTTGGAGTTCTTTGGCTTGATTTGCATCTACTCTCGAAGAAGAATCTATTGGTACCTTGTTTGCTGAATTTGAAGTTCGTTTCCCTTGGTAATTTTAATGATATTTCAACCCCTGCGATGAGGTTTACAGCAGAATCCTGTTTGAGTGTTGTTTTGATATTTGGACTTTGGAGATGCAGATTTTGATGTAATTTTTGGTTGTTTTCGAGATTTTAAAGTTTGGGCATCTTTTTAGGATTAAGGTGAGCATTTCTCCTTTTGGTTTCAGTTTAAAATTCCTGGTGGAATGGTCTCCATATTTGCTTGTAACACATGCTGAAATTTGAATATAATTTTTGGACAGTATTGGACCCTTTTGCTAATTGGATAATTAAGAAAACATTAAAATGGGTTCTTAAGACTTTGGTGTTAATCCTTGGACAGAGTAGAACCTATAAATTCAGATTGGAGCTTAAAATTGAATTATTACATTCAGAAATTAAATCTATCTTCAAAGAGGTTGCTTGCTGGAATTTTTCCAAAATTTTGCACATCGATTTTGTTTTAATGATTGCACTCAATCCGACAGTGATCTGAGGGCGATTTTTGGTGCGTTGGATTCGTAATAGGCAGGAGATCGTGGGCGCTGATTTTCAACACAATTGAACTTTGGATTGTCGAGCTACCAGATGGGTTGTTGAGCACCTCCAAATCTGCGATTTACTCACTCGGGTTACTAGAATTCAGCATGACATAATTTGATTGTTGCTCCTTGTTCCTTGGTGAATCATGCTTGAATGTCCATGTTCATGTTATGTTAAATGATCCTTAGTCTATCCATGTGTGAATGATTAGTTTGTTGATCTTACACTACCTCATGCGAAGATGATCATAAGTGATCGTCCGTAAGTTTATGCTATGTGAGAGTAATTTTGGTTATTGATCTTTAGCCTACACTATGTGAAATTATTATAGTTGATGATTCTTCACCTATCGATGAGAGAAGGACTTCGTTGTTTTATGTGAGAAGAACTTGGTTGGCTTATGTGAGAAGGACTTGGTTGAGAATGACTTATGTGAGAATAGTTGGTTTATTGATTCTTAGCTTTCATTGTGTGATATGAATTATGGTTGTTGATCCTTAATCCTTTTACATGAAAATGGTTATTGTTGTTAGTTCCTATCTATCTTTTGTGAGACTAAGTGTTGTTGCTAATTATACTACATGATCTTTATTCCCTTCCAAATGAGAACAAATGAATGCTTGAATGGTTATCTAGATAAGCCACTTTCATTTTTGTTACACTATCATGTTGGATTTGACATAGGAGAAAATTCGCTATTTTTATTTCTATTCTCCTTGTATGTTACATGTTACTCTGGGTTGAGCATCGGTTTGGAATAATGTAGTTGAGATTATCGAGTGGGGATGGGATAGCACCAGATTTTGACTCGTGGGTTGGTTTGGCCACCGTGGATTTTGGACGGTTGAGCCGGTTATGAATTTTGCATCAGGTTAGGGCCGGGATTCCTTTAGTGGATAGAGTTCTCCACATTGAGCATAATCATGACTTTCGCCTGCTATATTGATACATTCGATTAGATTACTTTCCTCGTGCGGGTAGCTCCCCTCGAGTGCCACTCCGGAGTAGGCGATTGATATACCAGCCAGTGAGTACCAGACAGTGAGTTCCGGTCAGTGAGTGTCGATCAGTTACTTGAGTATGTTTTCACATCGACGATACTTGGTTCTTTCTGCCGATCATGATGGTAATACAGGCGGTGTCCGAGTTGTTTAGCTCGGGTTAATTGGGTTATATCTCAGTGGTTATTTTACACTGATGCATGCATTTACAGTTATTATCATTCATCATAGTATTATAGGCATAGTAGTGGTAGTTTTTCTTATCAGCAGATTTACTCACAGCTTCACCACTGTACTTCTTTTATTGCCTCTAGTAGACTGAGTGGGTACGTCGGAGTATGAGGATTTACCCACTGAGAACTACTGGTTTTACTAGTGGTTCTCATACCCGTTGCTGCTCCCCCTTCTTTCTCCCCTTTGTTTTCAGAGTCTTCAGCGATAGCTGCTGGTCCGTCGACTGTTGACCGAGGTAAAAGGATCGCTGAATAGATAGATCTCCTGCCGGTGTGAAAGAGAGATTGTGCTAGACTTTATGTTATACCTTTTTACTCAGACTGGCGTACTTATTATTTTTGGGTTTGACTTTAGCCAGCTGGTAGTTTTTCATTTTGGTGAGCTGGGAGATATGTTGTATTATTGATTACAGTTCATTTTACTGTTTCAGTTTGAGATGGTTTAGTTTTAGTTTTCAACTCTATACTTGTACTCTTTTATGTTGATTTTATATCTGAGCAGATTTTTTCGCTTCGTGTAGTCCGTGTGCACGGCAAATCTGTGGACGAGTCCATATTCTGGTTTACACCCAGAGTGTGACAATCGGAGCTCTAATACTATCGATAGTATAGGAGCCTAGCTCCTCTTTGGCATCCTTGCATTTTTTTGTGTATGTGAATGATTTGATACTTAGGTAATGATAATTCTTTCTTAGCTCCATTTATTCAACTCTCAACGTTTTTTAGTCGAGGATTTGAGCACTCTACACTATTTTCTCAATGTTGAAATAATTTCTTCTCCATCTGAATTGTTTCTTACTCAGCGTAAATATATTAAAGATATCCTTGACTGTAACAAAATGTCAGGTGCCAAGAAAGTAAGCACCCCTCAGTCAACTTCATGTTCTTTTGTTCTTCAAGATGGGCCACCAGCTACTAATTCTACTAATTATCGAAGTCTTATTAGGGCTCTTCAATATTTATGCATCACTGATATTGCATATACTGCAAATAAGCTTTCATAATTCATGCATATGCCCTCTCAAGCACATTGGATAGCAGCAAAACGCCTTCTACATTACTTAAAAGGTACTATTCATCATGGACTCTTGTTCAAAAAAAAGATCATCGAAAATACTACATACTTATTCGGATGTTGATTAGGCCGACAATCATGATTGTCACGCTTCTATCTCTGCCTATGTTGTATATCTTGGTGCAAATGCTATTTCATGGAGTTCACGTAAGTAACCGTCTGTAGCGCGCTCTTCTACATAGGCCAAGTATTGTGGTGTTGCACAAACTACAGTAGAATTATTTTGGGTTCAAAACTTATTTACTGAACTTAAAGCTTCTCTTACAAAATCTCCTATTATCTACTGTAATAATAATAGTGTTGGAAAATATAATCGCATTAAGATCCTATTGTGATTAAATTATCAAATAATTTTATGATTAAAATATAATTACAAAACTCACAGTATAACGTTATAAAAATTTAAAAAATAGTTGAAAAAAAAGTCGAATAAGATTGATGCGAGGCACTGTTCTAAACCGTATTTTCGTTTTTCGTACGGATTAATTGAAAATACCGCTCTAAATTATGACCGGAATTTTTTTTCCTACGAATAAGACCGTAAAAAAAGTAGATGAATTTTTTTCAATACCCAATGATAAAATAAAACAAATAGGAGAATAAAAATTAAAATCATTTCTTAAAAAATATTTCCTTCACACTTTTCTCTTATACAAATGTCTAAAACAGTGTACACACACACACACACATATATATATATATATATATATATTAAAATTTATATACTTTTAAAAGCACAAAATAATTCATACTTGTAAATTTTTTATCATTAAATTTGTATTGGAATTAGTGCTTTTGTAAAGACAATTAAAAAAGAGAAAGATAAAATAAAAAACACAAATCCCAATACAAATCCAATAGTAAAAAATTCACAAATATAAATTATCTTGTGCTTTTGAAAGCATATAAGCTCTATTTTATATATATATATATATATATATATATATATATATATATATATATATATATATATATATATATATATATATACTTGAGTTTTTATATTTTTAAAAGTATCAGTTATTGGTGCTTGTAGGTTATTAGCCATTGGATGAAAAGATGTGTGGTTAGGATGATAGTGAGACTCTTGTGTTAAATAAGTGGTTGGTGGAATAGAATGATCTAAGAGATGAAATTAGTCAAAGAGCTAGATCTAACGGTAAAAAACTTATAAGCACCGATTGCTTGGTGCTTGTACAAGCATATATATATATATATATATATCATTTTGACTAATTTTACCATTTAGATTATACTATTCTACCAACCACCTACTAAATTCAAGAGGCTCACTATAGTCTTAACCACACATTCTTTTATCCAACAACTAAAAATCTAAAGCACCAATAACTTAATACTTTCAAAAATATAAAAACTCAATTATATATATATATATATATATATATATATAATCTGACTATTATGTTTTTAAAAGTATAAAATAATTTATGCTTGTAAGTTTTCTACCGTTAGGTCTAACTTTTTGACTAATTTTATTTTTTATATTATATTATTCTATCAGCTACTCACTAAACCCAAAAAGTTCACTATCATCTTAATCATATATTTTTTCAACCAACCACTAAAAATTTACCAACATCAATAATTTAATACTTTTAAAATTATAAAAACTCAATTATATATATATATATATATATATATATATATATATATATATATATATATATATATATATATTGAGGAGAAAATGAGATGAACGTTCGGATTCCAACGTTCAAATCAGCCATAAAACCTCTTAATTAGTCCTTCTAGTTATAGCATAGAGAGAACGCCCGTGTGTATGTAGTGCGCGGAGCCGCGCGCTGAGCTGGCATGCACAACGTCCGGAATAAATACATAAAAATAATAAATAAGAATTTTTAAAAAATTAAATAATATTAAATAATAATAAAATTAATTAATAAATAAATTGTTTTTAAAAAATAAAAATATAATAATATAAAATTTTATTGAGAATTTAAAATTTTATTATAATAAATGAAGTTACAAATTTGTGCGCTAACCCAGTATTTCATTCGGAAACGAAGCAGATAGTAATTATTTATTACTTTATACATAATAAAGTGTTAAAAGGGCAGCTTTATGTGTCGCAACTTTTGCCGCACCAACAATTTTATTTTTTGCGATCCAAAATTGGTGTATTTCATGGAATCACAAGTTTGTGGGAGCGTATAAGAGATGAAAGATCATCTCCTAAATTTAAGACGGATTTAACTGCTCCAACTTAACAAATAATTTAAATTCAAAATTTAAATGATCAGTTAAAACAAATCATGTCAAAAATGTAGAAATCTTTAAATGTCAATTCTCTTGTAATTATCTGTTCTTCTTCTTCTTTTTTTTTTTTTTTTTTTTTTTATTATTATTATTGTATAAGTACACGCTACAAAGAAAATAACGATAAGTCATTTTTTTCTCTTTCAAACTTCTTTTAGATACTTGTATTAAGTATCCGATAACATGTAAAAACCTGATACATACGAGATATGTATTCTGTGAGTATCTTTATTGGAAAGTAAAATAAAATATGTGTGCATCATTGAAAAGAGTCGGTTCCCTCCAAAAGAACGATATCCTTTATTAAAAAAATTCAACAACTTCGTTATGCACCAATTAAGGAAGCTTTAATGGATGTAAGGAACAAAAATTTATAGGGACGGCCATCTACTTGCGACCGCCCCATCTGCCTTTCATTAAAAGATCAACCGTAGCAACTCTTAAAGTTGCACGGATGCACCCCCACAAAATTTTTGTTGGTGTGTTTTAATTGAAGTGCTGGGGATGAACTTCTAATTACAAGAAGATAAAATAAATAGATTAAATAAAAATTATGTATCTTTCTTAATTAAATCATCTCTCAGCTTCACTGAATAATCTGCTACAAACTCAAAATTTCTACAATGGCGGCCATGCACTCTAATTTTTGCTCTTTGACCATGGCGATCAATACACATGTTTTTATACACAATACCACGAACATACGCCAACTATGATGGTTCAGCATCATCCCAGTTGTATCTAAATTGACCCAGCCGCTTAATTAGAAATAAATAAATAAAAGATAACAACAATAAAAAAATACTACAAATATTAAAAAATACTACAAATATCATAGCCTAATTAATATTGCGGCTAGCTAAGCTAAACTTGTCCGTTGATTAGTCGCATGCTCCACGCAGGCGCCAGCTCCGTTTGCGAACACGAAAACGATGCCCAGGGGATTAGCGTGAAGCACCGCCGACCTGCTTTCGCCATCGAGGAATCGAAACTTACCCTTGCAGTTTCCGAGACAACATAAATGGACCCATTTATCAGACCTCTCTCACTACGTCATTCATAACCAATCAATTATGTTTTATCTTTTGAAATAAAAATATATTTTTAAAAATTATAATAAAATGGATAAATTTTGATCAATCATTCCTCATTGTCACTAATTTAGAGGTTAATTCCTCTACAAAAGTTGAAATATTCTAAATTCCTCTCTGAATATTAAAAACTTTCAAAAGTATTCTTTGAAAGGAAACCGACGGTAGGTGGGGTTATCGAGCACATCTCAACTCATATAGCACACGAGTAGAGCAGAAACAAAATATTTTGTAGATAAAAATAGACGAAAACGATCGTAAAAGATAAGCACGAGAAGAACTAAACAAATAAAACGAATAAGAAAACACAAGAACACGTACGAGATTTATGGGGTTCGGCCAATAATGTATCGATCTACGTCTACGGATAAGACTATCTTAATGTGTTCTTCGATTAATCCACGACACAAAAATATAAGAAGTAAAATTAGATTACAAGAAACTCTCTCACAGAGTCTCTCCACGTTTTCTTCTTAATTAGAATTTTTTTAATAAAACTCTAAAATTTAAAAGATAAATCACAAGAGTTAATATAACTCTAAAAAATCTAATTCTAATAAGAAACGATCTCCACTGTCCATCCGAGTCTCCGATTCACTTCTAGTCGTTGATCTTCTCTTAAGAATTTTCTTTAAAATATTTCTGAATTATCTCTAATCTTTAGGAACAAGAATGGATCAAATTAGAGTCAAATCCAATATATTCAACCCGTTGCGGAGTTAAATACCGTGATATCAACTCGAAATATGGTTTTACATAATCCAACAATTCTCCTACTTAAAAACATGTGTCGAACTCCATAAAACACAAAATTGAAGATATTGTCAAATTCCCACTCTCCTCACATAGCTCCAAGACTGGGAGAAGTCATGCTCCAATTAAATTTTTCTAGAGTCACCGGCTTCGTTAAAATATCTGCAGGATTCGCATCTGAACTTTCAATAATGAGATAAAACCCTCATTCACCACATCTCTCACAAAGTGATAGTGAATATCAATGTGTTTCGTCCGAGAGTGAATCGCCGGATTTTTCGCCAAGTGTATTGCACTTTGACTATCACAATTCACTCCGACCACATCTTGCTTCACTTTTAATTCTCCTAGAAGTTTTTTTAGCCAAATAGCCTCCTTATAAGCATGTGTCATTGCTATGTACTCTGCCTATGTCTTCGACAAAGCGACTACCGACTGAAGCTTCAACTCCCAGCTAATAGCACCACCGCTCATGGAGAAAACATAACCAGTGATAGACTTTCTCCTGTCTTTATCTCCTACGAAATCTGCATCCGCATATCCGACACACTCCAAACCCGTAGAACCATAATAGAGTGAGAAATCCGCAGTACCTCTCAAATATCTGAGGATCCACTTCACTACATTCCAATGTTCACAACTTGGATCCGCCTTATACCGACTCACTGCTCCCACTACTTGAGCAATGTCGGATCTCAGGCACACCATGGCAAACATAAGGCTCCCTACTGCCGATGAATATGGTACCTGAGCCATGCCGACCTTTTCTGCTTTCGTACCGGGTGATTGCTCGGCCGACAATTTTAATGAATAGAAAACGGGGTAGAAACTGGCTTTACATTCTGCATATTGAAGCACCGCAAAACCTTATCCATATAACTCTTTTGTGAAAGTCAAACTTTCCTATTCTTTATCGCCCGTAGTACCTTCATCCCGAGTATTTGATTCATAATTCCAAAGTCCTTCATATCGAACTCACCGGCTAACAGAGTCTTCGAGATAAATATCCGGCCCTTATTATTTTCGGCGACCTGTGACACCCCAATGGTCCCATATCGGATGGGAATGTGGTTGTATTTGGGTATATAAGAGACATGGACACTAGTATTAATAACTGAGTTTAAGCATTTTGGGTTGTGGTGTGGACCAAACGAGTTATTATTGCCAGTAGGTCGGGTTGTTACACGACCACCATGTCGTCGACAAATAATAACAAAAACATAAGCTCCCGTCATCATAATCGCAGAAATATGCATAATGATCCGCTTCAAGCCCAAAACCCAAACTCATAATGTCACGCACCGGGGTCGAAACTGTGACCCGGACTCGCCAACAGATCCGCCGCCCATACGGGAAGCCCCGCATAAACGAAGCGTCTAACCTGCAAAAGATAATACTACCAACTATACATATATCAGAGCTGAAAATAACTATTGTAATATAATCTGAAACCACTGTACAACTGAAATAAATGTACAATATCCATCTCCCGAGATAATAATACAAGTAGAATCCACCTATACAACATCTATAAATCCAAAAAGGGAGGTAAACTAAAACAATAATGCATTAGTGTACAATGAAATCCCACAATCTGGGATAGTACATCTATCTCACCAAAATGAACTACACTGGTAGGGATCTATCTCGCAACTCCCTGTCCTTGGTCCGTCACGCCAGCTAGAGCAGGAATGAAGGGAAAAGTCTCGGCAAACCTGTCACTGACCGAGGGTGTGAGAACTACATCCTACAGTAGTTCTCAGTGGGTACCGTCTCCAAGACCAACGGTCTGCCCACTAAATCTACTAGAGGCATAAGATAACAGAAATACTAAAAAGAATGAAAAGCTAGAAATAACTCTACAGCTACCATGCCTCTATCTACTATGCTCAAACGGTGATACAGATGAAAATGATACATCGACTCTATCCCAGTATACTGAATCAACCCAATCATACTGACTGCCAAATAGGGTCCAGTCAAACTTGCGCCTACTTACAACCACATACCCGCACTGGGTCAGGAGTTACATAAGCGGTCCCACTCGGACTGCGTCGACAAGCTGCGAAAGATAAGTAACAGGCCTAGCTCCGGAGCGGCACTCGAGGGGAGCCACCCCACTGAGCAAAGTATCCGCGCATCTCTGTCGAGCTCAATATGGCTCATGTAGGCTATAGTCCAAAACCACGATCAATCAGATCGACAATGTCCAACTCACAACACTACCCACCGGCCGGAGGTATTCAACAGCCGGGACTACCGTCAACCCAACGGCTCCCAAAATAGGATATCAACTCAACATGCTAAAACTCACTGGCTGGAGATACTCCACAACCGACGACAACAAAGGGTCCGAAAACCCCGAAGGACTAGAACCTACAACCCAAATCAAATAAGAACAGGCTCTAGGCATAGCCTCTCGTTGTTCTCGACCCAAAGAAGAAAACAACCCTTAGAACCCAGATCACTCAAACCCTCTCGGGTGAGAAAGTTTACAGGAAAATGTGATATTTATTACTGAAAACCATTTTCACTCGAACTCACTCGGGGTGAGAACTAAAAGTAGTTCCTTTTTTTAAAACCATCTTGATTTAAGGAAACCCGTTTTAATGAATTTTAGCTATTTTAGGAAAATCAGTCAGAAAACAAGTTTTATTCCCAAACCCCGAAGGGATAATTCCTTCGCCCAATCAGACAAGAACAGACTCCGGTGACCCTTCGACATTTGGAAGGAAAACATTCGTTTACTGAAATCATGTGTGTCTAAAAAGATTCTAGATTCAAGGTCCTGCTATCACCGGTACATTACTGCCACGAACACAGTGACGACAAATAGATCAGAGAAAACCCGACGATTCGAGACCACCGTTTACCCAAATGGCTCCCGACACTAGTAGAAGACTAGCCACAGCTACCAGACTCCACTCGGCCCCCAAGCACGAGTGCAACATGCATCCTACACTAAAAGAAATCCCAACCACTTGGCCCACTACCCGGGCGAGTAAAACACTATGTCCAGAAAATAAGGATGTAAAGTGTGAATGTCTAAAGCATAAAAGAATATAGGCCAAGTGAGAGTTCTCTACTAGTCTGGTTTACAGATGCAATATATGACAGGGTGCTATGTCAAAGTTCCAATAAAATCATTGTTAAGAGCACTGATTAAACTACTAACTCTATCATAAGCATGATTCAACTTAGCATGTAGGCTCTCAATCATAAGCATGGTTTATCTCAACATGAAGCTCTCTATCATAACTTAGAACATTACTCATGCTTAAATTCCAATCATACAAATTGTACATTTAACATGCATGCTTACTAACAAATAGAGTTAGAGAACAGTCCGCCGGTTTCGGAGACCAAATCAACCCACTTGGAACTAGACGATCCGCATCCCGATGAAGCTGAAATTTGACATGTAGAATCCTCGGCCTCTTAGGAGTCCAACTCCATGAAAATGATCCAAATCGGCCATCCGGATTTGGCGTAATCACCGAAAGAATGCACGCTGCGCGGTTCAATTCTAGAATTTCAGCAAGTATAATAATGCTAAATAAAATGCACCCATAGCATTAAATACCTCGAATTGAAGCTCCCAGCCGCAAACATAAAGTGTCCTCAATCATAAGAACATCTCTCAGTCCCCAAAAATCCATCACAAATTTCCTTTAATAAACAAAATAACAAAGTATTACAGGCTGTCCCAAAATATTGACATAAACATAGCTTGCACTTCCAAGCTTAATTAGAGGCCTTTCCACAGGGAATTATCCACACCTCACAAAAGAGAACTTGCTCATCTTGAAGTTAAGAAGATTTTCCAACTGAAAATTATGAAAAAGACCTAATATTCTTAAAGTTATCCTCAAACCAAGGCTCAATGCTCAAAGGAGCATTAAAATCTGCACTGTTGTAATCCCTAAAACAGAGCTAAGAAGATCAATAATGTTACCTCATCAAATGTGCTTCAAATCTAGCAAGAGTGGTGCCATTGAATTTCTTGTCAAGAGTAGATGAAGATCGAGCTAAAGAACTCCCAAATCCGAGCTCAAGAACTCCCAAATCCGAGCTCGTATGAAAGAGAAAACTCAAAATTACTCAAGGATGTCCAAGCACAAAATCTGTGCATGATTTCAGAAAAGCTAAAACTACTCCAAGAAATCTCATGATCCACGAAAAATGTTGAATATCAAAATTGTAGATTTACCTCTTGTGGAGATCCCCTCCAAACATCAGCTAAAATCTCCAAGAATTGAGCTCTGGGGAGCTTCTGCACCGAAACGCGACGGAGAAAACTCAAAATATTTCAATGGTAGTTCCTCGATATGCATATGCTAGGGGTGAAGAAGAAGCTCCCTCAAAGTCCATCAATGGTGGTGGAGATGAAGAAGAAGGGGAAGAAGAACCTTTGCAAAAATCTTTCCAAAAATGGTTGAGTCGAAAAGAGTGAAGTGGTAGAAGAAGGGCGTATTTATAGCCCAAAATCTCTGAAAAAATCTCCAGAATTCGGGCTTTGGGTACACATTTGGGCGTCCAAAACTGCTGAAGGTCCCGCTGCGTTGAGCGCTCGAAATGCTCCTGGCCGTCCGATGCGCCACATGTTGCCCATCCAAGCCAGCGCCCGCGGTCAACGGCCCCTCCAATCAGCGGTCGCCACGTGGTGCCCTCATCCAACCATCGACCGATAGCGCGATCGCGCTCTGCCAATGGGAGGCCGCCATGTGGCGTGCCTTATCCCCTCGGCGCCCACGTCGCGCTGCCCAACCACACACTGACGCGTGTCAGCCACCTCAGTCGCCGCGCTGCACCCACCGCACCCGATGCGCCCGCCAATCCGGTGCTGCCATGTGTCCCCAGCGCACCAATGGAAAGCCGCCACGTGGCACACCCAACTACCCGGCGCTCGCGCCTGCCCGCATGCCTGCCTAGCTTGTCCGTGCTTGTCACGCCCCGAGTCCGCCAATTTGTACGGTTCGGGCACGCCAACAGACCCGCCAATCGGGTATGACCTTTCACTACCCGAAAGGAACGGTAATATCCATAATCATACAACAAGTATATGCGGAAGCTCAATATCAGAGTACTAAAAATCACTATAAATTTGAACTTTCATTTTATAAACAAACAGTTTAAGCGATAATGAAAGCATACAAGAGTGAACCATAACTTAAATTTATTACACTTTACATTTCTGAACTTGCTAATAAAATTATTACAATTCTTTTACATCATTTCCTCACCATACAAGGTTCACTCAAGAAATATAAAAATGGGATACCTCTGCTAGACCCTCTAGGTCTCTATGCTGCTGGGCCCTTGCCCCTGTCGTATATCTCGCCGTCTGCCTCTGAACCATCGCGATCGCTGCATCCATACCTGAACCTGTGGGGGGGGGGGTGCACCCAAGGGGTGTGAGAACTCCTGACAGAGTTCCCAGTGGGTTCAACCACCGAGAAAAAGTGTCCTACACCACTTGGTCCAATGGAAGCAATAATAATAGTGCTAGGAAACTAAAATCCTCAATATCAAAATGCGGCCATGCAATATAACATATCACTACACTATCTGTGTATAACCATCTACCCAGCACTACTCTGTCTAGCCACACTAGGCTGCTAAGCACCAACTCGGCCACTATGCCGCTGAATACAGGGTCCAACTAACCCGGCCACCTTGGCCACTCTATTTTTCTTTATTCTTTAGATTCTGGTGCTTTAGTTCAAGTTAACCCTCGGAAATTCTTATCCAACGGGCCCGAGCCCGGTAGTCTTGCTACCATAAGATAAGATTTCTAAGGTTGCCGATAGCACCCGCAAGTGTTACCCCGCCCAACGGGGAACTTGTCATACGGGTCACTGCCCGGGAAAGGGACACTGCCCATGGCTCCGACAAGATCTACGTTTCACCCCCGAAGGTACGCCCATTTTATCTTTTTATATTTTCTTTCTTTTCTTTTTACTTTACTTCTTAGCCTCTTTACCTTTGAACACTTGCTTTCCTTTCTTATTCGGGCTTATAGCTCCCTTTTTGCCACTGGCAAATCACCTTCTCTTTTCTTTGAGCATTTAGCTCCTTGCTTTCACTTTTAGCCATTCGAAAGTACCTCGTCCGACGGGTCACTGCCCAGGGAGTCCTGCTCCACTTGACGAGTCTCAAATTCGAATGCGCCAATTACATTTTCTTTATGCTTTTTAGCCACTTTTAGCTTGCTTTTAAACTTTGCCTTTTTACAACAATTTACCTCTTATCCTAGGTCTCGCCATAAGGATAACTAGAGAGTCTCCTGGACTCTTAAACATTTCACCTTCATTTATTTAACTCAAATTAAAGTTAAAGTTATTGTCCATTTGCCCATACACCCTATGACTTTCTAGGGTTATATCTGTTAAACTCTTTAACCCTGGGATCTTATCCCACTTTTCCTGATTCCTCACTGAATCCAAGAGTTAACTTAACTCTATTTTTCTGTTCCACTTTAGCTTAGAGTTACACTGACTCTAATTTTCTGTTCCACTTTTATCTTAGAGTTACACTGACTCTAATTTCCTGTTCCACTTTTATCTTAGAGTTACACTGACTCTAATTTCCTGTTCCACTTTTATCTTAGAGTTACACTGACTCTAATTTTCCGTCTGTGAGTTTAACTCCTCTAGTTCACCTTAGGTTCCCTTTACCTAAGTTCCATGTCATACTCATCCTAGAGGTCCTTGACTCTGTGTTGATCACTAGTTCACCTTAGGTTCTCTTTACCTAAGTTCCATGTCATAATCATCCTAGAGTTCCTTGACTCTATGTTGATCACTCTATCCAATGTCCTTAGGTTATCTCCTAAGACAATGCCACTCGTAAATCTTAGGTTAGCTCCTAAGTTTGATGTCACTCGTCAAACCCCTAAACTAGGTTTTCTCCTAGTCTTACTACCAACATGTTCTGTTCCCTTATGTCACATGATTCCTAGGGTTGTACCCTAACATGAGCACAGTCATCACATAATTACCCACTTTTACGCATCCAATTATCCTCTATTTCATAAAATAATATTTACTTCTACGCATGCATATTGTCACCTGTCTTTGGCAACTAACAGTTGCACTTTTCATCTGTGTCCATCTACACATGCAAATTTATCCTCTATCTTTGGAAACCAACAGTTGCACTTTTCATCTGTATCCATTTACACAGGTGATCTTAATCATGATTACCTAACGCCTCTAACAGGCTACTATCATGCTTCGAAATCGAAAAGCAAAGGAGCAAGGAAAGAGGTCACCCAATTTCGGCAGAATTCCCCACATTGTGGTGTACCCAATTGCTTGTAGACACTTGCAATTGGTCTCCGCGCGATTTCACTTGTCCCCTCGAGCTTGCACGCAAAACGGTGCGCATCCCTCGAGTCCGCACGCAAAACGGTGCACGGCCACCAAACCTGCACGCAAAATAGTGCACATCACTAAAAACCCGCACGCAAAACGGTGCGCGTCATTTCAGTCTGCACGCAAAACGGTGCGCGTTAAATCAACCTGCACGCGAAACGGTGCACGTACCTCGAATCTGCACGCAAAACGGTGCACGTCTGACTTTAGGATTGCACGCAAAATGATGCATATTTTTCCTAGCCCTACACAAAAAATAATGCAAAATATTAGCATCTGCACGTAAAACGGTGCGTATTGGTCCAACCTTCACGCAAAACGGAGCACGTACCTCGTATTAGCACGCAAAACGGTGCTGTCACGCCCCGGGTGTAAACCAGAACCCGGGCCCGTCCACAGATCCGCCGTGCATACGGAATTTTCCGTGTACACGAAGCGCTGATAACCTGCTCAGATATAAAACAAGTAATAAAGGAGCATAAAACAGAGCTAAACTAAAACTAATACAACTCAGACAAATGCTGGAAATGAAAGTACAGTAAGCTCTCAGAAATATACAAGTGTCTCTCCCAGCTCACGAAATATATACAACCAGCTGGCCGCAGCCAGACCCAAAATAAAAGGAAAATACAACCGTCTGAGTGTACTGGGGATACATCAAAACTACTAAACTCGAACTCGGGCAGTGGCTAGCTAATCAGCGATCCTCTTACCTCGATCCAGGGAAGAGGGTCCCGCAACTCCCGCAGAGAACTCTGCAAAACAAAGGGGAACAGAAAAGAGAAAACAGTGGGGGGTGAGAACTACTATAAAAACAGTAGCCTCCCCTAGTGGGTAGACCTCAAACTCAGACATGCCCACTAGGACTATCAGAGGCGAAAAATGAAACAAAGGTGGTAAGCTACAAGTACACTACTGATGCAGAGCTACCACTAACGTGCCTCTACGATGCCTACTAGAGAATGGCCAAAAACATGCACCAGAACGTAAGGACTGACAGACCAACCCAATCAAAACACCAGTAAACACTGGTACTGCCTGCTCTGCTGTCAACCTCACAACTCAGTATCTCCCCTGTCCAAATAGACCGGAACCCAACACGGTCTGACCGGCACCCAACACGGCCTGACCGGCACCCAACACGGTCGGAATCCTACTCCGGAGTGGCACTCGAGGGGAGCGACCCCACACGAGCATAGTATCACAGTCACTAGTATCATCAGTACCATAAATAGCAGGACGGGGTCACGACCCTGATCAAAGTGGGAAAACCCATCCACTAAAGGGAAACTCGATCCCCTACCTCCAATCTGGTGTAAAAGTAGTAATAATAATCTGGTCAACCGCCCACAGTCCGCGGTCGCCGCAACACCCAAACCTCGATCCCCGACTGTCCCAACTCTGAACATCTGACTACACAATCCCCTAAGGCTAGACGACAGGAGAACGAATAAAAGCATGGTTTCTCCTAAGTCAATTCCAATAAGTTTGTGTAGCAGAAAAAGGTGGCCTATCTAGATGACCATTCAAGCATGCAAAGTCCTTTATTGGCTATAATTACTCCAATTATTCAAACATATGCAACATTAAGTGTTTGGGAAATCCCGATGTACATGTGGCAGGATATATGATACATAATACATTTTAGATGCACAGTCTACTAGCAAGTATCCCTTATACAACATTCATTCTAACCACATGCCCAAACCTTCCCTTAACATATAATATGATATGGCTTTAGCATTCTTTCCAACTAATTAAATTGCCTATCTAAACATGGAAATACCACTTACTAACTTGTAACCTGCTAACAACGCAAGTATCAACAAAGGAACCTTAATCTCATACAAGCATGCTAGATACATTCACAATTAATAACACATAATCATGGCATTCTAATAGGCCTAGTGACATTCACAAGTAGGAGGTTCACAACATCACCCACCTCAAGCGCTATTCCAAATTCCCGAAGGCGAAGTCCAAGATCAGTCCAAACACACCACCAATCTGTACAAAATACCCCAAAGGAAAAATACATAAGCGATTCATCCCCAATTCCAAAATATGTCCCCTAAATCCGCAGTCCAGAATTCACCAATTTTTACCTGCGAATAATGCCCAGAAAAATACAAGAAAAATACTATCGCGATCCTTGCGACGAGCCCGTCGAAACGAGTACCTGCACGCCCAAATTGGAGTTTCCTACGCTGAGATAAAAATCCGGCAAGGGGTACACCCCGAATCCAAACTGTACCAAATTCCTGTAACAAGGAACCACAGAGAAAGAAGATTCTCACCCACGGGTAAAATCCAGAAAAATCTGAGAAAAATCCATGAGACTCCTTGCGAAACGTAGATGAAAATTGCCTTTTGAATCGCCTCGTTCCGACGCCTGAGCGGAAAGATATGGCAAGAACACCGCGGTGCTGTCCCAAAAGTCCGCGAAGAAAAAGGGTCAAATGGGTGCTAAGAAAACTCCAAGATCAGCACGGAAATCGAGGAACCACAAAACACAGGAGTTGAAGCCCTACCTGTCGTGAGTCCAACGGCGCAAGAATCGGTGAATTCCGAGGTCGGGGTGGGTCGGAGGAGTCCAAACACTGAGAAGGGGCGAAGAGGATCGCCGGAGAACAAGCGTCGCGCCGCGCCGTAAAATGGTGAACCTCGGGAAGCGTGCCTCCAAAAATCCTCAAACTTCTCCAATGGGTAGTGTACTGAGGGAGGAAAAACTCTTGTGAAGGGAGCTCAGCGGAAATGGGGTCCAAAAAGCCAAAGGAAAGAAAGGGGGGAGCTATTTATAGGCCCAGCCCACTATGCTTATCGGGCCGGGTTTCGGGCGCGGTTTCCGGGCGCACTGCGCCCGGAAACCGGGTTGTATACCTCCCGTCCGACGCGCCCGGAAATCCCTGGGACGGCCACGTCACCCCGAACAGGGGACAGCAAACCTGGCGGCCCGCAACGCGCCACGTGGCCCCCTCGCGGTCAGCGGGGTAGGTACGGCCGCCCAACCGCGAGGCGACGCGTGTCGCACTCGAGTGCGGCCGACCGCCCCGCTGGCGCCACTGTGCGCGCATAGTACCGAGGCGCCCCCCTCGCGCACGCCGTGGACCGCGCCTACGTGGGCCCACGAATCAGAAGCCGCCACGCGTCATGCGCCCGGTCCACCGCAACCCCGCCAAACCGGTGAGCCGTGCCGCGTGCGCCCGCCTACCAGGGCACGCCACGCGTCCCCCCGTCGCGGTCCATGCACCGCCGCGCCTCCCCGTGGACCCAGCTGCGTGAGCCGGCCAATAAGAGGCCGCCACGTGGCTCGGGCCGGTCCACGTGTCACCCCCATGCACCGAAAATCCCCACAAACTTCCGGAAGCCCGCTTTTGGTCATCCGGACTCCAAATTCAACAAGCAAATAGCCGTTTTCAAGCGTTTTTCCGCGCTGAATCCAAATCCAACCTCAGATTGGCCCAAAACCTTTTCTAAAATTCAGCAATTACAGCCGAAGGCCAATTCCGCTATCAAAGTCTCACAAGGTCCATCTGTGGCACCCCTTCGATGCACCATGGGCCGGACACCAACACTAGGTGTTCTACACAATGGATTCACCGGAAAGTTGCATGGGAAAAACCAGTACACTACATCCTCCCCTACAAGAAAAAGTTTCGTCCTCGAAACAAAAGTCATACCTCAGGCAGGGGCCTCAAACAAGTGGGGGTGAGCATCTATCATCGCCGACTCCAACTCCCAGGTAGCCTCGCGCTCATCATGACTGCTCCAGAGGACCTTCACATACGGGATGGCCCAACTGCGCAACTCCCTAACCTCACGGTCCAAGATCCTCAACGGCCGCTCAACATAGCTCAGGTCCTCAGCAACCTCCAAAGGGGTGAAATCGATGATATGAGACGGGTCATGAACATACCTCCTCAATGTCGAAACATGAAAAACATTGTGAACACCCGAAAGTCTGGGAGGAAGCGCAAGCCTGTAGGCAACTGGCCCTAAGCGCTCCAACACCTCAAAAGGTCCAATATAACGAGGGCTCAGTTTCCCACGAATACCAAATCTCCGAATCCCCTTCGAAGGTGAGACTTTCAGAAAAACATGGTCACCCACCTGAAACTCTAAGTCTCGCCGTCGAGTATCAGCATAACTCCTCTGTCGACTCTGGGCGGTCTCGAGGTGTCGTCGTATCAATCTGACCTTTTCCTCTGCCTCTAACAGTAGATCAGGACCTAAGGTCTTCTTCTCACCCACGTCACTCCAATAAAGGGGTGACCGACACTTGCGTCCATATAACGCTTCAAACGGAGCCATCTGAATGCTCGCTTGATAGCTGTTGTTGTACGCAAACTCAACTAATCCCAAGTGTCGGTACCATCCTCCTCCAAAGTCCAGAATGCATGCTCTCAACATATCCTCGAGGGTCTGAATAGTGCGCTCTGACTGCCCATCGGTCTGGGGGTGGAATGCTGTACTGAATCGGAGCTGCGTCCCCAAGGCTGTCTGTAAACTCCTCCAGAAATGCGAGACAAACCTCGGGTCTCTATCTGATACTATGGAAACAGGTACTCCGTGTAATCTAACCACCTCAGCCAAGTACACCTGTGCGAGTCGCTCCATCGGCCAAGTCATCTGAACCGGCAGAAAGTGAGCGGATTTGGTAAGCCTGTCCACGACTACCCAGATAGCATCCGCTCCCGTCTGTGCTCTCGGCAAACTAGTGACAAAGTCCATCGTAACATGTTCCCATTTCCATTCAGGGATTGGGAGACTCTGCAACTTGCCAGCAGGTACACGATGCTCCGCCTTTACTTGCTGACAAGTTAGACAGTGTGCTACAAATCTCCCAATGTCTCTTTTCATCCCATTCCACCAAAACTGTGCCTTAAGATCCCTATACATCTTAGTCCCACCAGGATGGATGGTATAAGGTGTATAGTGGGCCTCCCTCAAGATCTGCTCTCGGATCTCTGCGTCCATAGGCACACACGCGCGGTCCCTGTACCGTAGTACTCCCGCAGCATCGACTGAGAAGTCCCCTATCAAACCAGTCTGCATCTGCTCTCGAATCCTCACCAGGTGGGGGTCCTCACTCTGTCTCTCCCGAATCCTGTCCAACAGAGTGGGCTGCACGACTAGAGACATAAGTCTAGCAGAGACCCCAGGGGACACAACCTCGAGCTCTAACCGCCTCATCTGCTCAAGTAATGGCGCCTGATCGGTGATCCTCAAAGATAGACTCTGTACTGCTCTCCTGCTCAGGGCATCAGCAACCACGTTGGCCTTGCCAGGATGGTATAATATGTCTACATCATAATCTTTCAACAATTCCAACCATCTGCGCTGCCTCAAGTTGAGTTCCTTCTGCGTGAACAGGTATTTCAAGCTCTTGTGGTCGGTGTAAATCTCGCAGTGCTCCCCATACAGGTAGTGGCGCCACAACTTTAGTGCAAAAATCACTGCAGCTAGCTCCAAATCATGGGTAGGGTAATTCTTTTCATAATCCTTCAATTGCCGGGAGGCATAAGCGATTACCCTTCCTTCCTGCATCAGCACGCAACCAAGTTCACTGTGCGATGCGTCGTTGTATACCACGTATCCTTTCCCCATAACAGGGAGGGAAAGGACAGGAGCCGACATCAATCTGTTCTTTAATTCCTCAAAGCTCCTCTGACAATCCTCACTCCAAGTAAACTTAATCCCTTTTCGCGTCAAACGAGTGAGGGGTGTGGAAAGTTTCGCAAAACCTTCCACAAATCAACGGTAATATCCTGCTAAGCCCATGAAACTGCGAACCTCTGATACCGTCGTCGGTCGGGGCCAATCCCGGACGGCCTCGATCTTCGCCGGGTCTACTGCCACTCCAGCGGCTGAAATCACGTGGCCCAAAAAGACAACCTCCCGAAGCCAAAATTCACACTTAGATAACTTGGCATACAACTTTCTCTCTCTCATAAGTTGTAGCACAATCCTCAGGTGCTCCTCGTGCTCCACATCGCTTCGGGAATAAACTAGGATGTCATCAATAAAAACAACGACGAACCGATCCAGGTATGGTCGAAAAATCCTGTTCATCAAATCCATAAAAGCTGCAGGGGCATTTGTCAGTCCAAAAGGCATGACAGTGAACTCATAATGCCCGTACCGCGACCTGAATGCCGTCTTTGGGTTGTCCTCGGCCTTCACCTTCAATTGGTGGTAACCAGACTGTAAGTCGATCTTGGAGAAGACACAAGTCCCTTGCAGCTGATCAAATAAATCATCAATGCGCGGCAAAGGGTACTTGTTCTTGATGGTCGCTTTATTCAGCTCCCGATAATCAACGCACAGTTGAAGCGAACCATCTTTCTTCTTCACAAATAGCACCGGCGCTCCCCAAGGCGATACACTCGGTCTCACAAAACCCTTATCCATTAAATCCTGGAGTTGCGCCTTTAATTCTCGCAGCTCAGCCGGTGCCATTCGGTAAGGAGCCTTAGAGATTGGCGCAGTTCCTGGGACCACGTCAATCAAAAACTCGACCTCCCTATCCGGCGGCATGCTAAACAGCTCTGGAGGAAACACATCCGGGAACTCGCGGGCAATCGGGATATCCGCGAGTCCCGGAGCCGCCGTAGGCTCCTTAACCACAGATGCCATAAAGGCTACGCATCCACTGCGCATCATCTGCCTCGCACGAGAAGTCGAAACCATAGAGGCAAAGAAAGCACTCTGGCACCCCCTGAAAATGAACACCTCCTGGCCTGGCTCGCTAAAAGTAACAGACCTCGCGGCGCAATCAATCGTCGCGAAATAGCGAGCCAGCCAATCCATCCCCAGTACAATGTCAAAATCTCGCAGCTGACTAAGGACCATCAGGTCCGCTGGCAAAATCCAAGACTCAAGCTGTACCGGGCACGACCAGCAACACTCCTCTACATACAAAATGTGACCGGGAATCTGTACCTCTAAAGCATGTGGCAACCGACCTAACTCTAGTCCATGAGATGATGCAAATGCTCTACTGATAATAGAATGTGATGCACCGGTATCAAATAAAGTGCGAGCTCTAATGCCAAAAAGTAAAGTGATACCTGCCACCACGTGGTCGGCTGCCGCGGAGTCCCCTACCTGAGCGGCGTAGACTCGCCCGCTCTGAGCTGGTGGTCGGTGGTCTGCAGGGTGGGAGGAAGGAGCCCTGCTCGCAGAAGCATAGGGCCGCTGAGCTGGCGGTCGCTGCTGAGGTGGAAGAGAAACTGAGGCCGAAGAAGGCGCCACTGATGCCGAAAAAGGGCATGAAGATCATATGTGCCCTGCCTGCCCGCAGCCATAACAACGCCCCCACCTCTGATCACAAGTGCCGGGGAAATGCGGACCCCCGCAGAAGATACAACTGCCTGGGGCCCGAAACTGCCGTGACTGCTGCTGCTGCTGCCTGTGCGACTGCCGCTGAGATCCCTGCTGTCGCGACTGCGACCTCTGCTGCTGCGAGTGCTGCTGCTGTCGCTGGGGCTGCTGATGCTGTGGGGGCCTCTGGGATCCCCCAGGCCCTCGCCGCTCCGAACGCCCCCGGCCCGTAAACTGAGGCGGTGGCGGTCGGGGCGGCCTCCAGGAACTGGCCTGTCCCCCCTCATCTGATGCTGATCGCTTCTTCTCAGAACTCTGAGCGACCGGACCTCCGCGTCTAGAAACAACCTGATCTCCCCTCTCGACCCACTGGGCATGATCCACTGCCTCTGATAAAGTGTGAAGCCTCTGGGCGTGTACCATGGTATAGATCTCGGGGCGCAAGCCTGTCTCAAACAGCTCCACCTGGTGCAGCCCATCCCTGGCAACGTAGGGCACGCAGTTGAGCAACTGCGTAAACTCCTGGAAATAGTCCCACACTGGGCGATCACCTTGCTGCAGGTTCTTCAAGTCATCTTCTATCTTCTTCTTCACACTCGTGGAGAAGTAAGTGTCAAGGGTCATCCTCCTGAACTCTGACCAGGGTAGCTGTCGGGTGACCTGAAACTCTAGGGGCTCGACCCGACGCCACCAAGCATCTGCATCCCCCTCCAGACAGTGTACTGCCAAATGTGCTCTGAACCTCTGGTCGATGAAGAAGTCCCGAAACATCTTCTCCATTGACGCTAGCCATGATCCAATCTCCCACGGGTGAGTGCTCCGCCCCGAGAACTTAGGGGGTCCTCGCTTGCAGAACTGCGTGAGTTTGTCAGAAAACTCCCGCTCCTCCTCTGGGGTCAAAGGCCTGAACATCCCCTGAGCCCCGCTGCTCGACGACGGCGCTGTAGGGGCAAGTGGAATAGTCGGTGGTACAACAGGTGGTACGGGGGCCTCAGCAGTAGTAGGGGGAGGTGCCGCAACCTGGGCCAATAACTGCTCAAACCTCTGTTCCTGTCGGCGGTGGCTCTCCGCCAACTGGGCCATCATGGCCCTCAGCTCACTGATCTCAGAAGGCCCGGACTGCCCCGGCTCCTCCGGGGGTGTAGGAGTACCCCGAGTAGGAATCTGCCGCCTAGGAGGCATCCTGCCACACAAAAATCCACGGGTCAGTAAACCAAACCACTCTCGACCCAATCAAGCGAAAGTCATGGACATTCCCCTATTTCTGTAACCTTATGTTGTCTGCAGCCAACATAATAGTCCCCCAGAAATAGGCTATGTCAATCCCTCTCCACTCACAGGAAGAGTTAACAACCAATTACCGACTTTCGCACAATATCACGTCACTCACGCTCTGCCTTCCTAGGGTCTGCCAAAAGCCTAGGGTTTCCTAAGTCCCGTCTGACCTATCCCTAAGCTCTGATACCAACTAATCGCCCCACTTCCCAGGGGGCTCCCCGGCTAATGACCGTTGCAGGTGGAGTGCAGCTCCCTACAAGGTCGGCTAAGGCTAGCGAGACGAGTCTCACATCGCCTGGTGCTTGTGAGTGTGCTTGAGCCTGACGTGGACGTCAGGGCTTAAAGGGGGGACGAATGTGACACCCCCGGAATTTGGATTAGTCCTATATATAAATGATATAATAGGACTAAAATCTCTAACCCGGCTATAGCATTTTGGATGGTAGCAAGATCCAAGAGGAACATGAGAGTTAAGCGTGCTAGAGCTAGAGTAGTTCTAGGATGGGTGACCCCCTGGGAAGTGGGGCGTCACAGGTGCACTTTCCTCTAGTCCTGCACGCAAAACGATGCGTCATATTAGAGACTGCATACCAAAATGGTGCGCGCTAATTCGATCGGCACGCAAAACGGAGCTCGTACCTCAAATCTGCACGCAAAACGGTGCACGCTTAACTGTAGGGTTGCACGTAAAATGGTGCATGTTTTTCTAGCCCTACACGAAAAATGATGTATATTATTAGAGACTGCACGCAAAACGATACGCGACAGCACAAATTGCGCGCAAAACAGAACACGTACCTCGGGTTGGCACGCAAAACGGTGCACTTTCCTTTTTCAACGTTGCACATAAAATGGTGTATGTTTTCCGAGTTTGCGTCCAAAACTGCGCATATTCCCGAATTCGCACGCAAAACGGTGCATTTCTTCCACAACTGGCACGCAAAACGAGGCGCGCCAAAACTGTCCGCGACAGTCCGTGCAGCAACGGTACAGTAGAACTCAGTCCCTAACACGCAAAACGGCACGGGGTTAAATCTAATGTCCAAAATAACGTCTCAAAACTGTGCCAAAAATACCGTAAAAACGACGAACGGAGCCTACCTTGACAGCGTCGGGCCGCCCCACGCGAATACACGCGATCCCCAGACTGCTTGGAGCATCTTGCGCGCTCCACGAAATCCCCCACCTTCCCCTCTCTCTCTCTCTCTCTCTCTCTCTCTCTCTCTCTCTCTCTCGTGCTCGGGTGGAGAAGAAAAGGAAGAAGGAGAGGAAGAATGGCGGTGCGGGGGAGGAAGGAAGAAGAAGAAGAGAAGGAGAAAAGAAAGGAGAGGAGTGGACCGTGGACCGGGTTCACGGTCCCCCCCCCAATGGGGAATCTTGGGTGGCGGTCCACAAGGCAAGGGGGCGCGCACCGGGTCCAGGCAGCGCCCCCTGCGCCACATGGCGCGCGTCCTGCGCGCCACCCGCGCCTTGTGCACCACGCCTCTGCAGCCTCGGAATTCACGCCCGTCATTCCGGAAATTCGTTTTTGTCATGTTTTCTATCCATTTTTCGTCCGTTTCCGTCTAAATTTGACAGGTGGTTTCGTTTCAGCTTAATTTATCACAGAAAATTTTAAATTTTCAGTTTGGGCCATTTCTTAACCACCAAAAGCCTCGCTGTATCCAGAATCACTGGCGGACTCCGTTCTCGCAATCCGGGTATCCGATCAAAACGAAATTTTTACTGTGACCTTAAAACATAATTACACAGCTTCCGTAATTTTCTCAGAATTTTTTGAAACTGTTGGCGGAGCCCGTTCCCACTATCCGGCCTCCGATCAACGCGAAACTTTTTCTGTGGCCTTAAAACATATTTACCGGGCTCCCGTAATTTTTTCGGAATTTTCCGACACTGTGAATTTTCCACTAAAAAATCTGGGCCCCCTTTCTCAAATAAATTTTTAGATCTCTCCATTTTAACCCGATTTGGGCCCAACTCGCGTCCACATATTCTTTACTTCCCTAACTTTCATAACACTAGTATTTCATACCACCTTTATTTACATTTATTTATGTGCCGAAAATCCGGTACTTTACAGTGCTGCCCCCGTGGGCCGCACCTGCTGAGCCCGCTACACCAGCCAGTCGTAGGCCGCCACGTGGCCACCATGCGCCAATGGGGAGCCTCCACGTGTCCCACCAGTCCACGACTCCCCCCTGCACCCAAGAACACTGCAAAACATTCGCTTGTCCGTTTCCGTGCATCCGGATTCAGAAAAATACGTCCAAATAGTCAATTTTGATCTTTTTTCCGCGTTGAATCCAAATACGACCTCCGTTTTGCACGAAACCACTTTCGTTTTTTCGGTGAGGGCATTCGAAAGGCAAACTCGATCCATTTTTCGCGCGGGGTTCATTCTTCGGTATCAGGGTTGGACTTGAGGGATATTGCGGCAACCACAGATCTTGGGCGGTTGACCGGATGTTTACTTTTGCATCAGATTGGGGGATCAGGGTTTCAAAGAGATCTACAACCAAAGGGATAGGGTACTTATTTTTAATAGTTACCTTGTTGAGCGCCCTATAGTCTATACAAAGCCGCAGGCTTCCATCGCTCTTCCGCTGGAACAAAACTGGTGCTTCATAGGGTGCTTTTGACGGTCGAACAAAGCCTGCATCGAGGAGTTCCTTCAGTTGCTTTTGCAACTCCTTGAACTCTGGCAGGGCCATTCGGTATGGCACTTTTGCTTGCGGTTTGGCTCCTGGCTCGAGCTCGATAGCATGATCCACCTCCCGCCTAGGTAGAAGTTGCTTTGGCAACTCCTTGGGCATGACGTCGTGGAATTCTACCAAAACTGCAGCAATCTCCGTCGAAAGGCCCTCCTCCTCGAGGCCCTCGTCGCTCACCTCGCAGATTGCCACAAGGTAAGTCATCTCACCACGGTTCACACCCCTTCGCAACTGCAAAGCAGAGAGGGTCTGGGTGTTTACCATTTTCTCCTGGCTCGCTAGGACCATGCACGGGGTTGTCTCCTCTATGATGCTTAATGCTCCAAGGTGTGGCATCGGAACCACCTTTGACGAAGCCAAGAAGTCTATACCCAGTATGACTTGGAAGTCGTCGATGGGTGCAGCGGTGAAGTTTGCAGTGCTCTTCCAAGGTCCCACTGCAATTACCACGCCTTTAGCCACCCCTACCACAGGTTGTGTCTGTGAGTTGACGGCCTTGATCCTACTTGTGTCATTCTCGAAGGAAAGGCCTAATCGCTTGGCCTCCATCTCCGCGACTGTGAAGATCCGGATCTCTGGGATGGTTTTGCTGGGCGAGCAGTGTCTTCTGGAGGCCTATGTTGTGTGACAGAGTTGGTTGTTCATGAATCGGATTCCAGATTTGGAACCGGAGCGAAAATCGGACTAAATTTGCTTTTGCGGGGCTTCCGGCAAAATTTAGAAAGAGAATTTGGCGAAACGGACAGCGGATTTGGACTCAGCGTGCGAAAATGATGAAAATGGGCTATTTACTTGCATTTTTTGAACTTCAGAGCGAAAAGTTACTGTTCACCGGCCAAAAATACTGTTCCGGCGGCCGGCGGCGACCGACAGGCGGCGGAGCAAGGCGGAGCGCGGAGACGGGCAACGCGGGCAGGCGCGGGCAGGCGCGGGTAGGCGCGGTGGCGGGTCCACAAACAGGCTTGTGCACCGGGAGCACCGAGGATTGATGATGCCACGTGGCAGCACCCTATTGGTTGAACGGCGTCAAAGGAAGCGGTGACGCCTGTGACACGTGGCGGCGTGTGATTGGTCGACACATTCCGGAAGACCCGACGCGTAGACCGGTTGCGTGCGCCGCGTGAACCACGTGGGGACACGTGGCACTGTGCCATTGGCGGGCGCACGCCACCCACGTGCGCGTGGCGTGCGGAACGTGGGCGGCGGGACAGGTGGCGCGATCTGGCGCATTCGGGCGGGACACGTGGCGTGATCTCGTGAATTCGGGCGGCTACAGTAAGTTTCGAGCGCCCGGTTCTTGGACCCGAATCCGACAGCCCAATAGTGATTTTTTTGGCTATAAATAAGCCATTGAGAGCTTCATTTCGGGACTTTTTGAGATCCTTTTTTAGTGCCGTTTTCGACAGCGAGTTTCTACTTCGAGTCTTCTACACTCTTTGGGGTTTTGGAAAAATTTTGGAGACCATTTTATATTTTTCCTCCCCGATCTCGCGAGCTTCGACGCTGTTCCGATATCGATCGTTTTCGTCGACTTTTCATCCGCAGACTCCCCCGAGCTGAGTTCTTGGTCTTTTTCACCAATTTTTGCAGCAGTGTTTTCACGACAGATAGATCTTCGACTTTGGTACTCATCACTTTACTCTGTTTTGAGTTTTTTGGGAGTGCATGCAGCATCTTTAGACCCCCATTTTGCTATTGCATGTTCTGGACAGCGGAGGAGTAATCTTGCAATTTTTCGGCCTACGAGAGGCGGAATTTGGTGTTTAAGGATTCGATTTCTATCTACACTTCGCGAGGATCACCGTCGTATTTTTCTTAGAATTTTTGGAGGCCATCTCGTAGGAGGTAATTCCCTGTTTTGTGGACAGATGTGCGATAAAATTACTATTTTGAGTAATTTGAGCTTACCAAGATGTTCGGCTTATATTTCAGCGACCGGGTGGAATTTTTGGTCGATTTTTGGTGCGTTGGAATCGTGAGAACCTGAGGATCACACCCATTAAATTTCATCTCGTTTGGACTCAGGATTAATGCGCACATCCAGGTGGGTTGGAATTCTTCCAAATTTTGTGGAATGCCTTCTAATTCTGTTGAAAGCATGTTAGCACGCCTAGTTTAGCTATTTGTATATCTGGTATAATCTGATAGATGTCTAGATTATTTTTGAATGACAGACCTGAACCCCATTTGTCATCTGTATGATCTTGAGACTGTTTGACACTAGATTGCATGCTTAGTTGACTTCCGAACTGCATCTGAACCGTTTTAAAAGCATTGAACCCGTTTTAATATAAAAAGTGGCTTCAAAAATAGTTTTAAATATTGTGATCACCCTGAGGGGTTGGATAGGTTCAGGATGCATGAACTCTCGCGCCTGGGGGCCGAGGGGATTTTTATTGACTCAGTTGATGGGTTTCCTAGTGTCTTGGGGGTTTGTGTGCACTATCAGATTGAGTCGTAGAGAGTTCTCCGACCTGTTTATGGGTTAGTTGGTATTTCGTGTTTTTGATCTGTTCGATCGTAGATTATATAGCCTGCAGATGCCGCTTTTTGAGCCAGATGAGACACGCTTATTCCTCGGTGGGGTAGCGCCCCTCGAGAGCCGCTCCGAATGCGATGATGATGATGTGCCTGATGAGGCTGCTTTGCGTGATATTCCGACTGGACCGGGTTGGTGTACCGAGCAACCAGATCGAGTTATGGACCGGGTTGGAGTACCGGTAGAACCCTACGTTGATACATTAGGGAGGCGCAGGCTTGACTTGACCAGACTTGGCAGTCATTGAGATTTGGGATGATGTGAGCACCTCGTGAGCGAGTGGATGCATTGCATGTTCTTAGTTGAGTTTTTCCTTTGAGCATGATACCTGAGGCATATTAGCTGTAGTTTCATTTCAGCTTTCATATTATCTATCTGGATATCTATTGTCTTGCCTTCAGTAGACTTAGTGGGCATACCGTGGATCTTGGTGACGGTACCCACTGAGAACTACCTTCTGCAGTAGTTCTCACACCCGCTGTGGTGACAGGTTTTCCTGAGGTAGCTGTTCCGGTACCGGTTCGGGCGGAGGCAGCAGATCGAGGTAAGGGCGTGGCCGATTAGCTCCGTACTAGTTTTTTTTTTTGAGAGTCAGAGGTAGATGTACCCTGTCTGAGAGATGTATTTATGTACTGAACAGTCTGAGAGGTTTGATGTTTCATGTATTATGTTTTAGTCTGGGAGATGACTATGTATTTTGGATGTGTTACTTCAGTTGTTCAGTGTTGGGATTCTGTAGCTACTTATTTTATTATTACAGCTCTGATACATGTATATCTATAGATCTGATTTGCAGGTTAGACGCTTCGTCTGTGCGGAGATTTCCGTACAGATGGCGGATCTGTTGGCGAGCCCGGGTTGCAGTTCCGACTTCGGGGCGTGACAGATTAGAGTGGTATCAGAGCCTAGGTTGTAGGTCATTGAGGACTTAGAAACCCTAGGCTTGTGGTTGGACAGTAGGATGACTGTTGTGAGAGACGTGATTTTAGCGAGAGTCCTGATTGGGTCGTGACTCCCCCGAAGGATTGGGGTGAGAGATTTGGCATGATTATTCTCTAAAGTATTATGTTGGCTGCAGAAACATAATACTTTAGAATGGGTAACATGCTTTTAGACTTTCGCTTGATCGGGTCGAGAGATTTAGTGTCCTGACGTTTGGTTTTGTGCAGTGGACTACGATGCCTCCGAGACGTCGTGCAATGACGAGGGCACATCCTACCCCAGAGGAGGAGCTCGAGCAGCGAGAGGCAGAGCCGACAGAGCTTGGTGAGGTCCGGGAGTTGCGGGCCCAAGTAGTCCAGATGTCGGAGGCGATGAGGCGCCAGGAAGAGAACATGGAACGCATGATGCGCATGTTTGAGCAGAGAGCATCTCCGGCAGCACCACCGGTTGTACCCCCTGTCGCGGCATCATCAACTTCGACCCTGATTGCGCCATTGTCAGTGCAGGAGCAGCGAGAGCTTACTGACCGTTTGACTTACTTCAGTCAATTCCATCCCCCACAGTTTTCGGGACAGAGTCTGGAGCCTTGGGAGGCTGAAAACTGGATTGCTGCGATGGAAAAGCTATTTGAGAACTTGTTCATCAAGGAGGAGCATCAAGTGCATTTGGCTACGCACTTTCTGGAGAAGGACGCTGAGACTTGGTGGCGTCGCGTACGTCCAGCTAGACCTCCTGGAGTTCAGTTGATGACCTGGAGCGAGTTTCGTGCTTTACTGCTTGGGGCCTTCTTTCTGGACAGTGCAAAACAGAAACTGGAAGGAGAGCTGAGACGCCTACAACAAAGAAATCGACCACTTCAAGAGTACATTCACAATTATACAAGGTTACTGAACAGTGTACCCCATGTAGCACGGGATGAGGCCCAGCGAGTGGATCTTTTTGAGAGAGGATTGCATCGGGACATCTATCTGTTTGTTCACTCCCAGCGATCGCCGACCCTGGATGCGGCGATTGAGCATGCTCGATGGATTGATCGAGGAGCGAGGGTTATGAATGAGAGGGACGGAGCGCCAGGGACCAGCTACGGAGGGAAGCGTCCAGCACAGCCTGATGTGGGACAGTCTAGCAGATCGAGACCTCCGAGGCCACCACGATTTCAGTTTCAGGGTCGTGGGACTCAGAGGAGACAGAGATCAGGAGGTTTTCGACCACCGAGACAGCAGCAGCAGCAGCCACAGCATCATGGGCGTCCTGACGGATGCGTCATCTGCGGCGGACCCCATACACCCCAGCAGTGCGACCAGAGGCAGGGCCGGTGTTATCGATGCGGTCAGACCGGGCGCTATTCGTCGTCTTGCTCGAGAGTAGGATCGACAGCACCTACATCAGCATCGACACCTCCTTCACCTTTGCAGGTAGCAGGAGCTTCGCGGAGCTTTGGCCAGACTAATCGGGCCACTTCTTCACGACAGCCGGACAAGCGACCACCTCCGAGTGGGCGAGTATATGCTGCTCAGGTAGAAGACTCCGTGGCGGCTGATCAGGTGGTGGCAGGTATTATCCTTATCTCCTCCACTCGTGCTAGAGCATTATTTGATACTGGAGCATCTCACTCATTCATTAGTAGAGAATTTGCATCGTTGCATGGGCTAGTGATGGGACCGTTAGCTTGTGCACGTGAGGTTCAGATTCCCTATCACGTGCTACACATAGATGAGTGTTGTCGGTCCTGCCCAGTGCAATTAGGACCCTGGATTTTACCTATTGATTTGTTGGTCCTACGCCAGCTCCGAGATTTTGATGTAGTATTGGGTATAGATTGGTTATCCCGATACTATGCTACCATTGATTGTAGAGAGAGGACGGTGATCCTCCGAGAGCCCGGACAGGAGGAGTTCACCTACCTTGGTTGCCAGAGCACGCTGTTCGCAGCGATTGTTTTCTCAGCGAGAGCTAGACGGATGATGAGTAGAGGTTGCACCGCTTTCCTGGCAACTATTGTTGAGGTGCCTACGGCGGCACCGGGACTCGAGGAAATCCCTATCGTCCGAGAGTTTTCGGATGTGTTTCCTCTTGAGCTGACGACTATGCCGCCGGAGAGGGAGATAGAGTTTGTGATCGACGTGGTTCCAGGAACCACGCCGATCTCGAAGGCACCTGCCGAGTTGAGAGAATTGAAGGCGCAACTGCAGGACCTGATGGATAAAGGTTTCGTTAGACCTAGTGTGTCTCCGTGGGGAGCGCCAGTTTTGTTCATCAAAAAGAAGGATGGATCCCTTAGACTGTGTGTGGATTACAGAGAACTGAACAAAGTGACAATTCGGAACAAGTACCCTTTACTGTGGATAGATGATTTGTTTGACCAGTTGCAAGGAGCTCTGGTGTTTTCAAAGATCGATCTCCAGTCTGATTACCACCAGTTGAGGGTGAGGGCCAAGGACATACCCAAGACGGCCTTTAGATCTCGATACGGGCATTACGAGTTCACGGTAATGCCATTTGGATTAACTAATACCCCAGCCGCATTCATAGATTTAATGAACCGGATATTTCGACTGTACTTGGATCGATTTGTCGTGGTGTTCATAGATGATATTTTTATTTACTCCCGAAGCAATGAGGAGCATGAGGAGCACTTGAGGATAGTGCTACAGCTTCTGAGAGAGAAGAAGTTATATGCCAAACTGAAGAAGTGCGAATTTTGGCTTCGGGAAGTTGCATTTTTAGGCCATGTGGTTTCAGCCGCTGGAGTGGCAGTGGACCCGACAAAGATTGATGCTGTTCGGGATTGGCCTAGACCGACGACGGTTACTGAGGTCCGGAGTTTCTCGGGCTTAGCAAGATATTACCGTCGATTTGTTGAGGGCTTTGCGAAGCTCTCTACTCCCCTTACCCGATTGACTAGGAAGGGAATCAGATTTACTTGGACTGAGCAATGCCAGCAGAGCTTTGAGGAGCTGAAGATGAGATTGATATCTGCACCAATCTTAGCATTGCCTGTGATGGGAGAGGGATTTGTGATTTATAGTGATGCCTCCCACAGCGGATTAGGCTGTGTATTGATGCAGCATGGTAGGGTAATTGCTTACGCTTCGCAACAACTGAAGGATTATGAGAAGAATTACCCTACACTTGATTTGGAGTTAGCCGCTGTAGTGTTTGCATTGAAATTGTGGCGACATTACCTTTATGGTGAGCACTGTGAGATATTTACTGACCACAAGAGTCTGAAGTACTTGTTTACTCAGAATGAGTTAAACTTGAGGCAACGCCGGTGGTTGGAACTGTTAAAGGACTATGACTTGAGTATTCAATATCACCCCGGCAAGGCTAATGTCGTCACAGATGCCTTGAGTAGGCGGGCAATGCAGACCTTGAGTATTTTGATCACTCATCAGATGCCATTGAGAGAGCAGCTGAGGCGACTCGAGATTGAGGTCGTGTCCCCTGGAGATTCTGCAAGGCTTATGTCTTTGATCATCCAACCCACTCTACTGGATAAGATTAAGGAGAAACATAGTGTGGACCCCTATCTGGAAAGGATTAGAGACCAAGTGCAGCATGGTCATGGTGGGGACTTTTCAGTTGATGCTGCAGGAGTACTGAGGTACAAGGATCGGTTCTGTGTGCCCATGGATCCTAAGATTCGGGAGCTGATTTTGAGAGAGGCTCACTATACACCTTATACCCCTCACCCTTGAGGAACTAAGATGTATAGGGACTTAAGGGCACAGTTTTGGTGGAATGGGATGAAAAGAGATATTGGAAGGTTTGTCGCTCATTGTCTAACTTGTCAGCAAGTTAAAGCTGAGCACCAGGTACCGGCTGGCAAGTTACAGAGCCTTCCAATTCCTGAATGGAAATGGGATCATGTGACCATGGACTTTATTGTTGGATTACCAAGGTCACAGAGTGGAGCTGATGCTATTTGGGTGATTGTGGATCGACTGACCAAATCTACTCATTTTCTGCCTATACAATCGAGTTGGGCTCTTGAGAAGTTAGCACAGCTATATTTGGATGAGATTGTAAGGCTGCATGGTGTGCCGGCCTCGATTGTGTCTGATAGGGACCCAAGATTCACATCGCGTTTTTGGAAGAGTCTACAGACAGCTTTGGGGACCCAGCTTCGTTTCAGCACGGCCTTTCACCCACAGACTGATGGACAGTCTGAGCGGACCATTCAGACTCTTGAGGATCTGTTGAGAGCGTGTGTCCTGAGCTTTAGTGACAGTTGGGATCGACATTTGAGATTGGCTGAGTTCGCGTACAACAATAGCTACCAGGCGAGCATTCAAATGGCGCCCTATGAAGCGTTGTACGGACGCAAATGTCGATCGCCACTATTTTGGAGTGACGTGGGTGAAAGAAAAACCTTGGGACCCGACTGGCTTTTGGAAGCTGAAGAAAAGGTCAAGATTATTCGGCGACATTTGGAGACCGCCCAGAGCCGACAGAGGAGTTATGCGGATAGGAGGCGGCGTGACTTTGAGTTCCAGATTGGTGATCATGTTTTCCTGAAAGTCTCGCCATCCAGAGGGATACGCCAATTTGGAGTACGCGGAAAGCTTAGTCCGCGGTTTATTGGGCCCTTCGAGGTGCTCGAGAGGATTGGCCCAGTGGCTTACAGAGTTGCACTTCCCCCACGCCTTGCAGGAGTTCATGATGTTTTCCACGTCTCAGCTTTGAGGAGATATGTTTATGATACTACGCACGTGATTGACTTCACGCCACTGGAGATCGGTGAGGATCTAGGTTACGAGGAACGCCCATTGCGAATTCTGACTCGTGAGTTGAGAGAATTGCGCAATCGGGCTATACCGTACGTGAAAGTGTTGTGGAGTAATCACGAGGAGCGGGAGGCTACTTGGGAGCTGGAGACGGTGATGATGGATGCTTCCCACCTGTTTGAGACGCCTGGATGAGGTATGTTTAGTTTCGAGGACGAAACTTTCTTGTAGAGGGGGAGGATGTGAAGATCCGGATCTCTGGGATGGTTTTGCTGGGCGAGCAGTGGCTTCTGGAGGCCTATGTTGTGTGACAGAGTTGGTTGTTCATGAATCGGATTCCAGATTTGGAACCGATGCGAAAATTGGAGCAAGTTTGCCTTTGCAGGGGGCTTCCGGCAAAATTTAGAAAGAGAATTTGGCGAAACGGACAGCGGATTTGGACTCAGCGCGTGAAAACGATGAAAATTAGCTATTTACTTGCATTTTTTGTAATTCGGAGCGAAAAGTTACTGTTCACCGGCCGGAAATACTGTTCCGGCGGTCGGCGGCGACCGGCAGGCGGCGGAGCAAGGCGGAGCGCGGCGGCGGGCAGCGCGGGCAGGCGCGCGCAGGCGCGGGTAGGTGCGGTGGCGGGTCCACAGACAGGCTCGTGCACCGGGAGCGCCGAGGATTGATGATGCCACGTGGCAGCACCCTATTGGTTGGACGGCGTCAAAGGAAGCGGCGGCGGCTGTGACACGTGGCGGCGTGTGATTGGTCGACACATTCCGGAAGACCCAGCGCGTAGACTGGCCGCGTGCGCCGCGTGAACCACGTGGGGACACGTGGCACTGTGCCATTGGCGGGCGCACGCCGCCCACGTGCGCGTGGCATGCGGAACGTGGGCGGCGGGACAGGTGGCGCAATCTGGCGCATTCGGGCGGGACACGTGGCGTGATCTCGTGAATTCGAGCGGCTACAATAACTTTCGGGCGCCCGGTTCTTGGACCCGAATCCGACAGCCCAATAGTGATTTTTTTGGCTATAAATAGGCCATTGAGATCTTCATTTCGGGACTTTCTGAGATCCTTTTTGAGTGCCGTTTTCGACAGCGAGTTTCTACTTCGAGTCTTCTACACTTTTTGGGGTTTTGGAAAAATTTTAGAGACCGTTTTATATTTTTCCTCCCCGATCTCGCGAGCTTCGACGTTGTTCCAATATCGATCATTTTCGTCCACTTTTCGTCCGCAGACTCCCCCGAGCTGAGTTCTTGGTCTTTTTCGCCGATTTTTGCGGCAGCGTTTTCACGACAGGTAGATCTTTGACTTTGGTACCCATCACTTTACTCTGTTTTGAGTCTTTTTGGGAGTGCGTGCAGCATCTTTAGACCCCCTTTTTGCTGTTGCATGTTCTAGACAGCGGAGGAGTAATCTTGCAATTTCTCGGCCTACGAGAGGTGGAATTTGGTGTTTAAGGACTCAATTTCTATCTACGCTTCGCGAGGATCGCTGTCGTATTTTTATTGGAATTTTTGGAGGCCATCTCGCAGGAGGTAATTCCCTGTTTTGTGGACAGATGTTCGATAAAATTACTATTTTGAGTAATTTGAGCTTACCACGATGTTCGGCTTATATTTTAGCGACCGGGTGGAATTTTTGGTTGATTTTTGGTGCGTTGGAATCATGAGAACCTGAGGATCGCACCTATTAAATTTCAGCTCTTTTGGATTCAGGATTAACGCGCACATCCAGGTGGGTTGGAATTCTTCCAAACTTTGTGGAATGCCTTCTAATTCTGTTGAAAGCATGTTAACATGCCTAGTTTGGCTATTTGTATAGCTGGTATAATCTGATAGATGTCTAGATTATTTTTGAATGACAGACCTGAACCCCATTTATCATCTGTATGATCTTGAGAGTGTTTGACACTAGATTGCATGATTAGTTGACTTCCGAACTGCATCTGAACCGTTTTAAAAGCATTGAACCCGTTTTAATATAAAAAGTGGCTTCAAAAATAGTTTTAAATATTGTGATCACCCTGAGGGGTTGGATAGGTTCAGGATGAAAGAACTCTCGCGCCTGGGGGCCGAGGGGATTTTTATTGACTCAGTGGATGGGTTTCCTAGTGTCTTGGGGGTTTGTGTGCACTATCAGATTGAGTCGTGGAGAGTTCTCCGACCTGTTTATGGGTTAGTTGGCATTTCGAGTTTTCGATCTATTCGATCGTAGATTATAACCTGCAGATGCCGCTTTTTGAGCCAGATGAGACATGCTTATTCCTCGGTGGGGTAGCGCCCCTCGAGAGCCGCTCCGGATGCGATGATGATGATGCGCTTGACGAGGCTGCTTTGCGTGATATTCCGACTGGACCGGGTTGGTGTACCGGGCGACCAGATCGAGTTATGGACCGGGTTGGAGTACCGGTAGAACCCTACGTTGATACACTAGGTAGGCGCAGGCTTGACTGAACCAGACTTGGCAGTCATTGAGATTTGGGATGATGTGAGCACATCGTGAGCGAGTGAATGCATTGCATGTTCTTAGTTGAGTTTTTCCTTTGAGCATGATACTTGAGGCATATTAGCTGTAGTTTTATTTCAGCTTTCATATTATCTATCTGGATATCTATTGTCTTGCCTCCAGTAGACTTAGTGGGCATACCGTGGATCTTGGTGACGGTACCCACTGAGAACTACCTTTTGCAGTAGTTCTCACACCCGCTGTGGTGACAGGTTTTCCTGAGGTAGCTGTTCCGGCACCGGTTCGGGCGGAGGCAGCAGATCGAGGTAAGGGCGTGGCCGATTAGCTCCTTACCAGTTTTTATTTTGAGAGTCAGAGGTAGATGTACCCTGTCTGAGAGATGTATTTATGTACTGAACAGTCTGAGAGGTTTGATGTTTCATGTATTATGTTTTAGTCTGGGAGATTACTATGTATTTTGGACGTGCTACTTCAGCTGTTCAGTGTTGGGATTCTGTAGCTACTTATTTTATTATTACAGCTCTGATACATGTATAGCTATAGATCTGATTTGCAGGTTAGACGCTTCGTCTGTGCGGAGATTTTCGTACAGATGGCGGATCTGTTGGCGAGCCCGTGTGACACCCCGGGAATTTGGATTAGTCCTCTATATAAATGATATAATAGGACTAAATCTCTAACCCGGCTATAGCATTTTGGATGGTAGCAAGATCCAAGAGGAACATGAGAGTTAAGCGTGCTAGAGCTAGAGTAGTTCTAGGATGGGTGACCCCCTGGGAAGTTGGGGCGTCACAGTTGGTATCAGAGCCATTCACCAGCCGGAAATGTGAGATGAGTCTCGGCTGAGCCAGGGTTATATAGCGGGTAGAGCGAGGCTCCCCGGCTAATGACCGTTGTGAGTGGAGTGCAGCTCCTCACAAGGTCGGCTAAGGCTAGCGAGACTAGTCTCACATCGCCTGGTGCTTGTGAGTGTGCTTGAGCCTGACGTGGACGTCAGGGCTTAAAGGGGGGAAGAATGTGACACCCCGGGAATTTGGATTAGTCCTCTATATAAATGATATAATAGGACTAAATCTCTAACCCGGCTATAGCATTTTGGATGGTAGCAAGATCCAAGAGGAACATGAGAGTTAAGCGTGCTAGAGCTAGAGTAGTTCTAGGATGGGTGACCCCCTGGGAAGTTGGGGCGTCACAGCCCGGGTCGCAGTTCCGACTTCGGGGCGTGACAGCGACAAAGTTATGAGTGGCTCTCGTGTCGACCAGTGCTCGTGTGGCCCTGCCATTGAGGACTACATCAATGTGCAGGAGTCCCTTGTTGAGGGATGTGGTGTTGCTTGCCAACCCCTGAACCACATTGACAAGCCTAAGAGCGCCCATCTTCGTTGGTTCGGTGTTGCCCTCACCCTGCTCAGTTTGAACAACATTTACCTATTTTTTCTTTGGACAGTCTCTCGCCCAATGGTTCTCGGCACAAATGTAGCACATTAGTTTTTTGAATGGCACCGCAGGTCCTTTGTCGCGACCCCTGCGCTCCTTTGGGTCGCGGCATTCTCCCCCACCCTTAGCTTTGCTCGCTTTGGGTGTCCTGCCGCGAGACGGATCTGCCTTCTCATACTCAGGCAGCTTCTCTGCTAAGGCAATTGCAGAGCCTACGTCTTGCACGTCGCGCCCCACAAGTTCTTTGTTCGCCCATGGTTGGAGTCCATCAAGAAAGAAGAATAGATGATCTTCTTCCGCCATGTTGGTGATGGACAGCATCAACTTGGAGTACTCCTTGACATATTCCTTGAGAGTCTCGATATGCTTGAGCCATCGAAGTTGCCTCCTCGCAAGATATTCGACGTGCTCGGGATAGAACTGCGCCTTAAGCTCGCGCACAAAATCCTCCCAAGTCTTTAATTCGCATTGGCCCTTCTCAGCCTCTGCAGATCGCCGACGCCACCGCAGCATCGCATCGTAAGTGAGGTACATGGATGCGGCCTGGACTTTTTCCTCCTCCTCGTCTAGCTGCAGCGCCTTAATGTAGCACTCCATGTGCCATCGGAAGTTGTCGATTTCTTTCTGGTCGCGCGTTCTCCTAAAAGATTGAGACTCGGGGACACGTACCTTTGAAGCTTACTCATTGTGAGGTTCAGGATCACGCCCCACCGCTTTCTCAAGGATTGTCATCCGTGACTTGAGGTCCTCGACCTCATCGACCCGGGCAACAAGATCCTCGATCAGGGTATTTCACTCCTCGTCTCGACGAGTAATGGTATCCTGAAGCTTTTGAAGTTCGGAGCGAAATGTTGTCATTAGAGTAGTAACACTTTCCTCCATGTTGCGAATGTCATCAACAAATATTCCAAAAGTTTCAGCCAAATCAGTATATCGTTCACCTATTTTTGCCACGACATCCTTCAATAACGCGAGGCGGTCCTTCAAAGGAGCGTCGTCCCTCGTGATGGCCCACCGCTCTTTTCTCCTGCCTCGCCTGGACTGCTTTGGAGGTTCAGCCGCAGCATCGGTGATGCTAGCATCTGATGTTGACATGGTTCCTAGCTCGAACCGGCTTTGATACCAACTGTCACGGACTTAAGCTTTTCGCCTAGCAAAAGTTCGTGCGGCGCCCGCCTTCCTGCTCGAAGAGGGCAAGCCTTGCTCCCCGTTTGCTAGCCCGGACTAAGTGCAAAAACAGAGAAAAGAGAAAGGAGTAGAGATTCTGCAGAAAAACTAAATACTCTATTTGCTTAGAAAATAGCAACTACAAGATACAACTCTCTCTTTGTTAATTTGGCCTTAGCCAACCCCACTAGCTATAGGCTCATGTACATAACTCACCCACTAAGCCTACACTTAAGACACTCACTAATGTCTAAATTAAATAGCCACTTACAACTTTGCGGGTTATTCATGACTCTTAGCATCCTTGACATTGGTGGTATTGATGAAGGAGGTTGCAAGTCTCTTCACTTTCTCATAAATGATGGTATTTATGAAGGAGGTTGAAAGTCTCTTCACTTTCCCACAAATGATATTGAAGTTGGGCCTCCTTGACAAGCCCACTTTGGTTTGGAATAGGAACTTAGATTGAAATTTTCTAAGTCCCTAACAGGAAACTCCCTTTCCAGATGTAGCCCCTATCAATATATAATTTAAGAGAAAGAAATTGGAAAACAAATTATTTTTGAATTTAATATTAAATTCAAATTAAAATATTAGATTTTACATTAAATTCAAATTTAGATTTTGGGTTCAAATTTTAAATTTAATTTTTTATTTTGATTTCAAATTTCAGTCCAAAATTTGAATTTTAATTCGAATGTCAAATCTAAATTTAGATTCGAATCAAGATTTTAATCCAAAGTTAAGTTCAGATTTTAACATCAAATTTTTAAATTTTAATTTTAAATTTAAATTTTAAATTTAAATTTTAAATTTAAATTTTAAATTTAAATTTTAAATTTTAATTTTAAATTTAAATTTTAAATTTAAATTTTAAATTTAAATTTAATTTTAAATTCAAATTTAGATATTGAATTCTTAATTGAAATTAAGATCATAGTTTATAATTTTTGTAAAAAAGAATATGTGAGGAGGTAAAGGGAGAAGTGTTTTCATAATAAGCGGGTGTTTGGCCAAATTTTTGAAATATGAATTTGGTTATAAAAGTGGTTTTCGCTCAATAGAGCACTTGATAGCATCGTTTTCAAAATTAAATTTTAATTTCTAAATTAATTTTTTGATTTTCGAGATAAAAAATCGAAAGCAAGTTAGAACCTACTTTTTAAATTTTGATTTTAATTTTAGACTGAAATTTATATATTTTTAAAAAAATTTAGATTCAAAATTTAAATATAAATTCAATTTTTAATTTTAAATTTGATATTTGAACTTTACAATTTTAAAATTTAACTTTTACATTTTTAAATTATAAATTATAAATTTTCAAATTTAAAATGTAAGATAAAATTTAAATTTTGAAAAAATAAATTTAAAATTTAAAATTATAAGTATTAATTTTTAAATTATAAATTTCAAAATTTTAAATTCATAAATTTAAATTTTAAAATTTTAATTTTTAATTTATGTTTTAAATTTTAAATATTAAATATTCAAATTTTAAATTTCATATTTAGATTTTAAAATTTAAATTTAAATATAGTATTAAAAATTTAAATTTAAACTTTAAAATTTAAAATTTTAAAATTTTAAAATTTTAAATTTAAATAAAATTAATTATTTAGAAATTACTTTTTTAAAAAAATTAAGCTAAACGGACACTAATTCCAAAAAAAACGAGGGGCTCCATTAAGTTGGTGGGAAAGCCCTACCTAATGTTTTTTTCGGAAGCAACGGTGTATTTAATTAAATAAAAATTTAAAATTAGAGTGAAATAAATATATAATTTGGGATTAATTTTATACATATATCAAATATCATATATAATTTTATCTGTAAAATTTAACTTTTTATATTTATTCTTTCACAATTCTTAAATTGTTCATATATGTTTCTCTGACTTGTTACCGTTTGTTTACTATTTAATTTTTAACAGAATATAAATAAAATATCAATTTTGTCTTTATAAATATATTTTTTTAAAAGAATTATTTACATCACTCACTAATTAATATTAGTAATTAATTTATTATTAACTATATTTTTCTATCAGACTTAAAAATATATATAAATAATTTAAAATTTTTAAGATAATTAATTTATAGCTAGTTATATTTTTCTAACGGTCGTAGAAATATATATATATAAATAGCTAAAAAAAATTAAAATAATAATTATAAAAAATTAAATTTTATATAAATATATATATTATTCGTTATATTTATAAAAATTTATATTTTTTTAGCTTATTTTAAATCACTCATCAAAATATCTTTTGACTTAAATAAAATTCTAAAAAACTCGGTAAGCTCTTGAATGGAGAGACTACGTACGTCTCCGTAGAGAATGTACAAAATTTTTCTTTCCTATGTGTGTGTATTTATTTTCTAATTACAAGTCAAAAATATGGTCTCGTTTTCGCGTTCTATTTCAGGACATGAATGAGAGTGGGGCCCTCCCAGATAACGTGATGACGGAGGAGAGATGGCCGACTTTTTTTTTTTTATTTTTTTTTTATTTTTTTATTTTTATTTTTTTTCTTATATTTGTCTGCGCACGTGCAGTCGACGTCGGCGTTCGTGGAAACACGTCCGGCGGCTGTAATAGTGAAACAATATAGTAATATTTGGTTTTAAAACAAAGTCTGAAATAAAGTCTTATTTCAATTTTATATTTTAATGCGTTTGGCTTGAATAAAAATAATAATTTTTATCTTTTTGAAAAAAAGTTGGTGGTTCCCATCTTTTATCCAAAATAAAATTTTAATTATTATATTAATTTTTTAAATAATATAATATTTTAATTAATTTAATTATTTAATTATTAAATAATTAACTAATTAATTTATTAAATTATGTATTAATAATATTTATTATTTTTAATTATTTTATCAGCTAATATTTAAGATTATCTAATAATAATTAATTAATTAAATAAATTAAATTATTATTTAATTAATATTTTTTTATTAAATAATTAAATAAAATATTATTATTTTAAATTTATAATTATTTTTATTTTTATTATTTTAATTTCATTATTTAAATATTTTTATTTTATTTTTTAAAATAATTTAATTTTGTAAATTAATTTTATTTTTATTTATTTCTAAAACCGTTCTAATTTATATCTGGCGTCTGCGTGACGTATGCTGGACGGTCATTCGTGATTTGTTGGGTATGCCAAAAAAAAAAAAAAAAAAAATGCTCTCGAATTTTCCCTTTTTTTTTTTTTTTTTTTTTCTTTTTCTTGGAATTACATGTTCCACCGCACTGTATTTTAATTTAAAATTACAATCAATTGTTGTATTATATTGTTTCTTTCGATAGATGCTGCTATTATGCTACGTATGACTACTTTTTTTTTTTTTTTTTAATCAATTTCTATAAATTAAATTACAGGCTAGCTGCTACAGTATATTTAAATATTATTTTTTAAATTTGAACCGTCAAAAATATATTATTATCAATTTATTACTTATATGCATTAGTACAAAAATAAATAAATAAAATAAATTTTTATCATATTTTTTTATCCAATATAATTTAAATTTATTATTTTATTTTACTCATAAATTGATAATTTTATTAATTAGCATTACCTGAGATAGCCCCAAAAAAGCAATATCACCCTGAAATGAAGTCAAATATTGTTCTCCTTCTTAGTAGATGTTTAGCTGGAAAGTTGTTCGTCTACCATTCCATGTCCAACTTAATAAAGTTCATAATTTTTATTCTTAATTTACCACCTAAATTTTAAATTTTGTGGGTGTTTGCTATAGTTAACTTCTGAAATGTGATTTTTAGTTTAAAAATAATTTTTGGCTCAAGAAAATATTTGACAAATTCGTTTCAAAAATCGAACACAGATTTTTAAAATTAATTTTTTTAAATTTTTGAAATCTAAAATAAAGAAAACTAACATTTACTTTTTAAAATCTAATTATGATTTTTGGACTTAAATTTTAAATTTTTTTTATTTTTATTTTAAGTTTAAATCTAAATTCAAATTTTAATTTTGAATTTTGAAATTTTAAATTTTAAATTTTAATTTTTAAGTCAACATTCAAAATTTATTAAATTTAAAATTTAGAATTTAAAATTTTAAACTTTAAATCTCAAATTTAAATTTCAAATTTTAGATTTAAGATAAATTTAAAATTTTCAAAATTAAAATTTTAAAATTTCAAATTTTAATTTTCAAATTAAAAATTTCAAAATTTCAAATTCAAAATTTAAAATTTAAAATTTTAATTTTGAATTATACATTTTACATTTTAAATTTTAAATATTCTAATTTTAAAATTTAAAATTTTAATTTAGATTTAAAATTTTAAATGAAAATTTGAAAATTTGATTTTAAATTTAAAATTATAAATTTTAAAATTTTAACTTTAAAATTTATATTTTAAATTAAATTATCAAAATTTAAATTTTTGTGCATATTTAAAATTAAATTCAAATTTTAAATTATTTTTTTAAAAAAAAATAGTAAAAAATTTATTACTTGCAAATAACATAATTTTTTTATGAAATGATCTTACAAAATGAATTACGAAAATTAAATCGTTTTCTATTTAAAATCAGCCAAAATTTTTAAGTAAAATTAATTTTTGAACCAAAACTACTTTATTAAAAATTATTTTTTAAAAATTTAGACCGAATAGGCTCTCTGTAAATATAGAATGGTTATTTTTCCTTCCTTTGTCAATATGTTATTTTGGGACATAAAGCTAAGCTCCAATATTTTTAGAAACATCAATTTTTTAAAAAAAAATTATAAATTTTTTATGATAGAACATGTGAATCCACTGTTGACGCTAGTGATCGTAATTTATGGCAATAGGAACCTTGATATTTTGATGTTATTTATATATTATTTAAGTGAACGCAAAATTTATAATTTCAAATAATTTATATTATTTAAGTAATCGCTCTGAATACGCAATGAAAAAAATAAATAAATATTAAAAACTTATCAAGAATATAATATTTCTAAAATACTATTTTATTGAAGAGATGGAAGAATAATATTTTATTCTTCTTATTTTTTCAAACAGTATTAAAAATTAAAAATTATTATTCTTCTCTTAATAAATTATTATAAAATAATTAGTTAAGAGAGGAGGATAGTAGCTATATCTGTTAGGTGGAACAATTATCCTCTATTTTATTCCTCTACTAACTAAGTTCTGAATAATTATAAAATATAATTAATTAATATAATTGATAATTAATTTTTTAATAATTAAATAATTTATTATTTGATTTATTATTTATAATTAATTCAATAATTAACTATTTAATATGCTTATTCAATAATTAACTAATATTTACATTATTTAAATATTTAATATTTTAATTTATCTAATTAATATATTAATTAAAAATATAAATAATTAAATAATTAATTAATATTAATATATTGTCTTATTTTGTATAGTTATTTATTAATTAACGATATTCTCCATCATCTCACATAGTATTTCTAATTAATAATTTATTAATTTATTAAAATATTATTTTATTAATATTTAAATATTTATTATTTAGATAATTTTTGTTTTATTCTTAATCATAAATATTTTTATTTTCACTATTTTAATCCAATCATCCAAACGAAATATTTTGTATTTCTTAAAATATTTCAATTTTCGTCCGAACATAAAATTAATCTAATTCTTTTTTATCCCATTAGTTTTACCTATTTAGAAATAAAAAAACTAATTTGCTCTCGAACCAACGGTATCTAAAATTACTCTAATGCAGTCTTGGAATAAAGAGAACAACATTCAATTAAAATTTTTTGTATTGTATAAAAGAAAATGCTATGTGTACACCCCTTTCGGGGTGTACATCATACACCCCATCCATCTAAGGGTGGGGGTGTGATGATGGGTCACTTGATGTGACCCGTAAAAAATATCACCACCATTAAAATAGTGGAGGTGTATGATGTACACCCCTTCGGGGTGTACATGTAGCATTGCTCTTGTATAAATGTACAAGAATAATTTTTTTGTATATTATTTTAAGGTTATCTAAAAAAATTCTCCAAAAAATTATAGGGTGTTCATTTATCCCTGCATTTTTATTTTATTTTAATTTTTCGCTTCAATTTGTTTTCTGCACCTTATTATATTCTCAAATATTTTTCTAGTATCTTTTTTTTTTTGTATCTTTCGTGAAATCTCTCTTTTAATATTTCTTAATTTAATCTTATTTTTATAGTTTAGAAAAAAAAAATATATTAATAATATTTATATAAATTTATATATTAATTAAAAAAATATATTTTTTTTCTCTTTCCTCCTCCACTTTCCAACACACACTCTCTCTCTCTCTCTCTCTCCTTCTCCTCCCCACAACCACTTCTCTCTCTACCCCATCCCCAGTCCCCACACACACATACTGAAAAGGAAAATGCTATGTGTACACCCGTAAGGGGTGTACATCTCACACCCCCACCTATCTAAGGGTGGGGGTATGATGATAAGTCACTTGATGTGACCTGTAAAAAATATCGCCATCATTAAAATGGTGGAGATGTATGATGTACACCCCTTTGGAGTGTACATGTAGCATTACTCTACTGAAAAAATAGACACACAGACATACACTCTCTCTCTCTCTCTCTCTCTCTCTCCCCCTCTTTGTGTGTGTGTGTCTCTCTTTCTCTCATTCACACCTAATAATATTTTAAAAAAAATAATATTTTATAATAACAATAATAATAATATTAGTATTTAATTAACTAGAGAAAGCAACATGATTAAATAATTATAGATAGTAATTAATAATAATTAATAAAAATTATATTTATTAATTTAAATTATTATTTAAAAATAATAATAATATTGTTAATTTAACTAAGTAATTAATATTATTAAATATCTAATAAAATTATATAGTCAAAAATAAAATTTAACATTACTGAATATTAAATATAATATAAAATACTATAATTGTATATTAAAAATAAATAAATAAATATAATAATAATAATAATAATAATAATAATAATAATAATAATAATTAATTATTAATTAAAATTATTATTATTTTTGAGTGTATAATTCTATCATATATTTAATAACGTTAATTATTTAGTTATAATAATTTAAACTAACAAGTGATTTTTATTAGTTATTATTAATTATTATTTATAATTATTTGATCAGGTTGGTTTTATAATCAAATTAAGTATTAATTAAATATTAAATATTATTTTATTATAATAATAAAAAATTAATTATTATTGTATATTATTGATGGGAAGGAGAGAGAGAGAGTCCGTCCGGAGGGAGAGTGTTTGCCTTGGAAAATAAAAAGAAGAAAGAAAAAAAATAATATTTTTTTTTATAATTAAAATATAAATAAATAAATAAATAAATAAATATATATATATATATATATATATATATATATATATATATATATATATATATATATATATATATATATATATATATATATATATATATATATATATCTATATATTATTAAATTATTATTATTTTTAAATTTATAAAAATAAGATTAGATTAGAACTTTTTTGAAAAAAAAAATGGATTAATTATTATTATTTTTTAATAAAGCTAGATGAGATATTATATCCGAGTAACATGTAGGGCGACCGCCATAATTTATTTTTATTTTAACATTAATTATTATATTATTCCTATTTCACATAGCAAAATACAAAGAAAGCTTTTCAATTCCTGGAGTTCAATTCAGAAGGAACTACTACCGACATATCAAATTTTAAACAGATTCAGCAAGATATATATATATATATATATATATATATATATATATATATATATATATATATATATTTTATTTTATTTTCTATTTTTCTTTTTTTTTTTTTGTCTTCAAAACTCTGCCTTCGTTTTCATTCAATTTAAAAATAAAAAATACTTGTACAATTTGAAATCGTGTTTAGAATAGATGGAATATATATCGTACATCCGATTTTGAGAGTACGAATAATATTTCTCAGCTTATTTTTTATGTTTTAT
>CM055062.1:17909961-18089961 GCA_029204045.2 Tillandsia leiboldiana | reverse complement strand
TTAATTTGTTGGTGAACAAATTATGTTTTGGTCAATTTGGTACTTCACCATTCTCTATCATTGTGATGTAATGAAGGGGCAAAGGTCTATTCCTATAAACTTTTAGATGCAGGTGGGCGGCCAGAGCCAACCAACCTGCAGAACATTATGCCGTATTGTGGACCATGTTTTGGTGGGATTCCACCAACTGCTTGACATACCAAAAACCCAAAAAATGAAAAAAAAAAATGGAAAAAAAAGAAAGAGTTCATACTTCGCAGTGTGTACACTGGAGTTTCATAAACTAACAGCTAAACACCTTAAATTTAAATATAAATAATTTGTTATGGTGTGCAAAAGTCCAGAAGTTTGCATATTTCAACCATCATAATTGGTGATAATTGTTCTTTCGTGTACTAATGTTGTTGTTTTTTACCACTAACTGCTTGATGTTTTCGTAATATATTTTCAAATATTTTAATTTTTTATATATAAATTATTTAAAGATTATCGATTACTGATGTATTGTAATAATATTCCTGAACAAGTGGAGAATTTTGTTTTAAATTTTTTTCTCACCAAAAATGTATTTTGAACGTGATCTTGCTTTTTTGGGCCCGCATCAAATTAAAGAACCGTAGAGAAGATGTAAAATTTTTGAAAAGATAATATCAACGAATATTGTATCTTTTGACATGAAAAAGGCATTTGCGTATCTCCACCTCAATGTGTTGAATTTTAGAAGAAAAAATAAATAATTGAAAGCAACATTTGATGAAAGCTTTTTCTTCCTTGCAGATAACGTCTTGGTTGGATGGTATTCTTATCCTACTAGTTGGGGTGATATTGCTATAAAGATTCTCCACGAGTGTTCTTCACTAGGATGGACCAAACTATGATTGGAAATCATGTTCACAACTAAATAGAAACTTCACCGTACTACAGAGGTAACTTATGAATTACCGCGTATTATTTACATGTTCTTAGTAAATTCCCTGTTAGGCATGCTTTTGAAGTAGAAGTTTATTGCGGGACTTCATATATATAGGTAGTTGAACATCAATTTGTCGCAATTAGCGTCACTGGACTATGACTTTTATTTTAATCAGATCACTCTATGAAGTTTAAGTTTAACTTTCATAACAGAGGGATGGTAGGATTGCTGATTCAGCTCTATTTTTATCATCTATAATAAATGATATGGTAATGACATGGCACTTGATTCATCAGCTATATTATTTCAAGGCTAATGAAATTTAACTGCTACATCACCCTTAAGAAATGACAAGCGAATTTGTGACAACTAATTTAGCTATCACATTATTTTTTCACTGCAGAATTTAAATAAATTTTATCATCAGACTGATATCAGTAAAATAAAAATACGACTTTAGTGTCCGATTACAGTAAATCAAAGTTCAATGAGCTAAACAAGACTTTATCATAAAGTTCAGTAGTTTTCCTTGAATATATATATAATTGGCACTATGTGATTAGGTCATGTGTCATGTCCTTGGGCATACTTCTTTAGCCTTTATTCTTGCTGATTAGTACAATGTAGAAAGCCACATAATGTTGTGTGGGAGTTTGGCCATTGGACTGTTCGTTGGCTAATTGTTGATAAGTTTGTAACTTTGCATATGCATGATTGAAAGGTCCAACCTACCAAGCTTAATTTCTAGCTCCATCCATTTTTGGTGATTTCAATCATGTAAGCATCTCCACTACATACAAGACATTCTGAAAGCTCAATATTCCAATAGTCTGCAATTGGTGGTCCATCTGCTCCCGGCCATCAATCCTTCTAAAAACTTTGGCTAGCTTTTACTTGGGATGATTCTTCTTCTTCTTTTTCTTTTGGGATATCTATTACAATAATGGACTAAATCCTTTTGCGAGATTTATATAACGACCCGACTCGCTAGCAATAATAACTCGTTAGGCCAAAATTACATCCCAAAATGTTTAAATTCAGTTATTATTATTAGTGTCCATGTCTTTTATATACCCAATCACAGCCTCATTCCTATTTGATGTAGCACTATTGGAGTGTCACAGACACCCCGTTTAGGCCTGACGTCATCGTCAGCACAAACACACACACACAATTCAAGATCACCAGGCGATGTGAGACTTGTCTCGCTAGCTTTGTCATTCAGACCCTTGATATAATCCGTCACCTTGTCTTTCAGAACCTGGCTCAGCCGAGACTTGTCATACACTTCCGGCTGGTGATTGGCTCTGATACCAAATATAACGACTCGGACCACTAGCAATAATAATTCGTTGGACCCAAACCATCAGTCCAAAATGTTTAAGCCCAATTATTATTAATAGCGTATTTGATCTCATATAGTTCTAATCAGAATTTTAATTTCATTCGATGTGGAATTATTAAGCTATTACAAACTTTGAGCTATTACAAACTCCTCCTGTTTAGACCCTGATGTCCTCGTCAGGTCCAAACCAGATCATTGACACAGAACAGATTAGAATTACCAAGCGATGTGAGATTCTAGAGGTGGCTCCTGCGGGTTCAAGAGGTGGCTCCCACCAAATCAATGGTGTAGCACTTTGTCCCTCATAGCACTTAGCACTCGCACTTCGGGCCCGCATTCATTTTTGATACCATTTGTGACGATCCGACCCGCTAGCAATAATAACTCGTTGAACCTAAACCTCCGGCCCAAAATACTTAAGCCCAGTTATTATTACTAGCGTTTGTGGCCTCATATATCCAATTAAAATTTCTTTCCGTTTGATGTGGCACTATTAGGGTGTCACAATTTAGGGCCCAAAATTTTCTTTCTCAGAGAAAAATCTTAAGAGTTTTTGGTTTAACGATCCAGACCGATAGAAATGTTTTAGAGTTTTCAAAGATGCTCGAAAGCAAACTTCATAAAATTACAATACATTATACTTATTTATTAAGCTGTCTCACATTTGATTTGTTTTTAGTTTAACGGTTAAATATGATTTAAATAAGTTATTTTTTTTTTTCAAAAATACTTTTTAATATCGTGATTAAGAATAAAATGACTTTGATTTCGATTTGAAAGCTTCTATACTATATACTTTTAGGAATATTCAATTTATGCCGGTCATGTGTTTTTTACTTTAACTCAATGCATATTTAAAAAAGCGTTAAAATTTCTTAGTTTTTGCTTTCTAACAAGTTAATATAGTTTGGATCATTTCTAAAGCAACCGATCTTCAATTCAATTGAGAAGGAAGGAATGGAGGTCAAATCCGCTGAAAACAACAACCATAACCTCGCTTGCTCTATATAACAAGTTTATCAAATGCTACGACAAAGTATTTTCTTATAGTATATATATTTTTTACTCATTTAATTTATTTATTCTTGAAACTACCGATATCGTACGTGATTGATCAGTGATTTCTCCTATACGGGAATAGAAAATTTGGCAATCCTTTTGTGTTTTTTCTTTCTTCTTTTTTGTTATTCTTGAAATTCATGGTCTTATTCTCGGCATTTCAATATTAGTCCCTTTCAGCTTCACCATCATCTCCAGTATGGGGTGTGAGAGGGAGAGAAATTTGCACTTTATCTCTCTCATGTTGAATCTTTTTTGTTGCAGGAATATATGCTCAAAAGCTTTTAAAGAGAATGAGGATTGGATGATTTCGCTAGATGCTGTTGTTTTCCGTCTAGGAGCATCATTATTGCTACACATACCTACACATACATATGAGAGTGGATATTTTAGGAATATCTCAATAGTAATAGCCGTAATTTAAATATTTGTAGCTTTTTAAAATGGTTTATTGATGTAAAAAAATTAGCGCATTAATTATCACTCAGGTTATTTTTCTAGATTGAATGTAATTCTTTTAGGCTTCTGCCCCAGCAGGCACATTTGGCATATTTTTTTCATCATAATAAGAGATATATTTTGATTGTTTAGAGTGATCTCTTTATCTCTATGTTTGCTTGAATTTGTCAAATAAGAGCAACCCTTTTGTTTTATGAATATCTTAAAATTAAGAATAAAATGTAAGAAAAGTTTTTATGCATTTCATTTAGATACTTTAATCTCTAAATTTTGACAAATGTTGCATTAATTTCACTCCGTTAACATAAGAATCTTTTTTTGATATATATATATATATATATATATATATATATATATATATATATATATATATATATATATATTTGTATTAGTCTTTTTAACCTTCACGAATTAAACCATTAATAACTTGGACATATCAGAGAAGGGATAAAATAGTCATTTCATATGAAAATTTATTTTGATAATAATTTCAAACTAATTAAGAGAGCAATGTGGTTCTGTTTTGATGTATGAACTGTTGGATTTTATATGTTTTTTTTGGTGATTTTAAACTTGTGATTTTTTGGCTTTTGGGCTTTTCTAAACGGCCCAATATTAATGGGCTTTGCCTGGAAGCCCAAATCCATTTTCCCTCTACATGTGATGTTTAGTTCTACATCGGAAACTCATCACATGTAGAGTGGGTATATTTATTTCCTCACTTGTGCATGTATTGGTTAGGAAGTGAGAGTTAGGCTTCTCCAATACACACACGGGCCGAGCCAGGCCGCGCGCGATATTGATTGGCCAATTTGACTTTTGCTTTTTGCATTTAAAGTATTCTTGGGAACTTGCTTCTTGGGCAGCCTCCCTTGGGAAGGGGCTTGTGGGCTACCCGAGGTAGCTAGCCGTTGGGCTTTGTCCCCTCTTGGGCTTTGTCCCCTGTTGGACTTTGTATATACATAGAGAGCTTATGAGCTAAGAAGAAGACACAGCATCTTCTCTTAAGCTATATCACACTTCTCTTAATTTACAGTGCTACAATATACTGTGATTTACATTTTTCGATTTTCCTCATTGAGTTTCTATTTTTACTGGATCTCTGAAAGATGTTGGGTTCGCTACGCACCATCCCGGAGTCGTTGCCGACGGGGTGGACAGTGATCGTTGTATCGCTAGGGGTGATTGCCGGAGCCTCGCACGTGGAGGGACAATCTCGCTTATAAGACAGTGCTCACGCACGCCTCAATATTCACAAGCTTAATCTAAACTTTTTTATATAATATTTTGAGTTTAAATTAAGTTTAAATTATTTAAAAAAATTAATTTGAAAAGATAAATATTTTCAACATTCTAGAAGCGAGATTAAATTAATTTACCTTTTCATTTCTTCTAGTATATATTTTTTAACGTACTGTGAGTTAGATAATTATTCATGCTCTGTGATACATCTAAATATTGTTAAGTACTAATATTTATTTTTATTAGTATTTTTTGTGAACACGGTTACGTAATTTTGTGTTAGTATATTTATTTACACTACAAATAGTTCTCTATTAATATAGTTGTTTAAATAATTGTTAGTGTACACTGTGCTATACTGTTTATAATATAATTATCCTTACACTGTACTATTACAAACTTGTGTACACTGTTGCTTTTACATTGATTCGAGACTACTTCCTTAATTAATTCTTAATACTGTTTGTACTAATTATTTAGTATAATTATTGGTGATTAAATTTAAACCTGTTAACTTAGATTAACTGTTTTAAATTTAGAATAATTTTGAGACATTATTTTAGATTATTGATTAAACAGATTTGGATTTATGGAGGATTCGTATTCGGCGAAACCTTTTACCTTTGATGGTCGTAATTTTAGAAGGTGACAGAATCAAATGCGATTCTGGCTCACCACGCTGGGACTTGTTTCTGCTATCTCAGATCCTATTGAGAATGGTAATGAAACTGCACCTGATGGTGCTATTCAGTCTATGGCAAATCGCCCTCAGACTCGCAGCCAGTCTCAGAGTGCTCCTACTCCTCCTGGTGTTGCACCTGCACCTATACCTGTGCCTCCTACTGATCCTACTATGATTAATTATCATTGTCTGAACCGGATCCTTAGCACCCTATCTGATAAGCTTTATGATAATTACTGTAGTAGTCAGACTGCTAGGGAACTCTGGATTTCCTTAGAACAAAAGTATGGCCAGATTGATCCTACTAAGAAGAGATATCAAGCTTCAGATTTGCTCAAGTTTAAATTGGTAGATAGTAAACCAATGTCTGACCAACTACAGGATTTTGAGTACATTATTGAGCAGCTTAGATCTAGTGGTATATATCTAGATGAGAGCTTTCTAGTTGCCACTTTAATATATAAGTTGCCTCCTTCCTGGTCTAGCCATGCCAATGATCCGAACCACAATCAAAGAGAACTTTCCCTGAATTTTGTCCTAAGATCTCTTAGAATAGAAGAAACCAACCGAGCTAGAGATAAGAAGCCTAGCGAGCCTTCTACCCAAGCCAACCTAGTAGAGAACCCGAAACCTAAGGGTAAAAATTTCCAACCCTTTAGGAACTTTAAGAAGAAGCCTTCCCAACATAGAAAGTTCAACCCAAACTTTAAGAAGCCTGCACCTAAGGGGAGTGGAGTGAATTCTGGATGCTTTGTGTGCGGGAAGACGAACCACTTTGCGAAGGACTGCTATTATCGCAAGACTCGACCTTCCGCGCCAAAGAAGAAGGGAGCTCCTCCTGAGCGTCAGCTAAACATGTTGACTGATGTACCCCACCCTTTTGACTCCACTATCAGGTTAGGAACTAGCTTACCCGAGGTTAACCTTGCTCTTAGTTCTTCTGATTGGTGGATTGACACTGGAGCAAATGTACATGCTTGCTCTAACCGTTCTTGGTTTTCCACTTATCAGGACTCAAGTGGAGGATCGGTGAACATGGGAAATGCAGCATCTTCGCGCGTGCTTGGGACTGGTCGAGTGGACCTGAAGTTGACCTCTAGGAAGACTCTTTCCTTGCACGGCGTGCATCATGTTCCTGATCTTAGGAAGAACTTGATTAGTGCTTCTCTTTTAGTTCAGCAAGGTTTTAAGTTTATTTTTGAATGTAATAGGGTAGTAATTACTAAAGGAGTGAACTTTATTGGGAAAGGATTTTTGAGTGATGGTTTATTTAAGCTTTCTGTGATGACTTCTACTGTTAATGAAAGTATGATTTTGAATGTTGTTTCATCTGATGTTTGGCATGGAAGATTGGGACATGTGAATTTTAATACTATTAAGAGATTGATGAATTTTGATTTAATTCCAAAGTCTGTTTCAAATGATCATAGATGTGAAATATGTGTGCAAGCTAAGGAACCTAGAAGACCATTTAGATATGTAGATGGAGATTCTGATCTGCTAGAACTTATACACAGTGATGTTTGTGATGGATGTAGACCCAGTAGGGGTGGAAGCAAATATTTTGTAACATTCATTGATGATCATTCGAAGTATTGTTATATTTATCTGATTAAGTGTAGTAATCGTGAATTTTAAAAAGATTTAAATAAATTTCTGGAATTTTAAATAGCAGAAAATAAGTAAATAGGACCCCAAAAATATCGACTTTTGATCAGGGTCTGATCTGGAAAATCCGAGATCACAATTGCGATCGTCTCGTCGAAACATAAAAGTTTCATATTCATATGTTTTCGATCTGACGGTCGGATCTTCCAGAAATTAGAAATCAAAAAGCGGGCCCCGCGACTTAAAGTGTATAGTAAACTTTGTATTTTAATGTCCCTTTAATCACTAATGGCCAAACCATTGTCTAAAATTATAACATAGGGGTATTATTAATGAACCCTAGCTAATTTTGACGTTCTGAACGCAATGGCACTGACGATTTTCGCGTTTGGCGATCCGGGTGCATCGAAGTGCGTGCGTCGGTTTTCGACGTACAGAACAAGATGGCCCGAGATTTCATACGAGTGCCAAATCAAACAAATAAATAGGCTATTTTGAAGGTCTCGACGAGCCGGACGTCGTGGCGAAGTCCATTTTCAGTTTTGGCGACTCGAGTGCCTCGAGAAGCGTGAAATACACTGAAAAAGTGAGTATTTTTGCTAAAAGGCTGGTATTTTATGTACCAAAATTTATGAGGGACTAATCTGTAAGAGGGTTAATTTTGTAAAGGACTTATGTCCAAATATTTAGAGGTTGAAGGGCTTTTTGCAAAATGTGCTTTAAACACATGTATATGTGTATACGTGTGTGTAACCGAGCCCTCTGCCCCTTCTTCTTCGTAACTGAAGTTCCACCACCTTCTCCACCTTGCAACTGATGCGGCCCCTCGGCTGCCGAAACCCCCTGCCGCTCGGGTCGCCGGAGAGGGGTTAAGAAGCCTATAAATAGGAGCTTCTCTTGAGTTTTTGAAGCAGAGATCAACCGAGGCCTTGGGTTTAATCCAAACTCCTTCTGAGAGCTCCACTGAGAGGCTGCAACCGAGTCCTGGTGAAGCCGCCGCCGAGCGCCGCCGCAGCCATTTTCTTTTTCTTCTCTCTCTCCGGCTAGGTGTGAAGTTGGACCAGACCTCTTCAAGGTTGGATTGGGAGGTGTCTGGGGAGTCCCTGGTGCTTGAAGGACTCTGCTGGAGCTTGCCGTGGCCGCGCGTGCAAGTGGGACCGAGTTCCAGCTTCATCCTATCTTCCCCGAGCTCGGCCAAGGTAAGGAACCTAGACCACTTAGAGTTAGGACCTCGGACCTTTAACAGTGGACATCTTAGGTCCTTATCTTCTTCCCTGCAAAGCCTCGAGCCCCAATGCAGCCTGGTTGGCCGGCGGGAGCGAAGTCTCGCCGGAAACCTAACCTAGCTCCGCCTCGAGAGACCTCAGCAACCGCTTGACCAATACGCACCAAAATTGGAGTGCCGAAACTGTAGAACATGTAGATAAAATCTGCAAATTTTGAGAATTTATGGTCAAGTATTTTGAGAGAAAATGGATGCCCTAGCTTTTCGGAATATCGCATGTTGGCCGAGCCTCTTGCTCCGGTGCCGGCGCGCCTCCTCGCAGCCGGGAACTTGTCCAGAAAGGTTGCTGGGATCAAGGGGAGTCCATCCATGCCATTGCATGCCACCCATGCAGCCCAAATGGGAACCGGCCATGAATGGCCCGAGCTTGAAGCCATTAATGGCGGCCGGCAATCCGGCGACCTCCGACGGCGGGGACAAGGCCAGACCTTCCTAAAAGCTTGCTAGGAAGCTTTTGGTGCTGTTCCTTGCACCTTAAAATCAACCATTGCAAAGTTGCCATTGTTGAAGAAGAAACTCAAACCAAGCTTGCCCCAGCCGCGCCGCCGCCGTGTCCTGTCGCCGGGCACGAGTACAGGTGAGGTTGTTGTGAGTATTAGCATCCAATTGGGCAAGTGATTTGGTCCCAGATGCCTTGCTTGAATGGTCACGATTTTCAAAGTAATGGTGTCATCTTCAACCTCTTGCCGTGGCCAATCGAGTGTGCAACCTTGACCCAGGCTTGCGGGGGATGATGCTCAAGTCCTCAGAAGCATTTCCTTCCAAGTTGGAAGTGATTTGGTGCTGTGGTTGCAAAGAACCAACTCGGGATTGGCTTGGGTGCTTGTTTGTGAATGGTGCATGCCAGGTGTTTGTGGAAATGCCACAATGAAGAAAGAATGGGAATTAGCTCTCGAGGTGTATATCAAAGTTACTCAGAATTGTCCCCTGAGCTTAATGCTCACTTCAGATCAAGCTTGATCTGTGTGGACAAAGGTTTGGTGCATTGTGAACTTGTGTGAGAGCAAGGTTGTGGTTCTGGTTGAACCAGCAGATCTGGGCTGCATCCAGGACAAGCCCTGTGATCCTGGCATTACCCAGAGTCTTTTTCATTCTTGGGGTTTCATCTGAAAAGGTGTAGATTTAAAGCTGTATCAAAACCAAGCCTAAATGCAATAATTACTTAATAACAGTATTAGGGTCTGTTTGAAAAATTGTAACTGTGTACTCTTGGATAATTTGGGGTCACTGAACGCGATGCTCGTGGTTATTTTGGGTTTTGGTGAGCCGAAGAAACGAAAATGCGTTTCGGCTAGGTTAGAGAAGTAAATTATGGCCCGAAGTTTGCCCCGGGCATCGTGCTGCCACAAATGGGTGAGCACGGCGTTCAGCAAGTCGAATGTCATCTACTGGAGGTGACGGCTCGTAAAAATGATTTACCGTTTGAGAGAACGAGCCAAAACAGTGGTTATTTATCGTATAAAATCCATTCTAAGTAAACTCAAGGGCCTTGCTGCAATTGTAGCAGTATAGAAAAGCTAGATAAATGTTCTAAAACAGTATTAACCTTTCAGTGGGTTTCTCGGGGGTTCTTGAAAAGCTAAATTGCTTAATATTGCGTTAATCGACGAAATAGTCAATTCGCGCTAGTTGCACTTTGAGGATTGATAGATCCTGAGTTGTCACCCGGTATTATTGTAGGGCCCAGTCGTCAGGAGCCAGCCGTGATCCGTCTTGTGGTTATCGTGACCGTCTACCTTCTGGTGGAGTCGTTGTTCCTCCTATATACAGGTGGGTTTATCTTCGGTCCGCGTTTTATCAGGTCGGCCCTATTGGGTGCCGTGGTAGGTTGGACCCCTGTTCTTGGTGTAACCCTGAACCTATGCTTTAGCCTTACTATATGCTTTCATTCCAGCATTCAGTTATTTCAGCTATATTGCCTGATTATACATATGAGCCTTTCGTTATACTCTATTCTTCACTACATGTTTAGAATAGGAGTTCTAGTCTCAGTACTTGGCATGAATTGCATCAGTATCGATATCCTAGTGGGGATTTCCTCGGCTTCTCGCCGTCTGTCCGGTCTACCGACCGTGGACTGAGATTTAGCAGTATGGTTGCTATTGAGTTTATACCTGTTCTTATTACTTGCTTATCTACCAGCAGTTGCTTGATTACCCTACTGAGACATATCATGCTTATATTCCAGCAGTTGCTTGTTTACCATATTGAGATATATCATGCTTACATTCCAGCAGTTGCTTGTCATATCGTGCTTACATTCCAGCAGTTACTTGTGTATCATGTGGAGTTATATTATGATTCCTTCAACAGTTGATATGCATTTCCTGGACACATGCCATGCTTGATTGGTCACTAGCATAGTTCTATACCTGTCTCTATTCTTCACTGCATATTTAGAATAGGAGATACTACTTCAGCATGTGGCATGTTATACTAGTATCCCAGTTGGGATTTTCCTCGGCTTCTTGCCGTCTTTGTGGTCAGTGTACCATGGTTTGAGCATCAGCACAGTGTACCATGGTTTGAGCATCAGCATTATGATCGTCGTCGAGCCAAGCTTTCAGTCGCGCACACCGACGGTTTGGCCACCGTCACGGTGTTCTTTACCGGTAGAGAGGTCTGATTGACCTGTGAGCCTAGTGGGGTTATGATAGCTTGATTGTGTGACCAAAAGTGGTTGTTGCCTGAGGTCATATGCTCCATGGCAAGTTTAGCCTGAGGCCTTTGTGGCCAACAGTGGCATTTGATTGGGTATATTCGTGGTACTACCTTTGATGCACCTTCTTGATATTCCTGCTTGTTTGATTTCCTGCATTTTCATATCTGTTATAGATTTATCATGCATAGTATGATTGTGTTATATATGCATACCCTGTTCTATTGATCTATGTTTGATCATTCTCTGCTCGCCAGATTATCAGTGATAGTATGACTATTTCCTGCTTGTCAGCTATAACTTATTCATTCCTACTTATCAGATTGTCAGTTATAGCATGATCAGCTTTATATATGATTACACTGCTCTGTTGATTAATCCATGATTAATGGTACATATTTGAATTATACCTTTCAGTTGCAGTATACCCTACTTTTGCTATCCGCTTATTATTGTATCCAGTAGGTACGACTTGCTATTTCCCGGCCCGTCGTGCCCACTGGGATACACTCCAGTGTGTCTCACACCCTCGGGTGACTGTTTTTCAGGTCCTTCGGGTGGGGGAACTTTTGGACGCTCTGTGTGAGGACGTGAGATAGACTGACCCTGGTACGATGTACCCTTTTTGGTTTTAGTAAAACTTATAACTGATATTTCCATTCTGAGAAACTGGATTGTAATAACTCTGGAACCTTGTGGATGTAATGGAGTAGAACTTAATTAGTATATCTATCTTGTATCTACTCTGATTGACTGTATCTGTTAGCCGAGCACATATAGGGAAGACTCTGTTGGAGATACAGAGACTTTTCTATATGTGTGGCGGTCTGTTCACGCCTTGGAGAGTTCAAGTTTTAACTCTGATAAAAAAAAGAAAAAAAAAAAATTTAGACCCACTTTCGAATCTCGGGGCGTGACATTAAGAATAAAGATGAAGTTTTGAATAAATTTAAGATTTATAAAGCTGAGGTTGAAAATCAATTGGATAAGAAAATTAAGATTTTAAGATCTGATCGAGGAGGTGAATATACATCAAATGAGATGACAGTTTTCTGTCAAGAATTTGGAATTGTACATTAAGTGACTGCACCTTATACACCTCAATCTAATGGAGTAGCTGAAAGGAAAAATAGAACTTTGATGGATATGGTAAATTCGATGATTATTAGTTCTGGTGCACCCGAGAACTTGTGGGGTGAAGCTTTGATGACTGCTTGTGTAATTCTTAATAGGATTCCCCACAAGAGTTCATCTGTTTCTCCTTATGAAATTTGGAAGGGCAGGAAACCTAATCTGAATTATTTTAAAGTGTGGGGATGCCTAGCTAAAGTAAAGATTTCTGAAAATAAGAAGAGAAAGATTGGTCCTAAAACTGTGGATACTGTTTTCTTACGCTATGCAGATGGTAGTAATGCTAATAGATTCTTGGTGGTAAATTCTGAGGTTAATGAGATTTTTAACAATACAATTATTGAAGCTAGAGATGCAGTATACTTTGAGGATATCTTTCCTTTTAGAACTAGAGTAGATAGACCTGTTCCTGTTGAGAATATAGTTGGATCTAGTAGACCCAGCACTAGTGAACCTATAGAAGAGTCTGAACCTAGGAGAAGTAAGCGTCCTAGGATTGAGAAGACTTTTGGTGATGATTTCTGTGTCCTTCTTGTAGAAGATACCCCTTCTACCTTTGACCAAGCTATGACTTCTGTAGATGCATCATTTTGGAAAGAAGCTGTTAAGTTGGAGATGCAATCTATTCTACAGAATCATACTTGGGAGTTATCTGATTTACCTGTAGGTTGTAAGCCTGTAGGATGTAGATGGATCTTTAAGAAGAAGTTGAAACCAGATGGGTCTGTAGATAAGTATAAGGCTAGACTTGTAGCTTAGGGTTTTTCCCAGAAGCCTGGTGTAGATTATTTTGATGTCTATGCTCCTGTAGCTAGGATTACTTCTATTAGGATTCTGCTAGCTTTAACCTCTGTCCATAATTTGATTATTCATTAGATGGATGTTAAGACTGCTTTTCTAAATGGTGATTTAGAGGAAGAGATTTATATGAAGCAACCTGAGGGATTTATTGTTGCTGGACATGAAAACAAAGTTTGCAAGTTGACAAAATCTTTATATGGACTTAAACAAGCTACTAAGCAATGACATTTGAAATTTGACTCTTTAGTTATGAAAGCTGGTTTTCATGTGAACATGTCTGATGAATGTGTGTACTCTAAGGAATACAATGGACAGATAGTAATCCTATGTTTGTATGTTGATGATATTTTGATCTTTGGAACAAATATGGATGTGATAATGGATGTTAAGAAATTACTTAATAATAACTTTGATATGAAGGATCTTGGGCAAGCTGATGTGATTCTGAATATGAAGATCATAAGAAAATCAAATGAATTTATTATGAGCCAATCTCACTACAGTGAACAAGTGTTAAAGAAATTTGGATATTTTGATTCTAAGATTGTTGTAACACCTTATGATCCTAGTGTACATCTTAAGAAAAATAAAGGTGATCCTATAGGACAGAATAGGTATGCTCAGATTATAGGATCTCTAGGTTATCTTGTAGATTACACTAGACCTGATTTAGCCTATGCTGTGAACAGATTGAGAAGATATATCCATAACCCAAATAGAGAATATTGGAATGCTTTAGAAAGAGTTTTGAGATATCTGAAAGGCACTGTATCTTATGGATTGCATTTTTGTGGATTCCCTGCTGTATTAGAAGGATTTAGTGATGCTAACTGGATAAGTGATACAGCTGATGTGAAGTCAACCACTGGATTTGTTTTTCTCCTTGGTGGAGCAGCTGTTTCTTGGAAGTCATCGAAACAATCATTGATAGCCAGAAGTACAATGGAATCTGAACTGATAGCCTTAGATACCACTGTAGCAGAGGCTAAGTGGATTAGAGAATTTCTGTATGACTTGCCACTGATGGAGCGACCTTTGGCACCGCTGTGTATATATTGTGATTGCAAATCTGCTATTGACAAGTGTGCTCAAGAAAATGTGGAAACAAAGATGAATAGATTTATGAAAGTAAGACAAAAGTATATTCAACAGAATATTAAGGAAAATGTAATTGCATTGGAATGTGTGAGATCTGCGAAGAACTTAGTTGATCAGCTTACTAAAGGTTTGTCTAGGACAGTGATCCTAGAATCGTCGAGGGGATGGGGCATAGCCCACAATAGAAACTACCAGCGACGGCAACCCAACCTCTTAGAGGTTCAATGAGTAGAAACAAGTCGAATTGGTAGTTATGCGGAGCATTCCTTTTATATACTCATCCCTATGGCGACAGTGCTCATTAATGCAAGTGGTTAGTAAGGGTTCTTACCCTGAATGGTTCCGAGACCTTTGAGGTAGGGTGTGACCTTGCAGGCACCCTTATCAGGACCTACTATATGTGTGTAGTCGTGAGGCCGCGACTGTGGGAAGAGGGCGGTTCCCTAAAAACACACATGAATCGATATGAGCGCATGGCCATAAAAGCGCTAACCCGCATAGAACCTAAACGACTGTACCATGTGTACTGTTTGTGGAAATCCGATTCACCGGCCTTGGTTCAAGGCGAAGTCTACCATTGTGCCATCGGATGTACATAGACCTGTACTAAGTGAAGGTTCAAACCCGAAAGGTACCTTCGCCGAATACGTGGTATAAGAGATCCAGTACCTTTCGCCGAATACGTAGTATAAGAGATCCAGCATCTGTCTTAGTTTTTGTATTTCGTTTATTTTATTTTGTATTTCGATTTTACAAGTTTTAAATCATGTGGGGATTGTTGGATTTTATATGTTTTTTGGTGATTTTAAATTTGTGGTTTTTTGGCCTTTGGGCTTTTCTAGGCGGCCGAATATCAATGGGCTTTGCCTGGGAGCCCAAACCCATTTCCCCTCTACATGTGATGTTTAGTCCCACATCTGAAACTCATCACATGTAGACTGGGTATATTTATTTCCTCACTTGTGCATGTATTGGTTAGGAAGTGAGAGCTAGGCTTCTCCAATACACACACACGGGCCGGGCCGCGCGCGATCTTGACTTGGCCCATTTGACTTTTGCATTTTGCATTTAAAGCATTCTTGGGAACTTGCTTCTTGGGCTACCCAAGAGCCTCCCTTGGGAAGGGGCTTGTGGGCTACCCGAGGTAGCTAGCCGTTGGGCTTTGTCCCCTGTTGGGCTTTGTATATACATAGAGAGCTTGTGAGCTAAGAAGAAGACACAGCATCTTCTCTTAAGCTACAGCACACTTCTCTTAATTTACAGTCCTACAATATACTGTGATTTACATTTTTCGATTTTTCTCTTTGAGTTTCTATTTTTGCTGGATCTCTGAAAGGCGTTGGGTTCGCTACGCACCATCCCGGAGTCGTTGCCGACGGGGTGGACAGTGATCGTTGTATCGCTAGGGGTGATTGCCGGAGCCTCGCACGTGGAGGGGCAATCTCGCTTCTAGGACAGTGCTCACGCACGCCTCGACATTCACAGGCTTCATCTAAACTTTGTTTTATAATATTTTGAGTTAAAATTAAGTTTAAATGATTTAAAAGAATTAATTTGAAAATATAAATATTTCCAACATGAACATCTTTCTGAGCGCATCTCTTTCATTTATTCAAAAAATTTATAATATCTGATAGATTAGAATTATGTTGAAATATATTGAAAGGTTTACCCTGTTCAATCTTTAAATTATTATTTTTTTTCAAGTATAACCTAAAATCTCTTGGAAGTTAAATAGCCTATTCTATAAAATTATAGTTGTCAAAACTTTTCATGCAGTTAAAATCAAACTCCAACCTGAAGGAGTATCTTCATAGGGCGTAAATTATCACCGAATAACTTATTTTAATATCAAAACAAAGTATGTATATATAAACCAAATTTCAAGATAGTTCAGTAAGTATCCCATGCTATATATTAAATGTGCTCCCTTGAACTGTAGAATCATACTACTGTCTTAGTTATGTTGATGCAAGCAATGCCCTTATCAGTAGGATCCTATTGCAGCTAAAACTGTCTCTAAACGGATTGTGCTGTGCTGTGCTGGCTGTTTTGGTCTAAGATTCTACAACAACAGCCCAGCCATTTGCTTGAGTATATCTTTATATCAAATTCGATTCATTAAGGAATGCTCGGGGCTTTCTAATCCTACTGGCAATGCCGAATGCTGCTCATTTGCACCTTCTGCATTGCTTGCTTATTTGCAATCTGATGATGATCTCGGCACTATATATATACAATTACGGAGTCGAATTCCATGAAATCATTTAGCCCGTGCACGTAATAAATCTCAACGACCACTCGAGCTGGTTCTTTCAACTACCAGATTAAATTAGCCATGCGATGTCAAAAGTAGCTATATATATAATAACAACATTTGAGAAAAACCAAAGCCCATTTCGTAAGGCTGGCTTCCACCATTGTCAAATCAAAACTGGAGGATCCTAATCGCCAAATTTGAAGAGACATTTCTTTCTATGCCAGTCAGTCTGCCTTACTGGCCATTGACCGAGGCAGTTCCCAAGCGCAGCAAACTCACCAAGTCCCTTCGGTCGGGGTGAATCTCTAGCAAGCACTGTCGATGAGGATGTTTGAATACAGGGCATCAGGGTGAATGCTGTCCCTTTTGATCATTTTGTCGAATAGGTCGAGGCAGTCGTTGTGGCGCACCAAAGTAATCAGAAAAAATAGGTGTAGAAGTTTTTTTTTTTTTTTTTTTTTTTTTTTTTTTTTTTTTTTTTTTTTTCTTCGATAATTAATTTGCCAACAAAAAAAAAAAAAAGGCTTTGTCGTAGAAACCACCAATTAACCTCCAACATCGAATTTTTTTTTTTTTTTTTTTTTTATAAATAATTTTATAAAATATTATTATTTAAAAAATAATTCTCTTAATTTTTTTTTTTTTTTTTTTTTTTTTTATAAAAATAGTCTGATAAATGCGGTAAACCATTTACCGCCGCTTTTAAAAAATTTAAGCTTTTATAAAAATTATTCACTGCTTTAATTTAAAATTTACAATATCCTATTTAGCCTTATTAAAAAAAATATTCTCAATTTAGCATTCTTTCTAAAATTTTTTTTCTAATCTAATCTTATTTTGATATATTAGAAAAAAATATAGCTTAATAATATTTAAATAAATTTATATGTTAATTAAGAGAAAAAAAAATATTTTTTTCTCTCCTTCTTCATAGGGCATCACCTTATATATATATATATATATATATATATATATATATATATATATATATATATATATATATATATATATATATATATATATATATATATATATATATATATATATATATATATATATATATATATAATTTTTGCATTACTTTTTATTTCAGATAAAAATATTACTGTGTATAATATTACTATAAAAAATTATTTTATATTATCGTGAAATATCTCTATAAAAAAATATATATTATGAACAATATTTTATAATATTTTTAAGTAATAAATAAAATAATATAGATAAACTTAATATTATTTGCTTGATCTAGGATAGGAATATTTTCGGTTATTATTTTATCACTTTTATTTATAAATATTGTATAATTATATTATCTTTTATATTATATATAATTTTTAGTTATATCAATTCGTAATCATAATAAAATAATTATTATTATAATAAAATTATTTTTATTATAATTATTAATATTATTATTTTTTTTTGAGAAAAAGGCAGCATGCTACCGCTTCATTTATAGAAATATAAACTCGGCTACAAAGGTGAGACAACTAGGCCTCGAAGAGAAGAACAAAGGAGAAAAGGCACCAAAAAAAAAAAAAAAAAAAAAAAAAAGGCGCGAACACTAAGCACAATAAGCGGCCCAGAGCACCCGCCACTCCTGGATGTCCGCAAGCAAAAATCCTAGTCCACGTTTCTTGGCAACGAAACATCTCCGATTGCGTTCTCGCCATATGGTCCACCAGGACGCCGCAATTGTGGTAAGTTCCCTGCTCCCGTAAGACCGTTCCCACAGCCAGTCAACAGCTGCACCAGCTCGAACCCCGACCTTATTCATGAGGAGACACCTCAGTAGTGAACTAGACGCGTCGCACCCAACAAATAGGTGATCCACAGTTTCCAAGGTCCCTAGGCAGAAAACGCAATTGCCAGTACAGTTCCAGCCTCTTTTCTGCAAATTGTCGGCCGTCAGAACCCTTCGTCTCAGTACTAACCAGACAAATACTTTGACCTTCAGAGGCAGTTTCAAATTCCATAATTTAACAAAACGCTTGTCTGAAACGCCGGTGTCTTGCAGAAAAAGGTACATCGATTTAACCGAGAACTCTTCCGATGGAGTCCAACGCCATCTGAAGCCATCTCTTCTGGCCGACAGTTGTTTCTCGGCGAAAGTTCCTTTGAAGTTTCGAAGCATATCTTCTTCTAATGGAGAGTTAGGGGTAAACCCAGCTAGCATTTTCCACCATCTCCACCCACGGTGCCCATGGCAATCTTTCACCCGATAGTTATTGTTGCGCACCACATTATGGATTAGTGGGAATTGGGTAAGCAGTGGGGAACTCCCTAGCCAAATATCCGACCAAAGGTAAGTCCAACTCCCGTCACCCACAGAGCGAGTGGTACCACATTTAAATAGGTTCCTGGTCCCAATAACACTTCTCCACCACTGGGAGTAAGCTTTAAAGGATACCCCTTCGTTAAGCGGTTTTCTACGGATATAATATAAACTCTCGATGAGCGGGGTCCATAACTTAGTAGTAGTTTCGAAAAATCTCCACCACCATTTGGCCAGCAGCGCTAAGCTCATACTCTCTAAGTCTATGACTCCGAGGCCTCCATCGCCCTTCCGTCTACAAACCACTTTCCAGCTAACCAAACAAAGCCCCCCTTTGATGCTAGACCCCCTGTCACGCCCCGGGGTCGAAACTGCGACCCGGGCTCGCCAACAGATTCGCCGTCTGTACGGAAACTGCCGCACAGACGAAGCGTCTACCCTGCAAAAGATCTATAGCTAAGTATGTATCAGAGCTGAAAAAGAACTAATAGCTACAGAAAACAACTGAACATCTGATATAAATAGAATCTCAATACAAGCTATGAACCAATAAAAATAATTCTCACCAATCTCTCAGACTGTCCAGTACAAAAGTGGAATCATAAAATATATAGGGTACATCTATCTCTGACTCTCAATGCTGGTAAGGAACTAATCGGCCACGTCCTCACCTCGATCAGCTGTCTCCGCGCGAGCTAAGCCGGAATAGCAACCTCCGTAACCTGTCACCGCAGCGGGTGTGAGATCTACTGCAGAAGGTAGATCCCAGTGGGTACCGTCACCAATATCCACGGTATACCCACTAAGTCTACTGGAGGCAAACAGATAGGTATGCAGATAGATAGAAAAAGGGTAAGCTGCAAGAAAACTACAGCTAATATGTGTCAACCATCCTGCTCAAAAGGAAACTCTACCATGTCCATGCCATGCATACACTCGCTACTGCTAAAATGCCTCAGTATCAATGCTCAAAGGAAAAACCCATCTAAGAACATAATATGCATACACCACTCGCACACGAGGTGCCTAATCGACCCAATCGAACTGACTGCCTCATAGGGTCCAGTCAAGCCTGCGCCTATCTACTGCCGTTACATCCACGTAGGACCGGACTGACGTAGGGCGTCCGTGACTGCCAAAACTGGCCCAGCCAGAGGGACCGCGTCCGTGACTGCCAAAACTGGCCCAGCCAGAGGGACCGCGTCGACAAGTCGCGATACAAAAGTAACAGATCCACCCCGGGCGTGGCACTCGAGGGGAGCGACCCCATCGAGGAAAAGGTATCCGCGCACTCTGTCGAGCTCAAAGTGGCACTGCAGGCTATAGTCCAAAATCCACGCTCACTCTCAGAACGGAAAGACTCAGGATCCTCAAACATCTCGCACAACGGGAAGAGCACTCTCGACGACTCAGCTGATCAGCTCTCTCGAATCACGAGACACTAGCAAACTCTACCAACTCGTGGCACAAAACCCACTGGCTGGAGATACTCCACAGCCGGGATCGACCCACAACTCAGGGCTAATAAAACTGGTCGGACAACACACAACGACCCGGGACCACCGTCAACCCCAACGGTTCCCAACGACACTAGCACAGTCTAAACTCAGCTACCGGTCTTCACTCAGCCCCCAGGCACAAGTGCAACAATGTCCCACAGAAACCTGACCCCTCGGCCCACTACCCGGGCGAGGCAACACTATGTCCAGGAAAGATGCAAAGTGTGGGATGTCTAATGCATAAAGGAACCTAGCCCAAGTGAAGGCTCTCTACTGACTCATCTGTGTCAACAAGCGGCACATGCAGGGTATGATCTACGATCGAACAGATCGGAAACTCAATGCTCACAAGGAACAACCCAGTCGGAGAAGACTCCACGACTCAAACAGGAAAAGCCCAAATCCTCACATGATCTGTTGGAGAACTCTCAACGACTCAATCTGATAATGCACAACCCATGGCTAAGTCGGGAAACCTCCACGACTCGATCTGCCAGAACCCCAGAACTCTCATAACTAAGTGGGAGAACCACTTCCACTATCAAATCAGAGATACATAACTCATGATCTAGAAATAATCTCCTCAACCTACAAGGGAGCTCAAATCCACCTGACACTAGGACTCATCCCAAAACTCAAAAAGGGATCACTCGGCCCCCAGGCACGAGGTCTGATGCACCCTGAACCAATGCCATACCTCTGGCAAACTTATGTTTTAAAAATCACCTAAAAAAATGCTGATTTTTCCTTAAAACGGCTTTCTCGATTTTTAAAACGATCAGGGTGCAAAAATGATGCCAACAGAACATGCAGTCTAGTGTCCTATAGTATCAGGAGTCTACTAAAAATAATTCGGGGTTCCAATAAATTTTACAGAAAAATCCAGGCAACTATCAAATTTAATAACTATGAAATATACTTGAAAAACATGATCAAATTGCATTCAGGAGCATTAAAGGGCATTCCATATATTTTGGAGAAATTCCAACCCACCTGGAACGCTTTCCGCAGGCAAACGCTGGAGTCGGTGAAGCGCCGATACCTTAAACCGACGAAACCTCGAAAATCGCGCCACACGCGCAAACACTGCCGCGAATCACGGAAAAAAAAAACCACGGAAGCTAAAATAATACACCCAAGTCCTCCACAAAAAAATCCTGCGTGCAACAGCTCACACTACAGTCCACACACAACATTCAAACAATAAGCTCCAGCACACTCAAACTCAAAATCTGCAAAATTCCGAACCTCGGAAAAGTAAACAAAAACTCACCTCTGAAGGTGCTTCCACGCGCCGTGCACCGCCGGATCTAACAGCTTGCGCGGCACCTAGCTCCCGCGCGCCCCACCTCTGCTGAACCAAGAACAGAAAGAGAAAGCAGGAACCCACATCTGTCCGGCCAAGGCACGAAACGCGAGCTCATCGGCCAGAAACAGCCCCGGCCGACGAAAATGCCGCTCGCCCACGCGAAAAACACCCACGCTCGCGTCGCTGCGCGCGGCGCTGCCGCGCCTGCCGCAGCTGTAGCGCGGCGCCGCTGCAGCTGCCGCGCGGCGTTGCTGCTGCAGCCGCGCGGCGCTGCCGCTGCAGCCGCGCGGCGCCCTAGGCCAGCCGCGCGGCGGCCCAGCCCGCTACGCGCGCCCCTGCGCGCACGCTGCGCGGGCGCGCAGCGCACCTGCGCGCTCGCGCGGTGCCCGCGCACCGCCCGCGTCGCTGCGTGCGGCGCCCCCCTGGCGCCCGCGCAGTGCCGTGGCGCCAGCCGCGCGGCGCCCATGGGCCAGCCGCGCGGCGCCCATGGGCCAGCCGCGCGGCGCCCATGGGCCAGCCCCGCGGCGCCCATGCGGCCCGCACCGCAGCGCGGCGCCCAGGCGCGCCCGCCCTGCTGCGCGCCCGCCCATGTGCGCTGCGCAGCAGTCCGCGCCGGCTGCGCGCGTGCAGCAGCCTAGCCTCTGCTGCCCGCGGCGCCCATGTGCGCTGCGCAGCAGTCCGCGCCGGCCGCGCGCGCACCCTTGCGTGCCCGCGCGGCCTCCTCATCGCCACAGCACACACCAAAAGGACCAACAGTCCTTCCACAAAACCCTTAAAAAAAACCAAGCTGAACCCAACTCCAAAAATCCAAAACTCCAAAAAAAACTGCAAAGTCCCTTGTTGGAGCTCAACGCACGCTCCGGTCGGCTCCTCTCGGCTCACAACAGCAGGTCCACAGCATCACCCCTCTCATTTCCATCAATTTTCCCACCTCTTTACTACTTCTTCTCCCTTTGTTTCCTCTGTTTCTCTCACTTTCCTCTGTTTCATGTAACAGGGAAGAAGATGGTGGATGAGGTGGCAACAACGAGGCTTAATTAAGGGGCTCAATTAGGGGTGCTTGGCAGCTGTAATTAAAAGCAATAATTTATTAAAGAAAACCACCTAACCCTCCAACACAAAAATCTCACAAATCCACACTTTTCTCATTTCTTTTCTGCTTTCTTTCTTCTTGCATTCATTCCTCACAGGTTAAATAGCAAATTAAATAATTAACTAATTAATCCATTTTAAGCTCCCACCAACTCACTTTTTGCCCTCGGGGCCTCCGCACGGGTCCGAAACCTCCCGAACTCCGCTGTAATATGAAAATACACATGTCCAAAGCTTTCCCCACTCAAAAAGCTCAACCGTGGAGTCGGTGTGCTCAATCCAAAAACCGGCTCCAATAATCGCCAACTCCAACTCACTTTTTGCCTTCGGGTCCTCCGCGTCAGTCCGGAACCTCCCGAACTCCGCTGTAATCATAAAGTACACCTGTTCCAAGTATTTCCAAATTTTCTGCACTCCACTGTGAAGTCGAGGCTTTCCCAAAACCAGTCCTCTATCGGCGCACAATACCCGAAAAACTCCGAATCAAGCTGGGGCTTCCGCGTTGATCCGATTCAACCCGAACTCATCTGTAAACAAATATGGAACACGCCCAAAGCGATTCTCCACATCACGCCATCATGCGAGATCGGTGCGCTATACGAAATTCCGGTATTCTACACTCTCCCCTCCTTAAAAAGGGTTTCGTCCTCGAAACCAGAATAAATCCATAACTCAGGAGGGTGTCTTAATCAAATGGGGATAGGAGATCCTCAACTCATCCTCGGGCTCTCAGGTGGTCGTTCTCACATCAAGATGGCTCCTCTGAACCTTCGCCATGGTATAAGCCGACTGCAAAATTCTTCTGTCTTACCAGCAAGGATTGCCTCGGTCGATCCTGATAACTCAATCCTCGTCCAATTCCAAGGAAGTGAAATCCAAAACATGCCAAGGATCAAATACAGTTCTTCCAGCTAGATAATTGCTCGTGGATCAAACTCCTCGCGTAAACTCAAATCTACAAATCCCTGCGGATCGTGGCTTCCACAAATCAAGATCTCCAAAACCAAAGTCTAAGCCTCCAATTGGCATAACCCCTCCGTTGCTCCATAGCAACTAAAAACTCAAGTTCCACCATACATCTCTCACATCCCTTGACAGGGGAAGAATTTCAACCTCGGGAACATTTCCCCATTTTCTGACTCTCAAATTCCAAGTTCCAAAAGTGGCACCCACTAATCGATCGCCTCATTCCAAGGTTACACTGCTCGCCTACACAAGGCGTCCATGACCATAGAGTTATCACCGGAATAATAATATACTGAATCAATCAAACAACTCCAATAACTCTCTGTCCACCGGCGTTGCCTCAACCAAAGTCTTCCTGAGTAACAAATACTTCAGGTTCAAGGGTCTCAGGATAACTCCATGCTCACTCTATCGCTGATCCATATCAATGCTGATATCATATTCAGCTTTATCTCTTCCAAGCTACACCGGCCTTGCATAGTCCAAGAGCTTCTGACCTCTGTCATTAACATATGCTAATTCCCAACGACATCCCTCTTCGTTGGGTCCTCTGTCGCTCTTGCAGCTGAAAACACATGGCTGAAAAAAATAACAAAACCTTCAGAAGTCGAAAGGCATACAACTTCTTCTTACCTAGAAGTTGCAGTACTATCCTCAAGTGCTCCTCATGCTCTAAGTCACCTCGGAAGTAGATCCAGATGCCCATGACGGGTACGGCTACCAACTTGTCCGAAGACAGCTGGGACATACCATTCCTCAAATCCAAAAGGCCGCCGGGCCTTAGTCAATCCACTTGACCGCACTGCAAGCTCAGAAAGCCCCTACCGGGTCCTGAACACTATCCGGGCACAGCCCTCGGCCGTATGGTTCCATAACGCTATCAATCTCACCAAGGGCATCTGCCGCAACACAATCCAAATCTGTCTTTACTCGAACCATCATAGAACCCTCATCGTTGTGTACTCACAACGTGGCATCACTGCCATGTACTAACGGCGTGGCATCATACTCCAGTATCAATCTCTAGGATCCCCACAATCATATACCCACGACGTGGCTCTGGGTCATTCAGACCCGCTCGATCCATCAGATCCCGCAACTGCGCTATCCGCTTTCACTCTCTGTCTCAAGTGATACTCCAAAAGGTGCTACCGAAGTTGGCGCAGTTTCCAAAACCACGTCAACCACTATCTCGATCTCAATCTCACTAAATGGCGGCTTCAAAATCAGCTTAAGCAGGCTCACACCCGGGATCACACGGGCAATAAGGATATTCCTTAGTCCCGATGCCGCCGTAGGCACCTCCTCAACAGTCGCTCGCAAAGCGATACGACCACGACTCAACTTCTGTCGTGCTCTAGCTTCCTCTATAAGCATACTCCTCCTGACCAGGTCCACGGAGGGTCATTGTCCTCTCTCGACAATCCATGATAGCACGACAATGGAATAACCAATCCCTATCCAACCTCATGTCAACATCTCTGAACTGATGTAGGACTAATACTCAAGGGATCAAATTCCATGGTCCAACTGCACTGGGCAGGACTGGCAACACTCATCTATGTGCTATATGTGACCTGGAACCTGATCCTCACGTGCACAAACCAACAGTCCCATCTCTGGTCCACACGAAGCTACCCATGCTTTACTGAAACATGCACCAGCGGTGTCGGCATCAACAAGCTCTAAATCCAATGACTATAAGGAAGACCACATCAGGTAAGATACAATCCACTATCCTGGTGCCCCCTAACCAGCTGCATATGTCACGCCCCGGGGTCGAAACTGCGACTCGGGCTCGCCAACAGATCCGCCGTCTGTACGGAAACTGCCACACAGACGAAGCGTCTACCCTGCAAAAGATCTATAGCTAAGCATGTATCAGAGCTGAAAAAGAACTAATAGCTACAAAAATCAACTGAACATCTGAATAAATAAGTAGAATCTCAGTACATAGTCTCTCAGCTAAGAAAAATAAAACAATCCTCACAGATCTCTCAGACTGTCCAATACAAAAGTGGAATAAAAAAAAGAAATATACAGGGTACATCTACCTCTGACTCTCAATGCTGGTAAGGAACTAATCGGCCACGTCCTCACCTCGATCAGCTGTCTCCGCGCGTGCTAAGCCGGAACAGCAACCCAGTAACCTGTCACCGCAGCGGGTGTGAGATCTACTGCAGAAGGTAGATCCCAGTGGGTACCGTCGCCAATATCCACGGTATGCCCACTAAGTCTACTGGAGGCAAACAGATAGGTATGCAGATAGATAGATAGATAAAAGGTAAGCTAAATGAAAACCACAGCTAAAATATCTCAACTATCATGCTCAGGGAAACTTTACTATGAACATGCTATGCATACCCTCGCTACTGCTAAAATGCCTCAGTATCAATGCTCAAAGGAAAGAAACTCATCTAAGAACATAATATGCAAACACCACTCGCACACGAGGTGCCCAATCGACCCAATCGAACTGACTGCCTCCTCGGGTCCAGTCAAACCTGCGCCTACCTACTGCCGTTATATCCACGTAGGACCGGACTGACGTAGGGCGTCCGTGACTGCCAAAACTGGCCCAGCCAGACGGACCGCGTCCGTAACTGCCAAAACTGGCCCAGCCAGAGGGACCGCGTCGACAAGTCGCGATACAAAAGTAACAGATCCACCCCGGACGTGGCACTCGAGGGGCGCGACCCCAACGAGGAAAAAGGTATCCGCGCACTCTGTCGAGGTCAAAGTGGCACTGCAGGCTATAGTCAAAATCCACGCTCACTCTCAAAACGGAATGACTCAAGGTCCTCAAACATCTCGCACAACAGTCGGAGTACTCTTGACGACTCAGCTGATCAGCTCTCACGAATCTCGAGACACTAGCGAACTCACCCAACTCGTAGCACAAAACACACTGGCTGGAGATACTCCACAGCCGGGATCGACCCACAACTCAGGGCTAACAAAACTGGTCGGAGAACCCTCTACGACTCAATCTGATAATGCACAACCCATGGCTAAGTCGGGAAACCTCCACGACTCGATCTGCCAGAACCCCAAAACTCTCATAACTAAGTCGGAGAACCACCTCCACTATCAAATCAGAGATACATAACCCAAGATCTAGAATAAACTCATCACTCCCAACAGGGAAGCTCAAACCTTCATGACACTGGAAACTCATCTCATAATACTTTAAAAATCCATTCGGTCCCCTGGCACGAGTCAACATGCACCCTGAACTCATGCCTTACCTCTGCCGAATTCAGAAATTAAAAACCACCTTGAAAATGCTGATTTTCTTTAAAATAGGTTTTCTCGATTTTTAAAACAATCTGGGTGCACATATGATGCCAACAGAACATGAAACCTAGTGTCATATAGTGTCATGAGTATGCTAAAAATAATATGGGGTTCTGAATAATTTTTTAAAAATTCCCAGGCAACTATCAGATTTAATTACAGAGGAAAATAATATAATAAACATGATCAACTTGCATTCAATAGCTTTAAAGGGCATTCCACACATTTTGGAGAATTTCCAACCCATCTGGAACGCTTTCCGCAGGCAATCGCTGAAGTCGGTGAAGCGCCGAACCGCTCGCTGCCTCGAATCTGCCGGAAAAATGAAAACCGCGCCGCGCGCACACCGCCGCGAACCACGGAAAAATCCTCGGATGCACATTTAATTTCCCTCGAGTCTTCACAAAATCCTGCATGCAACCGGCTCACCCCACGGCCAAAACACAGTGCAACACGGGCTCAAGTACACCACAACACCATCACCAAGGCCCCCAACACCATCTGCTTCCAAAGAGTCACCAACAGCTCACTTAAAAGCTCCATTAGCACATTAATTATTAAAGTTCACCTAACCACAATTACACACATCCAACCACTCACTCAGGTTGCATCTTCCCTGCACACACCAAGTCCACCATCAACTCACAGCAACAAAAATACTCATATGATCCTTTACAAGCTTCCATGGACGCATACACACCAAGCTTCAGCTCAAATTAAATATTTGCTCCCATAAACACCATCTACATAATTCCACCCACACACATACCAATGCTACAGTACAAAATTAACCCACAACACAAACTCCATGCTCACCACACAACTAAAATGCCAGCTCCAAATGCACACAATCCCAACATCGCAACACAAACAATAACAACATCACAACACACTCCCAAACAGCACATGCAGTTAGAACAAACCAGCAGGGGAGATATGGAATTTCACCTGCGTACAGTGCTCCAAAAATTCCAGAAAATTCACGGTTGCGATCCTCGCAACGAGTAGCCCCAAAACGAGTATTTATACGTCCCGTTCCGACACCTGTAGGCCAAGATACACCCGAAACAACACGGTAACATCCAAAATTCCGGCATAATGTTCGCAGATTTTTAGGAATTAATCTAGAAGGAATTACACTTAAGTATCAACATGAGAAATGTTCCTCTTAACCCTGTTAACAGATCCATACAAAGAAATCCCCCAAAAACATGCTGAACTCAAAGATATTACTGTTACGGAATTTGAGTTGGCGTAGTTTCGTGAAAGTTTCAAGTCCTGAAGATTGAAGGTGAAGAAAGTTGAATCATTTAACTCAATCTCAAGAAAGAAGAATTCAAAAGGATCAGGTATGTTTAACTAAAGAATTTGTGTGATCCGAATACTTCTTGTAGTGTAGAAACACTTGGAAGAATCTTTCATTGCATAAAAATCAAAAACTGGACTTGGGACATGTTCAGGATCCGGATCAGGCTGTTCGATCCGGATCCCGAAGGTGGTTCGTTCATACATCGACGCAATCCGGATCGTAGTCTCTTGATCCGGATCCCGAACGTTGAGTTTACCATCTACCTTGAACGATCCGGATCTTGCTTCGCAATCCGGATCCCGAACGTTGATGTTTGGTGAACTGTATGAACGATCCGGATCGTAGTCACATGATCCGGATCCCGAACCTTCGTTTTTCTGGAATTGGCTGTTTCGTTATGACGATCCGGATCTCAGTTATCACGATCCGGATCGCCGTCCGTAAAATTCCAGAAATGGCAGGTTTTTGATTCTTATCTCCTTCCTAGGGTTTCTAACCTATAAATAGACCCTATGTCTTTCTTTCTAGGGTCAATCCACATAGCCGTCATTTTCATATATCATCATATACGGCTATAGATCCACATATAGAGAAGAAAGGAAATCATTAGAGAATACTCTATGTTTCTTCATCTATATTGATTAGTTTGATTCTAGGTTTTCATACTCACATCTTGAGTTGAATCAAACTAATGAATACTTAGATGGTATTTCCGATCTATCTTTGATCTAAGTATTCGGCGGATCATCACCACCCAAAAACAACGATTACCCCAAAATCGGCGCGTGGATTCGCGTGTCCTTGTGGATTCAAGGTTCATTCGCTCTCGTGGATTCGGAGCGAGGCACGTTCGTGGATTCGAAGGGTGCTATTGGGTGAAGACCGTGGATTCGGTCGGACGTCGTGGATTCGACGTTGGACGCCGTGGATTCGGCGTTGGACGCAGATCGTGGATTCGAGAAGCGTCTGGAGCGAGCGGAGAAGATCCTCTAGGAGCGTATGGAAAAGGTTGAGTCGTAAGTGTGTACGGTAAATCACCTTGTACGTGTTTTAATTCTAGTGGATTTCTGCCGTGTTATCGGTCCCGTGGTTTTTTTACTCCTGTGATGGAGTTTTCCACGTAAAAATCTTGCGAGCTATTTTCATTTCCGCATTGGGTTTTTATCGCAACGATTTTTGAGTGTTTATACGTTTACACCTATTCACCCCCCTCTAGGTGTTTCTTCCCCTATTTAGATCCGTATTATATACGACCCAACAAGTGGTATCGGAGCGGGAATAGGGTTGTGAACAATGGTTGAAGGTGGAAACATCAATCGACCCCCTTTCTTTGATGGAACAAATTATGCGTACTGGAAAGTACGGATGAAAGCCTTTTTATCTTCCATCGACGAAAGGGTGTGGCATTCTATTGAATCAGGATGGACTAATCCAACTGAACTTATCTCTGATGTTCACACCTTAAAACCTAGGTCGAAATGGACCAAGGAAGAGTTTGAGTTATCTTCTTACAATGGCAAGGGAATTAATGCTATTTTTAATGCCTTATCTCAAACTGAATTCTCTCGCGTCTCGGCATGTGAGACTGCGAAAGAAATCTGGGATGTTCTCCAGGTTACACATGAGGGAACTAACCTCGTGAAGATTCAGAAACTGCAGATGCTTACGAGCAAGTTTGACTCTATTTTGATGGCAGAAAATGAATCTTTCACGGACTACTATACACGATTGCAAGACATCTTAAACTCATGTGCTAATCTGGGAGAGAAGATTCCAGAATATAAGATTGTAAGAAAAATCTTAAGAACTCTTCCTGAACGATTTCGCCCAAAGGTTACTGCCATTGAAACTATTAAACACCCGGACGAAATACGTGTAGAAGAATTAGTTGGTTCATTACAAACTTATGAAATGACTTTTAATACTAACAATTCTTCTGGAAAAGCATCCACTTCTAAGTCTTCAGGTTATGCGTTGAAAACAACTAAGGAAGAAGACGCGGATACATCCTCCTCGGACGATGACGAGAACCTTTCTATGGAGGAATTTGAGAAGCAGCTCGCTCTCTTGACAAGGAATTTTCGCCGAAACTTTCGAAGGGGTAATTCAAGCAAATCTCCATCCTTCAGAAAGTGGAACAAAGGCAAGGGTACTCCAAGTCACAAGTCAAGAAAGCAGGAGAACTTCTCAAAGGATAAGAAAAGTTCAGAAGGACAACTGCAATGCTTCAAATGTCGAGGCTACGGCCACATTGCAACGGAGTGTCCTAACAAGTATCCGGCAAAGAAGAAGGCGATGCAAGTCGTCACTTGGGATGACAACTCAACGTCAAATGAGTCGTCTTCAAGTGATGAAGAAAAGAGCTCCACGGCATTCCACGCGTCCACATCTTCACCATTCATGTGCTTTATGGCAAGTACGTCTGAATCATTGTCCAACTCCACTGTTGAAAAGAATGCAATGGACAATGAATCGGATGATTCGGAAGGTGAAGAGTTTGCTTTAGCCTACCACCGACTTTTGAGGGACTCAAAGAAAGTGGCTAAGCAAAACAAGAGTTTGAGAGGGAGATTGCATGATCTCGAAGAAGAAGCAAAAAGAGCGACTTCTCTCTCAAACGCTCTTGAAGTGGAAAGGGAAAACCTGATAAAAGAAAATGCTTCCCTTCAAGAGTCCAATGAGCAACTTGAAAAGGAACATACAAATCTGGTGGATAACGCGAATCACTTTTCAAAGCTCTACAACGAGGCTCGACAGGATAACCTGGAAATGACAAAGACCATTTTCCAACTCAAGAATGACTTACAGCGATTCTCTTCAGGAAGGAGTAAGTTGGATAGACTTCTTGGTCTTGGTCAATCAAATAGGTTCGGCCTCGGATACACTCAAACTGGAAACAGTCCAAGTTCGAGTGAGACAGTTTTTGTGCCTCAGTCGGTATCTCCTCCTCCGACACCGGAATTCAAGACAAACAACGACAACAAACCTACTTCATCCTCTTTGGGATCGTCAAGATCTAAGGTATGTTTTCGTTGTGGTGTTTCAGGGCACATAAGAAGATATTGCAAGACGGGAGTCGAACGCTTATCTCAAGCACCTCTTGCATCAACTACCAAAAAGGCTCCTTTCCGGAAATCAAAGCAAAACTTTTCAAATGAAAAGAGACTTGGTAGTTCACCGCGCAAGACGACTTCATCAAGGAGCAACAATCGTTTTAACAAGACGCTTTCACCTAGGCACAAAACTTCACGACCATTACAGACGCATTCCAAAAAGGTTTGGGTGCGCAAAGGTGAAATTTTTCCTTGTCTTGTTTCCAATATTTCCTTGCATGCTTATGATAGCTCGTCTTGGTATCTGGATAGCGGGTGTTCCCGTCACATGACCGGTGACAAAAATAGTTTTCAAAATCTTGAGAAAATCTCCGGAGGACACGTTGTTTTCGGAGACGGTCGATCTTCCAAAATTGTTGGAAAAGGGACGGTAGCTATTCCAGATGGCCCGATTTTGAAAAACGTCTTATTTGTTGATGGCCTTAAGACTAACCTCATAAGCATAAGTCAACTTTGCGACAATGGTTTTTCAGTTAACTTTTCATCGGTTGAATGCGTTGTAACTGATAAGGACCATGCTTTCTTTCTAAAAGGGGTTAGATCTGAAAATAATTGTTATGTTGTTCCTAATAAATTTTCTGAAAATTGTAACTTAGCCGCTTTGAATAATGAAACTCTTTGGCATGAAAGGCTAGGTCACTTAAATTTTAAGGAACTTACTAGAATTTCAAACAAGGACGTGGTCAAGGGGATTCCAAAGCTTTTATTTAAACAAAACGTTGTGTGTGGTGGTTGCCAAAAGGGAAAACAGTCTAGGACTGCACACAAGAACTTGAACCACGTTGGTACAAAACGGCCCTTGGAACTTTTGCACATGGACTTAATGGGGCCGACCCGTCAACCATCTTTGGGAGGTAAATGGTACATCTTTTTATTGGTTGATGATTTCTCTCGGTTTTCTTGGGTAGCATTTTTGAGAGAGAAAGCTGATACGTTTGACTCTTTTCATGAGATTTGCCATCGTATTATGATTGAAAAGAATGAAAAGATCATTCGTGTTAGAAGTGATAGGGGTGGAGAATTCATAAATTCAAAATTCATTGACTTTTGTACTTCAAATGGCATTAAACATGAATTCTCGGCACCCTATACACCTCAGCAGAATGGTGTTGTTGAGCGCAAAAACAGGGTTGTTCAAGAGATGGCGCGTGTGATGCTTCATAGCCGGAAATTACCGCTACATTTTTGGGCTGAAGCTGTGAACACCGCTGTCTATGTCATTAACAGAGTGTATTTGCGCCCAGGAACCTTGAATACACCATATGAGCTGTGGTTTAGTAGAAAACCGGATATCAAGTACTTTCGTATCTTCGGGAGTCGATGTTACATCTTACGTGACCATGAAAATCTTGGAAAGTTCGACTCTCGAAGTGAAGAAGGGATCTTTTTGGGTTATTCTACGAATAGCAGAGCATATCGAGTATTTAACATTGAATCTAAGACGATCGTAGAATCTATAAATGTTAAAGTAGATGAAGCTTCTCATTTTGAATCTGAAAAATCTACCCTCGATATCTCTCTAGATGATGATTCTCCTGCTAGTGCATCTTCTCATAATAATACTTCCAATATTAATGATGCATCTAATGGTTCTTCTAGTTTATCTGATGTGCAGGAATCATCTCGTGTACCTCCGAGTACTCCGTTTCAACAAACGCTACGAATCTCCAAGGATCATCCGGAATCGAACATCATTGGAGATCCACAAGAAGGAGTTAGAACTCGAAGACAGTTGGTTTGCGGATTTGCTTGCTACGTATCTTTAATCGAACCAAAGACAATAGATGAAGCTCTTCAGGATGACTACTGGATTAAAGCAATGCAGGAAGAGCTCCATCAATTTGAGCGAAACAAAGTCTGGGAATTAACGAAGCCTCCAAAGCAACATAATGTGATAGGTACCAAATGGATCTTCAAGAACAAGAAAGATGAAGATGGTACTATCATCAGGAACAAGGCACGACTAGTTGCTCAAGGCTACTCTCAAGTAGAAGGTATAGACTTTGACGAAACTTTCGCCCCTGTAGCTAGACTCGAGTCCATTCGTATATTGTTTGCTATTGCTTGTCATTTTAAAATCAAATTATTTCAAATGGACGTCAAGAGCGCATTTCTAAATGGGTTTTTAAATGATGAAGTTTATGTAGCTCAACCGAAAGGTTTTGTAGATCATAAACAACCTAACCATGTTTTTCGTTTGAAAAAGGCTCTTTACGGTCTGAAACAAGCACCGCGAGCATGGTACGAAAGGTTAACAAAGCACCTTTTGGAGAAGGGCTATACTCGAGGGGGAGCTGACAGGACTCTCTTTGTGAAGCATTATCAAAATAATTTCATTGTAGCACAAATCTATGTCGATGACATTGTATTTGGTGCAACAAAAGATAATGATGCTTCTAAATTCGCGGAGACCATGGAAAGCGAATTTGAGATGTCCATGATGGGCGAACTGTCTTATTTTCTTGGATTGCAAATTAAACAAAATGATGAAGGTATTCACTTGAGTCAATCCAAGTATGCACTGGAGTTGGTCAAAAAGTTTGATCTAGAAAATTGTAAAGATTTTCCAACTCCAATGGGAACTAGCCACAAGGGACTTGGAAGTGAATCACATAGTGAGAATGTAGACGAGAAACTGTATAGAAGTATGATTGGAAGTCTACTTTACCTCACGGCTAGTCGCCCGGATATATCCTTTAGTGTTGGGATTTGCGCGAGATATCAATCAGCACCAAAGGAGGTTCACCTGAAAGCGGTGAAACGGATCATCCGGTACATCAAAGGATCAATTAATTTCGGAATTTGGTATCCTATGGGAACAAGTCTGGACATTGTTGGATACTCAGATGCCGATTGGGCAGGATCAGTGGATGATCGGAAAAGCACGAGTGGTGCATGCTTCTATCTTGGCCATTGCCTTGTTGCATGGCACAGTAAAAAGCAGAATTGCATAGCACTCTCGACTGCCGAAGCGGAATACATTTCAGCTGGAAGTTGCTCAACTCAACTCATTTGGATGAAAAACGTATTGAGTGACTTCCGCATTTCAGCATCTTCGGTAACAATTCTTTGTGACAACACAAGTGCAATTAACATTTCTAAAAACCCTGTGTTGCACTCTAGAACAAAACATATTAAACTTAGATATCATTTTCTTAGAGAGCTAGTTGAATCAAATACTCTTCAACTTTCATATATTTCAACTGAGGATCAATTAGCTGACATTCTAACAAAACCTTTGGATCAAAAACGTTTTATTCATTTACGAAAAGCAATTGGGATGCTTTCCTTGAAATAATCTTCTTTTTGAAATCTTTGCTTAGGATAGGTTTTGTATTTGTTTTTGTTTTGTTCTTTATCTATGTTTGTACATAGGACATTAATTGAGCATAGATCATAATTGACTTTAATTGCATCTTTTCGCACATTTAGAAATTTATTATGCTTTTGCCATCATAATATTTCTTTGTTGCAATGATCGTTTATGTTAATTAAATCATCTTCTAAAGTGATCAAAGTCAATTTCTCTCTCTCAATGATCTCTTGGTATAGTCATTATCTTATTTGACTGTTTAGTCGAGTATGAAATCGAGATCAATTTTTGGTTGAATACTTTATATCTTAAATAATTGATAGCCAATTGAGGGGGAGTCAAAGATAATGTAAAATGCTCAAAAGATGTGGAAAGAGTTACATCCCAATGAGGAGTGTGAAAACTACCACCACATGGAGGAAAGAGCTACCACCTCGGTCGTCCGAGTATTGTGTGCAGCTACCACATGTATACCAAGCATGGTTGTTCAAATTTTTGATTAAGTAAAATGCATGTTGAAATACTTGGCTCTGTCAAATTTCAAGGTTGGTATAAGGTGGGATTTTAAAGAAAGATGCTCAAAGAGCCACTCTCTTCAACAGATTGTCTAGAAATATTATCTACCATATTTGGGATTTCAAACATCTATTGATCTTTGTATTTTATTTTCTTTACTGAATTGATGATTTGATAAAGGCATTACTCATAAGATCAAGTTAGATGTGATTGAAGGTGTTCAACTTTAAGGGATTTAATTTTTGTAAATTTTCGTTTCATTTTTGGATATTACTGATAGATTTGGCATAATCTAATTCTTGTTGTGTGAAACGATGCTTTTTGTTTAAAGTTGATACACATTTGTGCTTACAATCTTTTTCTGGATTTTCTTGAATTTCTCTGAAATTTTTCTGAAGAAAAAGTTGGGGCCGATCCGGATCGGGCAAGGTGATCCGGATCCCGAACGCAGGAATTCTTCTGCGGGCTGACGATCCGGATTGTATCTGCCGATCCGGATCCCGAACGCAGTTTCTCACTGCGGGGAGCCGATCCGGATCGCAGTTATGAACTGATCCGGATCGCGGCTAGGTTTTATAAGGAACGAAAGGGGTTTTTGATTTCTTTACTCCAATCTTTTGTTCCGAAGTTTCCAGAGCCTCTCTCTCTAGATTTCATCCTTCCTGGAAGCTTTCAAACTCAGGTTCTTCAGTTCCAAGTAAGTTTTATTGATCAAAATCTCGGTTTTTCATCGTTTTTCTTTCTTCCTCCTCAAACGTACGAAATTCTTGGATCGATTTTGTTTGTGGATGGTTTTTGATCAAATTTCTTTTGAAATAAGAACTCTGGGTTGTTTAGTTTTGATTATATGCTAGGTTTTCTCCTGATTAACGGATTTTTAGGCTTCGATTTCTAAAATTTCGGTTTTAGGGCATATAATAAGGATTTTCGAAATTCATGCAATTGATCTATTTTTAAAAAGTCCTTTTGCAAAACTAATTTGATTCTTAGTCTCTCTACATGATAATGATTCTTTGGATACAATTTTTCCAATTTTTGAAAACTAAGAATTTTTGTGTTCTTGAGTTGGTTTTCACAGGACACCTTCTGAACTCAAGCACTTTGATCAATGGCACTTAATTCAATGTGTTTCTCTTGGTTAATCCTTCTCCTGGTCTCAATGGTACACACTCGCCCTACAAATAAACTAAAGAGGGCCAAGAACCTCCAACAAAAAGGTGAATTTGTCGAGGTCAGTGACACAGAGGTAGATTGTCATGAGATTGACTGGGCGGCATTGACGGATGATGATGACTCAATGTATGAACAAGAACCGTCTGATGGTTCAAGGAGAAAGGCGTCTGTTAAACCAAAAGAAAAGGCAACTAAGGTACCAGGAAAAGCATCAGTGGTAGCACCAACCATCTCCTTGAAAAGAAAGAGAATAACTAAACGCCGTAGGCTACGACAGGACAATAATGTTGACACGCCGATAGCTCCTGACTCCCCACATCGCTTGGAAGAAGTATTCGTTAACACTGATCGTCTTCGAGCCTTTGCACATCGCGAATGCATTGGTGAAAGGCATGTTAACATTGAGGCTCTGCAAGGTCACTCCCCTGGTTTTGGTCTTCTGATTGAACAAGCCAACCTTATTCAAGTATGTCGTTTCCCAGAAACTCTTGGCTACTGTTTGCATCTTGTGAGGACCTTCTATACTAATGCACGGCATCTTCGAGAGTCTGAGAACGGTCCTATGGAGTTCTACACGAATATCCAAGGCACAAGGTTTATGATTACTCCAGAATTGATTGGCGAGGTTTTGGGAATGGAAGCCAGCAAGAAAGGAGTTCACTACTTGAAGGGGGTAAATTTGACAAACACATTATGGCAAAAAGTTATAGAGGGAATTTGTCTCGAGGGAACACAATCAACCGAAAAATCTGTTCGGTCTAAAGAACTTCGTCTTGAATATCGCTTCTTAAACTTCATCACATGTTACAATATACTTCCAAATATGCAGACAAAGGTTGTGAGATGGGACCGGTTGTTGTTTTTGTATCTTATAGGACATCCATCAGAGGCAACGGCATTGAATATCAACGTTCCGTACATTATCTGGAATAGAATGGCGCGATATGTTGAGCATCCTCATCCCACTGAGAGAATTCCATTTCCCTTGATTATAATGAGGATTTTAAAGAAATTTCAGGTTGACATTACTTCAACAACTTATCATCAATGTCTGAGCATGATAGATGAGTCTACCATTGTCAAATCCCTCCATAAGTTGCCGCATGTCACTCCAGTTCCTGCATCTGGAACGAAGCACAGTACAAACACTAACGCATCACCATCTCGACAAGCACCCAGCACAGATGATGAAGCATCAATGACATCGATTATCAAGGAACAACAGCGACTATCTGTTAAGCAAGAACAAATTTTGAAGGAACAACAAAGAATTACCAATGAGCTTGAGATTTCCACGGCAGCTCACATTACAATAACGAAGAAGATCAATTCAATGGACAAACGGATGCGAAAGATACTCTCTAAGATGGGTTGCACAAGCTCTGAAGACTCAAATTCTGACATCTGATTACTTTTGACTCATTTTTTTTCTTTTCTTTTTGTGCAGGATTTTGATTTTAGGATTTAGTCTTATACTTACTTTTAGCTTAGTTCTCAGGTTTTACGTTTTATTGGAACTTTTTCACTCTCCTAACATTTCGTAGTCTTAACTACATTTTGGCTTTGTTTTGTGACAAAAAGGGGGAGAGAGTTAGAGAGAACTTTGAACAATGTTGACTGCATGAAACATCAAGGTAAGTGAACAATGTTTGATATGAAAACTGGATGAATATCAAGGTAAGTATTACTGGATGAATATCAAGGTAAGTATTACTCCAACTTCCATTCTCAACTTGAGGTTTTTCAGCTGTATGAATGCATGCCTCGACTAACTATTTGCTAACTATTTGGGCATGTAATATAACTAACAAGTTGATGTTCACTAACAAGTTTGTGACACTTGGTTTTTGATTGCATAGAAGATATGTTGGTTCTTAACTCTGATCAATTACATATCTATATATATATAAGTAGTGTCACAAACATGTTCATGACATTTGGTTTTTACGTGCAAAGAAGATATGTTGGTGTTTTTTAACTATGATCAGTTTACATATCTGAATATAAATGTCATGGTAAGTATAAATGAGTTTAAACTTCATCTCTGTTTGTGGTTTTTGAATGATACAAAATTCTTGAGGTATCTAACGATTTCTTTTGTCAAGAATGATTTCTTTTTGCAGAGAGTACAGATGTCTAAGTCTAGAGTCTGTTTTAGGAGTTTAACTCATGTATTGTATTTTGGATCTCCATTGTAAATTTTTGTTGTATGGTGATAGCAACAAAAATATCTTTTTGAATTTTCTTTAGTGGATCTATGTTTTGTCACGAAACCGCCAAAGGGGGAGATTGTTACGGAATTTGAGTTGGCGTAGTTTCGTGAAAGTTTCAAGTCCTGAAGATTGAAGGTGAAGAAAGTTGAATCATTTAACTCAATCTCAAGAAAGAAGAATTCAAAAGGATCAGGTATGTTTAACTAAAGAATTTGTGTGATCCGAATACTTCTTGTAGTGTAGAAACACTTGGAAGAATCTTTCATTGCATAAAAATCAAAAACTGGACTTGGGACATGTTCAGGATCCGGATCAGGCTGTTCGATCCGGATCCCGAAGGTGGTTCGTTCATACATCGACGCAATCCGGATCGTAGTCTCTTGATCCGGATCCCGAACGTTGAGTTTACCATCTACCTTGAACGATCCGGATCTTGCTTCGCAATCCGGATCCCGAACGTTGATGTTTGGTGAACTGTATGAACGATCCGGATCGTAGTCACATGATCCGGATCCCGAACCTTCGTTTTTCTGGAATTGGCTGTTTCGTTATGACGATCCGGATCTCAGTTATCACGATCCGGATCGCCGTCCGTAAAATTCCAGAAATGGCAGGTTTTTGATTCTTATCTCCTTCCTAGGGTTTCTAACCTATAAATAGACCCTATGTCTTTCTTTTTAGGGTCAATCCACATAGCCGTCATTTTCATATATCATCATATACGGCTATAGATCCACATATAGAGAAGAAAGGAAATCATTAGAGAATACTCTATGTTTCTTCATCTATATTGATTAGTTTGATTCTAGGTTTTCATACTCACATCTTGAGTTGAATCAAACTAATGAATACTTAGATGGTATTTCCGATCTATCTTTGATCTAAGTATTCGGCGGATCATCACCACCCAAAAACAACGATTACCCCAAAATCGGCGCGTGGATTCGCGTGTCCTTGTGGATTCAAGGTTCATTCGCTCTCGTGGATTCGGAGCGAGGCACGTTCGTGGATTCGAAGGGTGCTATTGGGTGAAGACCGTGGATTCGGTCGGACGTCGTGGATTCGACGTTGGACGCCGTGGATTCGGCGTTGGGCGCAGATCGTGGATTCGAGAAGCGTCTGGAGCGAGCGGAGAAGATCCTCTAGGAGCGTATGGAAAAGGTTGAGTCGTAAGTGTGTACGGTAAATCACCTTGTACGTGTTTTAATTCTAGTGGATTTCTGCCGTGTTATCGGTCCCGTGGTTTTTTTACTCCTGTGATGGAGTTTTCCACGTAAAAATCTTGCGAGCTATTTTCATTTCCGCATTGGGTTTTTATCGCAACGATTTTTGAGTGTTTATACGTTTACACCTATTCACCCCCCTCTAGGTGTTTCTTCCCCTATTTAGATCCGTATTATATACGACCCAACAATTACCATACAAACATGCTATTCCAAAAAAAATCTGCTCCGTAAAAACCATCGCTACAGGGCTGGAAAGATTGGGAGTTTTACCTATCCAAACGAGCTCCAAATACAGTGAGGAAGGTGGCAATGGATTCCTTGTCGAGAGTAGATAAAGATCGAGCTAAAGAACACCTAATTCTGAGCTCGTATGAGAGAGAAAACCCAAAATTACTCCAAGGTGTCCAATACAAAAATCTGTGCGTGAAGGTTGTAGAAAACCAAAATATTCTCCAAGAAATCTCTTGATCCAAGTAGAACACTGAATATCAAAGTTGTAGATTTACCTGTCGTGGAGATCTCCTCCAAATTTCAGTTTGAAATTCCAAGAAACGAAGCCTAGAGAATTTTTGCACTAAACTGCGACGGTGGAGCTCCGAAAATCCAGCAATGGTGGTTGTGCTCCAACACATCCAAAAACCAAACCTCCCAACCACACACAATCCAAGCTTTCTCTCTCTCTCTCTCTAAAACAAACAGCACATACCTTTGTTGGAGGCTCGACGCGCGCGTGCTCCAATCGCTCCACTCGGCTTCACACGGCTACTAGCAGAGTCCACCATCACATTTCTCATCTAAGTCCTCTCTTTCTTCCTCTTCCTTTATTCTTCTTTCACTTTTTCTCTCTTACTTTGCTTCTTCTTGTTTCCTCTGTTCTCCTTTGTTGGCAGGGAGTGAAGAAGACGAAGACCAGGCAACTTAATTAAGGATACTTAATTAAGTGGCTGGGATTGAGCAGCAAGGCAAATGAGAAATGACCAAAAGGTCCTCCATCAAAATATCTCAATCCATTTACTTTAAAAAAACTCATTCTTAATTCCATCTTCTCTTTCTCTAATTTCCTCACAGGCTAAGATTACTTAATTTAATTAATTAATTAATTAATCCAAATTAAGCCAACTCCAACTCACTTTTTGCCCTTGGGGCCTCCGCATCAGTCCGGAACCTCCCGAACTTCGCTGTAATATGAAAATACACATGTCCAAAGCTTTCCCCACTCAAAAAGCTCAACCGTAGAGTCGATGTGCTCAATCCAAAAACCGGCCCCCATAACTGCCAACTCCAACTCACTCTTTACCTTCGGGGCCTCCGCATCAATCCGGAATCTCCCGAACTCCGCTGTAATCTGAAAATACACCTGTTCCAAACATTTCTAATATTTTCTACGCACCACTGTGGAGTCGAGCTCAACATAACCAGTCCTCTAACGACGCACAATGCCTGGAAAATTCCGATACAAGTTGGGGCTTCCGCGTTGATCCGAACTCAACTGTAAACATAATTTGAACTCGTCCAAAGCAAATCCTCCGCACCACGCCATCCTGCGAGGTCGGTACACTATCCGAAGTCCCGGTACTCTACACTCTCCCCTCCTTAAAAAGGTTTCGTCCTCGAAACCAGAATAAATCCATAACTCAGGAGGGTGACTCAATCAAATGGGGATAGGAAACACACAACTCATCCTCAGGCTCTCAAGTAGCCGTTCTTACTCAACATAAAAGCTCTACTGTACCTTCACTCAAGGTATGATCCATCTGCACAATTCCTTAACTTCACGAGCAAGAATTTGCATCAGCTGCACCTGATACTCAATTTTCATCCAATTCCAAGGAAGTGACATCCAAAACATACGGGGGATCAAATAAACTTCTTCCAGCCAGATAAATACCCGCGGACCAAACTCCCAGCGTAAATCTCGAATCTACATATCCCTGCGGATAGTGGCTTTCACAATCATGGTCTCCAATCCAAAACTCCAAGCTGGCCCCCAGTTGGCACAACTCCTCCGTTGCTCCTTAGCAACCAAAATGCTCAAAGCTCCACAATGGACTCAGACATCCCTCTACAGGGAAAGAAATTCAACATCAGGGACATTCCCTAAATTTCCAACTCTCAATTCCAAGTTTCCAAAGGTGGCACCCCTAAATCGACCATCTCATTTCCAAGGTTGCACTGCTCGCCTAGACAAGGCGTAACTGACCATAATGTCCTCGCCGGAATAATACCGTGATATCAATCATACATCTCAGAAAACTCTATACACCGGCGTTACCTCAAACCAAACTCTTCCTGAGCATCCAAGTATTTCAGGTTCAAGGGTCTAGGGATAACTCAAATCCTTCTCTATCACTAGCAACATCTAAATCAACGCTGGTATCCTCCTCAGCTTATCTCCTCAAAGCTACGCTGGCCCTGCTTAGTCCAAAAGCTTCTGACCTCTGTCACAACATAGGCTAAGGCAAATCCCCGAACGGCATCCCTTTTCGATGGGTCTACTGTCACTCTTGCAGCTGAAATCACATGGCCTAACCACATAACCTTTCGAAGTCAAAAAGCATACTCTCTCAACTTGACAACCCACTTCTTCTCTCTTAGAAGTTGCAGCACTATCCTCAAGTGCTCCTCATGCTCTAAGTCACCTCGAAAATAAATCCAAATATCCACGACAGGTATGGCCGTCAACCCGTCCAACACAGCTGGAATACTCAATTCCCTCAAGTCCTAAAGGCGGCAGGGCATTAGTCAATCCACTGACAGCGCTGTAAGCTCACAATGCCCCTACCGGATCCTGAACACTTTCTGGGCATAGCCCTTGGCTATTAGGCTCCATAAAGCTACCACTCTCACAAAGGCATCTGCCGAAAAACAAACCAAACCTGTATGTGCTCGAACCATCATAGAACCCTCACCGTTGTGTACCCACAACGTGGAATCACTGTCGTGTATCAACGGCATGGCATCAAACCCAAGTATCAATCTCTCGGATCTTCACTGTCGTATTCCCACGACGCGGTACTGGGTCACACAGACCTCTCGATCCATCAGATCCCGCAACTGCGCTATCGGCTCTCTCTCTGACTCACGGGTGATACTCCAATAGGCGCTACCGAAGTCGGCGCAGTTTCCAAAACCACGTCAATCACTATCTCGATCTCAATCTCACTAAACGGCGGCCTCAGCATCAGATCTGGTAGACTCTCACCCGGGATCACACGGCGATAAGGATAATCTTTAGTCCCGGTGCCGCCGTAGGTACCTCCTCTACAGTCGCTAACATAGCGATACGACCACGACTCATCTTCTGTCGTGCTCTAGCTTCCTCTATAAGCATACTCCTCCTGACCAGGTCCACGGAGGGTCATTGTCCTCTCTCGACAATCCATGATAGCACGACAATGGGATAACCAATCCCTTTCCAACCTCACAACAACATCTCAGAGCTGATGTAGGGCTAATACTCAGTGGGTCAAATCCAAGGTCCTAACTGCACTGGCAGGACTGGCAACACTCATCCATGTGCTATACGTGATCTGGAACCTGATCCTCACGTGCACAAGCCAACAGTCTCATCTCTGGCCCCCGCGAAACTACCCCTGCTTCACTGAAACATGCACAAGCTGTGTCGGCATCAGCAAGCTCTAAATCCAATGACTATAAGGAAGACCACATCAGGTAAGATACAATCCACTATCCTGGTGTGTTGGGTTATGTATAATTGGATCTAAATAGGGGAAAAAACACCTAGAGGGGGGTGAATAGGCGTAAACAATAAACACTCAAAAATCTTTGCGATATAAAACCCAATGCGGAAAAATAAATAACACGCAGAGATTTTTACGTGGAAAACTCCAATCCGGAGTAAAAAACCACGGGACCGATAACACGGTGAAATCCACTAGAATTAACACACGTACAAGGTGATTTACCGTACACACTTACGACTCAACCTTTTCCATACGCTCCTAGTAGATCTTCTCCGCTCGCTCCGCAACGCTGCTCGAATCCACGATTAGCGTCCAACGCCGAATCCACGGCGTCCAACGTCGAGTCCACGACATCCGACCGAATCCACGGTCTTCACCCAGTAGCACGTCTCGAATCCACGAACGTACCTCGCTCCGAATCCACGAGAGCGGTAGCACCTTGAATCCACAAGGCCACGCGAGTCCACGCGCCGATTTTGGGGAAATCGTTATTTTTTGGGTGGTGATGGTCCGCCGAATACTTAGATTTGAAATAGATCAGAAATACCATCTAAGTATTCATTGATTTGATTCTACTCAAAATCTGAGTATGAAAACCTAGAATCAAATCAATCAATATAGATGAAGAAACATAGAATTAAATCTAGTATTTCCTTTCTTCTCTATATGTGGATTTTTCTATTTCGGTCGTATTTTTCACGTTTTTCGTCGTACCCTAAAAGATGAATCATAGGGTCTATTTATAGGTTAGAAAACTTGTGGAAGAAGATAAGAATAAAAAACTAACCATTTCTGAAATTTTTTAGGACGACAGTTCGGACTGAAATTGGCGGTCCGGACTGTCTCAGCGAAACAGACAATTTCCAGAAAAGACGACATTCGGGGTCCGGACTGTAATCCACGGTCCGGACTGTTCATGCTTTTCTTGCAAATTCCACGTTCGGGGTCCGGACTGAAATTCCCAGGGTCCGAACTGGAATTATGCACGAACTAACCTATGTTCGGGGTCCGGACTGTAAAGCCCGATCCGGACTCTGAACATATGGAATGTCCAGTTTTTGATTTTTATGCAATAAAAAATTCATCCAAGTGTTTCTACACTATAAGAAGTATTCAGATCATCAAACTTGTTTAATTAAATGTACCTGATCCTTTTGAATTCTTCTTACTTGAGATTGAGGTATACGATCCAACTTTTTCATCTTCAATCTTCAAGACTTAACCGATTTCACGAAATACGCCAACTCAAATTCCGTAACAATCTCCCCCTTTGGCGGTTTCGTGACAAAACACAAATCCACTCAAGAAAATTCAAAAAGATATTTTTGTTGATATCACCATACAACAAAAATTTACATTGAAGATCCAAATAAAGATAAATACATGAGTTAGACTCCTAAAACAGACTCTAGACTTAGACATCTGTAATCTCTGCAAAAGAAATCATTCTTGACACAAAAGATCGTTAGTAACCTCAAGAATTTTCAACAATCAAAACCAAAACACAGAGATAGAGTTTATACTCATCATGACATTTGCAAATTCAGATATGTATGAAAATCATAATAAAAAATTGACATATCTTCTAAGCAATACAAATCCAAATGTCACAGAAAGGTTAGTCAACAAGCAACTTGTTAGTTATATTACATGCCCAAATAGTTAGTCGAATAGTTAGTTGAGGCATGCATCAAAACACAAGATAAAACCAAAAGTTGAAGTTATACTTACCTTAGTTTCAGCATTGTTCTCACACACAAGTATAGTCGCATTGTTCAAAGCATTGTGCAAAGCATTGTGCATTGTTCAAAGTTCTCTTAAACTCTCTCCCCCTTTTTGTCACAAAACTTAGCCAAAAAAATTACAAAATGGAGAGAATAGTTAACAAGTTCAAGAACCAAACGTAAACTGAGAACTTAAAAAAAAAATGTAACAAGCCTGCAAGAATACAGAAGGTTAGTACCAAAATAAACTAAACGATCGTGAGAATAAAGAAGATTACTCCGAATCGTCAGAGCTAATGCATCCGAGCTTTTGAAATATTTTCTTGATGCGCTTATTCATTGAAACTTGTTCTTTCTTTACCTCTCTAAGGTCCTCTTTCATCTCAACGAACTCGTTAGACATCCGTTCTTGCTCGTTGGAGAGGCGCTGTTGTTCTTTGTAGATTGAGGTAACGGAGGCATCATCATCGGAGGTTGAAGGAGGTATTGGGGGAACTGATGTTGTAGCTGCTGGAGGTGGAGCTGCAGATTGTGTTCTTCGTCGACGAGGAGGTGATGGAGGCTCATCTTGCTTTGTGGAGAGGGATTTGACGATAGTCGTTTCGTTGATAGTCCCCAAGCTATACATATAAGTCGATGAAGAAGTATCGACTTTGAATCTTTTCAAAATACGCATAATTATCATTGGATAGGGAAGTCTCTCGGTGGGATGCGCATGTTCGACATACCGAGCCATCCTAGACCAGATAAGGAACGGGATGTTGAAGTTAGAACCCATAGCAGTTGCCGGGTGTCCAAGAAGATAGAGAAAAAGCATCCTGTCCCATCGAAGAACTTTAGCTTGCATATTCGGAAGGATATTGTAGCAAACAATGAAGTTTAGATATCGATATTCCGGTCTAAGCTCTCTTAAGAGAACCGAGTTCCCTGTTGACATCGTATCAGGCATACAAATCCCATTTACAACCACTCTCCAAGAGTCAGTGGAGTAGACATGACCTTTCAAGTAATGTCGGCCTTCAGCCCTAGCCTTCATCCCCACAACTTCTCCAATCAACTGTGGAGTGACCTTGATTTGAATGTTTCTAACCTTTGTTAGAAATTCGCGCTTTCCGTCCTCCTGATCAACCAGTCCTGAACCATTCTGATAGAACATTCTCACAGAATGAGGACAATATCCGGTGGTCTCAGGAAAATTGCATATGGGGCCAAGACCTGCATGGTCAAACAAGGTCCCAAACAGTTCCTTCCGTTCCTTCAGAGCATTGACATTGACGTGTCTTTCGCCAATGCATTCTCTTTTCTCCAAATCCTTTATCCTTGTTGAACTTATAAAGTCTTGTGGAGGGGGCTGGCTTGCCAGAGGTTCTTCAATCGAGATGCCCCGAGCACTTCCTCGTTTCCTTGCAACATTCTTTCTCTTGGTTTTAGGTGGAGTTGCTTCCATCGGTGCTTTCCCTTTCTCAGCGGCAGTAGGTGGAGTTTTTGCCTTGGACGTTTCTGCTGGGGCTTTCCCCTTTGATGCAGTAGGAGCAGTTGCCTCTACCAAAAGCTCATCCCAGTCTATGGACTCGATTTCTGATTCTGTCTCCGAGTCATCCTTTGCTTTCTTGGCCTTCTTTGTTCTCTTAGGCTTGTTTATGGTTCGAGCGTGGACCATTGCAACTAGCAGAAAGATGATCCATGCAAACTCCATTGCTGAAAGTGCTTAAGAGAGAAGTGTCCTGTGAAGACCAACTCAAGAACACGAAAAATTGTTAATTTTCAAAAATTTGAAAAATTGTACCCAAACAATCATAATCGTGTAGAGAGACTAGGAATCAAATTAGTTTTGCAAAAAGAATTTTAAAAATAGATCAATTCCATGATTTTCAAAAATTCCTATTATATGCCCTAAAACCGAATTTTTGAAATCGAAGGCCAAAAATCCGTTTATCATGAGAATACCTAGCATATAATCAAAACTAATGTTCCCAGAGTTCTTATTTCAAAAGAAGCTTGATAAAAAACAAGTCACAAACGAAAAAGATATGAGATTTGCATCACGTTTTGAGAAAAGTATAGAAAACCTGTGAAAAACCGAGATTTTGATCAAGAAAACTCACTTGGATTTGGAGAAAAACGAGTTGGGAAGGCTCCAAAGTACTTGAGTTCTAGAGAGAGAAGCTCTGGAGACTTTTGAACAAAAGATTTGTTGTAAAAGAAATCAAATCCCTTTTGTTCTTATTAAAACCCTAGCCGCGGTCCGGACTGCCTGAAGAATCCAGTCCGGATCGGCTACCCGCAGGATTTTCCTGCGTTCGGGGTCCGGATCAGCTTGTCCAGTCCGGACCGGCTCCAAACTTTTTCTTCAGAAAAATTCAGAAAAATTCTAGTAAATCCAGAAAAATATTGTAAGCACTTTTGTGTTATCAACTTTAAATAAAATCATCGTTTGTAAGAAATATTCTAGTAAATCCAGTAAATCTAGAAAAATATTGTAAGAAATAGATTATGCAAAATCTATCAACAATATCCAAATAACGAAACGAAAATTTATAAAAATTAAATCCCTTAAAGTTGAACAACTTCAATCACATCTAACATGATCTTATGCGTAATGCCTTTATCAAATCATCAATTTGGTAAAGAAAATGAAATACCAAGATCAATAGATGTTTGAAATCCCAAATATATTGGATAATGTATCTAGACAATTTGTTGAAGAGAGTGGCTCTTTGAGCATCTTTCATTAAAATCCCCACCTTATACCAACCTTGAAATTTGACAAAGTCAAGTATTTCAACATGCATTTTATTTAACTATCTTGAAAAATCATGCTTGGTATACATGTGGTAGCTCCACACAGTACTCGGACGACCGAGGTGGTAGCTCTTTCCTTCATGTGGTGGTAGTTTTCACACTCCTTATTGGGATATAACTCTTTCCACATCTTTTGAGCATAACACTTTTTCTTTGACTCACCCTCAATTGGCTATCAATTATTTAACATATAAAGTATTCAACCAAACATTGATCTCGATTTCATACTCGACTAAATAGTCAAATAAGATAAAAACTATACCAAGAGATCATTGAGAGAGAAATTGACTTTGATCACTTTAAGAAATGACTTAATTGACATAAATGATCATTGCATCAACTGAAATATTATGATATCTAAAGCATAATAAATTTCTAAACATATAAAAGGATGCAGTTAAAGTCAATATAACTAATGCTCAATTAATGTTCTATGTACAAGCATAGGTAAAGAACAAAAACACAAAAACAAAATCTAACCTAAGGATTGGCTTCAAAAAGAAATTATTTCAAGGAAAGCATTCCAATTGCCTTACGCAAATGAATAAAACATTTTTGATCCAAAGGTTTTGTTAGAAAGTCAGCTAATTGATCCTCAGTTGGAATGTAGGAAAGTTGAAGAATATTTGATTCAACTAGCTCTCTAAGAAAATGATATCTAAGTTCAATGTGTTTTGTTCTTGAGTGCAACACATGGTTTTTTGAAATGTTTATAGCACTAGTGTTGTCACATAAAATTGTTACCGAAGTTGCTGAAATTCGGAAGTCGCTCAACACGCTTTTCATCCAAATAAGTTGGGTTGAACAACTACCCGCTGAGATATATTCCGCTTCGGCAGTCGAGAGTGCAATGCAGTTCTGTTTTTTACTATGCCATGCAACAAGACAATGGCCAAGATAGAAACATGCACCACTCGTACTTTTCCGATCATCCACTGATCCTGCCCAATCGGCATCTGAATATCCTATAATGTCAAGACTTGTTCCCATAGGATACCAAATTCCGAAGTTTACAGTTCCTTTGACGTACCGGATGATCCGTTTCACCGCTTTCAGGTGATCCTCCTTTGGTGCTGACTGATATCTCGCGCAGATCCCAACACTAAAGGATATGTCCGGGCGACTAGCCGTGAGGAAGAGTAGACTTCCAATCATACTTCGATAAAGTTTCTCGTCTACACTTTCACTAAGAGATTTACTTCCTAATCCCTTATTGCTAGTTCCCATAGGAGTCGAAAAATCTTTAGAATCTTCTAATCCGAATTTCTTTACCAACTCCTTTGCATACTTGGATTGACACAGATGGATGCCTTCATTATTTTGTTTCACTTGCAATCCAAGAAAGTATGTCAGTTCGCCCATCATAGACATCTCAAATTCGCTTTCCATGGTTTCTGCGAATTTAGAAGCATCATTATCCTTTTGTTGCTCCAAATACAATGTCATCGACATAGATTTGTGCAACAATGAAGTTATCCTGATAATGCTTCACAAAGAGAGTCCGATCTGCTCCCCCTCGAGTATAGCCCTTTTCCAAAAGGTGCTTTGTCAACCTTTCGTACCACGCTCGCGGTGCTTGTTTTAAACCGTAAAGAGCCTTTTTCAAACGAAAAATATGGTTAGGTTGTTTATGGTCTACAAAACCTTTCGGTTGAGCCACATAAACTTCCTCATTTAAAAACCCATTTAAAAACGCGCTCTTAACGTCCATTTGAAAGAGTTTTATTTTAAAGTGACAAGCAATAGCGAATAAGATACGAATGGACTCGAGTCTAGCTACAGGGGCGAAAGTTTCATCAAAGTCTATACCTTCTATTTGAGAGTAGCCTTGAGCAACTAGACGTGCTTTGTTCCTGATGATGGTACCATCCTCATTTTTCTTATTCTTGAAAATCCATTTAGTACCAATCACATTGTGTTGCATCGGAGGCTTCGTTAATTCCCAGACTTTGTTTCGTTCAAACTGATGGAGCTCTTCCTGCATTGCTTCAATCCAGTAGTCATCCTGAAGAGCTTCATCGACGTTCTTTGGTTCGATTAAGGAAACGTAACAAGCGAATCCACAAACCAACTGTCTCCGAGTCCTGACTCCTTCATGAGGGTCTCCAATAATGTTCGTTTCTGGATGATCCTTGGAGATTCTTAACGTTTGAGGTAACGGAGTCCTCGGGGAAACATGTGATGAATCCTGCATGTCAGATAAACTAGAAGATCCATTAGATGCATCATTAATATTGGAAGTATTATCATGAGAAGATGCATTTACAGGAGTATCATCATCAATAGAGACATCAAGGGTAGATTTTTCAGATGCAGAGTGAAAAGCTTCATCTACTTTAACATTTATGGATTCTACAATCGTTTTAGATTCCAAGTTAAATACCCTATATGCTCTACTGTTTGTAGAATAACCCAAGAAAATCCCTTCGTCACTTCGAGAGTCAAATTTACCAAGATTTTCGCGGTCACGTAAAATGTAACACCGACTCCCAAAGATACGAAAATATTTGATGTTTGGTTTTCTACAGAACCATAGTTCATATGGTGTATTTAAGGTTCCCAGGCGCAAATACACTCGATTAATTACATAGACGGCGGTGTTCACTGCTTCAGCCCAAAAATATAGCGGTAAATTCCGGCTGTGAAGCATAACACGTGCCATCTCTTGAACAACCCTGTTTTTGCGCTCGACTACACCATTCTGTTGAGGTGTATAGGGTGCTGAGAATTCATGTTTAATGCCGTTGGAAGTGCAAAAATCAATGAATTTAGAATTTATGAATTCTCCACCTCTATCACTTCTAACCCGAATGATCTTTTCATTCTTTTCAATCATAATACGAAGGCAAATCTCGTGAAAAGAATCAAAAGTATCAGCTTTCTCTTTTAAAAATGCTACCCATGAGTATCTAGAGAAATCATCAACCAATAAGAAAATATACCATTTACCTCCCAAGGATGGTTGACGTGTCGGCCCCATAAGATCCATATGCAATAATTCTAAGGGCCGTTTAGTACCAACGTGGTTCAAGTTCTTGTGTGTAGTCCTGGATTGTTTTTCCTTTTCACAACCACCACACACAATGTTTTGTTTAAGTGAAAGTTTTGGAACCCCCTTGACCACGTCTTTGTTTGAAATTCTAGAAAGTTCCTTAAAATTTATGTGACCTAGCCTTTCATGCCAAAGAGTTTCATTATTCAAAGAGGCTAAGTTACAATTTTCAGAAATTTTATTGGGAACAACATAACAATTGTTTTCAGATCTAACCCCCTTTAAAAAGAAAACATGGTCCTTATCAGTTACAATGCATTCAACAGATGAAAAATTAACTGAAAAACCATTGTCACAAAGTTGACTGATACTTATGAGGTTAGTCTTAAGGCCATCAACAAATAACACATTATTCAGAATCGGGCCATCTGGAATAGCTACTGTTCATTTTCCAATAATTTTGGAAGACTGACCGTCTCCGAAAACTACAAGTCCTCCTGAGATTTTCTCAAAATTTTGAAAACAGTTTTTGTCACCGGTCATGTGACGGGAACAACCGCTATCCAGATACCAAGACGAATTATCATAAGCATGCAAGGAAATATTTGTAACAAGACAAGGGAAGATTTCACCTTTGCGTACCCAAACCTTTCGAGTTTTGGTGTACGTCGGAAATGATTGTGAAGTTGATACCTTTGGTGAAAGCGTCTTGTTTGATCCATCGCTTTTCCTTGACGTCGTCGTCTTGTTTGATGAACTACCGAGGCTCTTTTCCTTCGAATAATTTGCATTTGATTTTGAGGAATCACCCTTTTGGTAGTCGTTGCAAGAAGTGCTTGAGTTGAGCGTTTGACTCCCATCTTGCAATTTCTCCTTATGTGCCCTGCAATACCACAACGAAAACATACCTTGGTGCTTGACGATCCCGAAGAGGGGGAAGTAGGTTTGTTGTCGTCGTTTGTCATCAATTCCGGTGTCGGAGGAGGAGATACCGACTGGGGCACAAAGACTGTCCCACTAGAACTAGGAATGTCTCCAGTTTGAGTGTATCCGAGGCCGAACCGATTTGTTTGACCGAGACCAAGAAGCTTATCCAACTTACTCCTTCCAGAAGAAAATTGCTTTAACTCATCCTTGAGTTGGAGAATGGTCTCTGTCATTTCCAATTTTTCCTGTCGAGCCTCGCCGTTGAGCTTCAAGAAGTAATTCGCTTTGTTCACCATATCTACATAATTCTTCTCGAATTGCTCATTGGACTCTTGAAGGGAAACATTTATTTTGATCAGATTATCCCTTTCCACTTCAAGAGCGTTTGAGAGAGAAGATGCCCTTTTTGCTTCTTCTTCAAGATCCTGCAATCTCCCTCTCAAACTCTTGTTTTGCTTTGCCAGTTTCATTGAATCCCTCAAAAGCTTATGGTAGGCAAGAGCAAAATCTTCACCTTCAGAATTATCCGATTCATCGTCCGTTGCAGTCTTTTCAACAGTGAAGTTGGACAGTGACTTGGATGTACTAGCCATTAAGCACATGAAGGGTGAAGATGTGGACGCGTGGAATGCCGTTGCGTTATCTTCTTCATCACTTGACGATGACTCATTTGACGACGAGGTGTCATCCCAAGTGACGGCTTGCATCGCCTTCTTCTTGGATGGATTCTTATTTGGACACTCCGTTGAGATATGGCCGTATCCTCGGCACTTGAAGCATTGGACTTGTCCTTCTGAGCTTTTCTTATCCTTTGAGAAGTTCTCTTGCTTTCTTGGCTTGTAACTTGGAGAGCCTTTGCCTTTCTTCGACTTTCCGAAGGATAGAGTTTTACTTGAGTTACCCCTTCGAAAGTTTCGGCGAAATCTTCGTGTCAAGAGAGCAAGCTGCTTCTCAAAATCCTCCATAGATAGGTTCTCGTCATCGTCTGAGGAGGATGAGTCCGCGTCTTCTTCTTTTGTTGTTTTCAATGCTAAACCTGAAGACTTAGAAGAGGATGCCTTTCCAGAAGAATAGTTAGTAGGAAAAGTCATTTCATATGTTTGAAGTGAACCAACTAATTCTTCTACACGCATTTCGTCCGGGTGTTTAATTGTTTCAATGGCTGCGACCTTTGGGCGAAATCGTTCAGGAAGAGTTCTTAATATTTTTCTTACAACTTTAAATTCTGGAATCTTCTCTCCCAAGTTAGCACATGAGTTTATGATGTCTTGCAATCGTGTGTAATAGTCTGTGAAAGATTCATTTTCTGCCATGAAAATAGAGTCAAACTTGCTCGTAAGCATTTGCAGTTTTTGAATCTTCACAAGGTTAGTTCCCACATGTGTAACTTGAAGAACATCCCAGATTTCTTTCGCAGTCTCACATGCCGAGACGCGAGAGAACTCAGTTTGAGACAAAGCATTAAATAGAGCGTTAATCCCTTTGCCATTGTAAGAAGAAAAATCTATCTCTTCCTTGGTCCATTTCGACCTAGGTTTGATGGTGCGAACATCAGCAATAATTTCAGTTGGATTAGACCATCCTAATTCAATTGATTGCCACACCCGTTCGTCGATGGAAATTAAAAAGGCTTTCATCCGTACTTTCCAGTACGCATAATTTGTTCCATCGAAGAACGGAGGTCTGTTGATGTTTCCACCTTCAATCATTGTTTACAACCCTATTCCCGCTCTGATACCACTTGTTGGGTTATGTATAATTGGATCTAAATAGGGTAAAAAACACCTAGAGGGGGGTGAATAGGTGTAAACAATAAAAACTCAAAAATCTTTGCGATATAAAACCCAATGCGGAAAAATAAATAACACGCAGAGATTTTTACGTGGAAAACTCCAATCCGGAGTAAAAAACCACGGGACCGATAACACGGTGAAATCCACTAGAATTAACACACGTACAAGGTGATTTACCGTACACACTTACGACTCAACCTTTTCCATACGCTCCTAGTAGATCTTCTCCGCTCGCTCCGCAACGCTGCTCGAATCCACGATTAGCGTCCAACGCCGAATCCACGGCGTCCAACGTCGAGTCCACGACGTCCGACCGAATCCACGGTCTTCACCCAGTAGCACGTCTCGAATCCACGAACGTACCTCGCTCCGAATCCACGAGAGCGGTAGCACCTTGAATCCACAAGGCCACGCGAGTCCACGCGCCGATTTTGGTGAAATCGTTGTTTTTTGGGTGGTCATCCGCCGAATACTTAGATTTGAAATAGATCGGAAATACCATCTAAGTATTCATTGATTTGATTCTACTCAAAATATGAGTATGAAAACCTAGAATCAAATCAATCAATATAGATGAAGAAACATAGAATTAAATCTAGTATTTTCTTTCTTCTCTATATGTGGATTTTTCTATTTCGGTCGTATTTTTCACGTTTTTCGTCGTACCCTAAAAGATGAATCATAGGGTCTATTTATAGGTTAGAAAACTTGTGGAAGAAGATAAGAATAAAAAACTAACCATTTCTGGAATTTTTCAGGACGACAGTCCGGACTGAAATTGGCTGTCCGGACTGTCTCAGCGAAACAGACAATTTCCAGAAAAGACGACATTCGGGGTCCGGACTGTAATCCACGGTCCGGACTGTTCATGCTTTTCTTGCAAATTCCACGTTCGGGATCCGGACTGAAATTCCCAGGGTCCGGACTGGAATTATGCATGAACTAACCTATGTTCGGGGTCCGGACTGTAAAGCCCGATCCGGACTCTGAACATATGGAATGTCCAGTTTTTGATTTTTATGCAATAAAAAATTCATCCAAGTGTTTCTACACTATAAGAAGTATTCGGATCATCAAACTTGTTTAATTAAACGTACCTGATCCTTTTGAATTATTCTTACTTGAGATTGAGGTATACGATCCAACTTTTTCATCTTCAATCTTCAAGACTTAACCGATTTCACGAAATACGCCAACTCAAATTCCGTAACATGGTGCCCTCTAACCACCTGCACAAACTCATCCACTAGATGCTGGTGGCCATCGCTCTATCTGTCTACCGGTAAGTCGGATGAACCTCTTCATCCCGAAGGGGTAGTGGGGGTGCCGTCACAAGCGGCAAAACCAAGGGCACTACTCTGGGACACTCTGCCTGAAAATGTCCTGTCTGTCCATATGAATAGCATCGCCCCTTCCTGAGGTCACACCATGGCGAAGAATGTGGCCCACCCGCAGATGACACACTCATCCTGACACTGCTGCTGGTGCCTCGACTGTCGAGAATCTCCTTGTCTCTGTCTCCTCTGAGACCCATGACCCTAAGACTGGAATCATGGCAACTTCGATCCACTCGACTGTCCCAAAAGCAGACGATGCTGGGCGTCTCTCTCTGGAGCTAGTCCCTCGCTCTTCGTCCCTCTTGAACGCGATCACTGATCCCGGTCAATCCATCGAGTATGCATCATCGCTGCATCAAAAGTCGGCGCTCGCCGAGAATGCCCAAAGTGATGGATACCCCGATGCAGTCCCCTCTCAACCAAATCAACCTTCTGGAACTCATCCCGAGGCAACATGGGGTACACTGATCAACAAACGCAGAAACTCGCTCCCAGTGGTCCAACGGGACGAGCCCGACGCTACCAACTCTCGGCGTCCCTATCCAGAAGTGCACAACCAAGTGCACCAGATGCTTCTCTTGGATGAACAAATCTTTAAATAACTTTTCCACAGCAGCAATCCAGTTCTCGGCCTCCCAAGGCTCCAAACTCGGTCCCGAAATCTGCAGGGGATGGAACTGGATGAAGTACAACCAACAGTCAGCAAACTCTCGCAGCTGCTGCACCAGTCCCGGTGCGGTCCGGGTCGAAGTCGACGATGTCGCGGCCGGAGGTACTACTGGCGATACCCCGGGAGATGCTCTCTGCACAAGCATGCGCCTCACGCGCTCCATGTTCTATTCCTGGCGCCGCATCGCCTCAGACATCTGGGCTACCAGGCCCATAACTCTCAGACCTTACTCTGCTCTGTCCATTCAGCCTCACGCTGTTCGGGCTCCTCATCCAAGGTCGAACACGCCCTCGCCGCTGCACGGCGTCTCGGAAGCATCGAAAACCACTGCAACAGAACAAACATTAGGACCAAAAACTCTCTCGATCCAATCAAGCGAAAGTCTAAAACATGTTACCCATACTAAAGCATTATGTTGTCTGCAGCCAACATAATCATCTTTAGAGAAATAACATGTAAAATCACTCGCCCCAATCCCTTGGGGGAGGTACAAACTCAATCAAGACTCTCGCTAAAGTCTCGTCTCACACGACAGTCATCCTACTGTCCAACCAATACCCTAGGGTCTCTAAGTCCTCAACGACCTATATACCTAGGCTCTGATACCACCCTAATCTGTCACGCCCCGGGGTCGAAACTGCTGTTACGGAATTTGAGTTGGCGTAATTTCGTGAAAGGTTCAAGTCTTGAAGATTGAAGGTGAAGAAGGTTGGATCATTTAACTCAATCTCAAGAAAGAAGAATTCAAAAGGATCAGGTATGTTTAACTAAAGATTTTTGGTGATCCGAATACTTCTTGTAGTGTAGAAACACCTGAAAGAATTTTTCATTGCATAAAAATCAAAAACTGGACATGGGACATGTTCAGGATCCGGATCAGACATTCCAATCCGGATCCCGAAGGGTGTTCGTTCATACACTGGTTCAATCCGGATCGCAGCATTTCATGATCCGGATCCCGAACACTAGTTTTACCTTTTTACTTGCACGATCCGGATCAGGAATTGCAATCCGGATCCCGAACGTTGATGTTTGGTGAAACTGTATGAACGATCCGGATCAGCCATTTCGATCCGGATCCCGAACCATTGTTTTTCTGGAAACCGTCTTTCTTGCTACTGCAATCCGGATCGCAGAAATCCGATCCGGATCGCCGTCCGTAAAAATTCCAGAAATGGTAGGTTTTTGATTCTTATCTCCTTCCTAGGGTTTCTAACCTATAAATAGACCCTATGAGTCTCTTTCTAGGGGGAAGCGGAGGCCGATTAAAAGAAAAATAGCCGTCATATTCAAATATCATCTTATACGGCCTAAGATCCACATATAGAGAAGAAAGGGAATCATTAGATATTACTCTATGTTTCTTCATCTATATTGATTAGTTTGATTCTAGGTTTTCATACTCACATCTTGAGTTGAATCAAACTAATGAATACTTAGATGGTATTTCCTATCTATCTTTGATCTAAGTATTCGGCGGATCATCACCACCCAAAAATAACGATTTCCCCAAAATCGGCGCGTGGACTCGCGTGTCCTTGTGGATTCAAGGTTCAACCGCTCTCGTGGATTCGGAGCGAGGTACGTTCGTGGATTCGAAGCGTGCTACTGGGTGAAGACCGTGGATTCGGTCGGACGTCGTGGACTCGACGTTGGACGCCGTGGATTCGGCGTTGGACGCAGATCGTGGATTCGAGACGCGTTGCGGAACGAGCGGAGAAGATCAACTAGGAGCGTATGGTAAAAGGTTGAGTCGTCTGTGAGTACGTTAAATCACCTTGTACGTGTTTCAATTCTAGTGGATTTCACCGTGTTATCGGTCCCGTGGTTATTTACTCCGGTTTGGAGTTTTTCCACGTAAAAATCTTGCGTGTTCTTTTATTTTTCCGCATTGGGTTTTATTGCGCAATGATTTTTTGAGTGTTTATTGTTTACACCTATTCACCCCCCTCTAGGTGTTTTTTCTCCTATTTAGATCTATATTTCATATAACCCAACAAGTCGTATCAGAGCGGGAATAGGATTGTAAACAATGGTTGAAGGTGGAAACATCAATCGACCCCCTTTCTTTGATGGAACAAATTATGCGTACTGGAAAGTACGGATGAAAGCCTTTTTAATTTCCATCGACGAAAGGGTGTGGCAATCAATTGAATTAGGATGGTCTAATCCAACTGAGATTATTTCTGATGTTCACACCTTAAAACCTAGGTCGAAATGGACCAAGGAAGAGTTAGATTCATCTTCTTACAATGGCAAAGGAATTAATGCTATTTTTAATGCCTTATCTCAAACTGAATTCTCTCGCGTCTCGGCATGTGAGACTGCGAAAGAAATCTGGGATGTTCTTCAGGTTACACATGAGGGAACTAACCTCGTGAAGATTCAAAAGCTGCAAATGCTTATGAGCAGATTTGACTCCATTTTTATGGCAGAAAATGAATCTTTCACGGACTATTACACACGATTGCAAGACATCGTAAATTCATGTGCTAACCTGGGAGAGAAGATTCCAGAATTTAAAGTTGTAAGAAAGATCTTAAGAACTCTTCCTGAACGATTTCGCCCAAAGGTTACAGCCATTGAAACTATTAAACACCCGGACGAAATGCGTGTAGAAGAATTAGTTGTGTAGTGGCCCTGGTTCCCATGCAACGTTCTTCCGATGAATCCACTGTTAGAACACCTATCATTGGTGTATCTGGCCCATGGTGCATCAATAGGATTCCACAGATGGACCCTGTGTGATATTATTTGCTGTGTTGGCTTTCGGCTGGGTTTGCCGAAATTTCGGAAAAGAATTAGGCCAAATAGAGGTCGGAAATAGATTCAGCACGGAAAAACGCTTGAAAACGGCTATTTGCTTGTTAAATTCTGAGTCCGGATGCCCAAAAACGGACTCCCGGAAGTTTTTCGCGCATTTCGGTGCATGGGAACAGCCGTGGACCAGCCCCTGCCACGTGGCAGCTTCTGATTGGGCCGGCGCATACCGCTCGGTCCACAGAGCTTGGGCGCTGGTGCATGGACCGGCGCCTGGACACGTGGCGGCTGCCCATTGGCGGGCTCACGCGGCTTGGTCCACGGGGGCGCGCGGTTGGTGCAGTGGACCGGGGCGGGCCACGTGGCTTCTTCTGGTTGGTCGGTCCATACGCACCTGGCGTATGCGACGCGGCACAGTGCCACGTGGCAGACGCCGGTTGGCGGGTCAACGCACGCACGACAGCGCGTGGACCGCGCCGGGCACGGCGCACGATGGACCCGCCGGGCCACGTGTCGCCCGCTGGTTGGCGGGCGCAGCGACCCGGGTGGGCCGCCGTGAACCGCGGCCCGTGGTCGCCGCCGTGGACCTCGCTACACGTGGCGCGCCATGATTGGTGGGCGCATGTGCGCCGGGCGCGGGGAGCGCGGGGCCGGACACGTGGCGGCCATCGGGTGGCCCCGCACCGCTGTCCCCTGTTCGGGGGGACACGTGGCGGCACCGGATCAATCCGGGCGCACACAGTGTTGGGCCGGGCCCAACACTGTAGGCGCCCGAATGTTCCGGGCGCCCGAAAGTTGGGCCCGAAAGCCCCTTTGACTTGTCTTTTGGGCTGATTTCGGGTGAGGCCTATAAATAGGCCCCTTGGGGCTCGTTTTTGAAGCTTTTCCCGAGAGTTTTAGCCCCTGAGCCCTTTACCAATTTTCTTTCTCTCCCTCTTGTGCATCTTCCGGCGAAGGTTCAGAATTTTTGGAGGCCGCGACGACGGCGACTTCTGCATCGGGGTGCGGAGCGACGATCTACTGTTGGAGGCCCATTTTCGTCGCAGTTTAGTCTGGGAGGTCTACCGGGCTACCCTGACGTTATTTTTGGACGATTTCTGCGTTGACGGTTTCGTAAGAGGTAAATCTACATTTTCTGTGTTGGACACTTTTTCTGGATCCGAGCTTTTCTTGGGGTTCTGGGTACATTTTTAACCCCCTTTGCGACTGTTGGTTGATTTGGACAGCACCTACTTGTCGGATTTTTATCTCCTCATCGGGACATCGGAATTCGACGTTTCAGGACTCTATCGACATCTACTCTTCACGAGGATCGCCGTCATATTTTTATTGGAATTTTTGGAGGAAGTTTTTCAGGTGAAAATTTCGTGTGAATGGGACTGTTCACCACAGATTTTGGGATTTTGGATTTTGCGTGGATTAAAGTGTAATTTTGGTGTATGTTTGTACCCAGGAGGTTGTGAGCACTTCTACCGTGTTGTTGGATTGGTGGGATCTGTGATTTGTCTGTTTTGGGCTTTCTCAGCTGTACGATTCCGAGCAGTTAGCACTTTCAGGTGGGTGACCTTGCTTCCAAGAACTCTGGACTGTGTACTAATTCTATGTGTGTAGGATCATGCATGTTAGAAATTGGAGTATTAGCATGTGTAAAACTGTATGTTGTATCTTGTATATCAGTTGATGAATCTTTTGATTCCTACTCTATGTTAAGTAATGAAATCTTGGAATTTGACCTAGCACCCCTGTCATATGTATCATGTTCAGCCAGTCTGTAGAAAAACTCCAACTTGGGCTAGGTTTTTACTGCTCTAGACATTCCACATCACGATACTTCATTTCACTTTGGACTTAGCTTTTCCTCGCCCGAGTTGTGGGCCGAGAGGTCGGGTGGTTGTGGGATGCATTTGCACTCGTGTCTGGGGACCGAGTGGAGTTGATAGCAGTCTGTAGATTTGATTTCTTTGGGAGAGTGATAGTGATGGTAGATCTGGGTTCTTGGAAACTGTCAGAGAGACAGTGAGCTTCAGCTGTGTAGATTCCAGCCAGTGAGTGAGTCAGTGATTTGTTTGGTAGTCGATCTTGTTGATCGAGGATTGGATCATAGCCTGCATGAGCCACATTTGAGCTTTACAGAGATACTTTACAGAGATTCTTATGGGTTACTTTGACTCGAGCGGGTCGCTCCCCTCGAGTGCCACTCCGGAGTAGGCGAGACCGGGTTGTTGTACCCGCGTGAGTTTGAGATGTTCTTTCGTGACTTGTTGTTGCATTTGTCCCTCTGGCTGTGCTTTTGTTGGCAGCCATGGACGCCCTACGTAAGTCCGCTCCTCCGGGACGTAACGGCAGTAGGTTGGCGCAGGTTTGACTGGACCCGATGTGGCAGTCAGTTTTGATTGGGTGATCAGGGAGGAGAGTTAGTTGTGGCATTATGTTCTTTCTGTTCCACTGTTGAGCATCTAGATAGAGGCATAGTAGCTGTAGAGTTACTTTCCCCAGCTTTCCTTACAGCACTGTATATGTTACTTTATGCCTCTGGTAGACTTAGTGGGCAGACCGTCGGGCTTGTTGGCGGCACCCACTGAGAACTACTGTGGGATGTAGTTCTCACACCCGTCGTGGTGTTTTCTCCCCAGGGACTTCTGCTCCGGTTCCTGCAGCTCCTGTTGCTGATCCAGCTCCTTCTGACCGAGGTAAGGGAGTCGCGAGATAGATCCCCTCCTGTCATTTTCAGTGTGTGAGTAGATGTACCCCTGTACTATTTTGGTGTGTGTTATGTCGAGTGACTTTTGTAGCGAGGTTTTGAGTTGTACCTTCCTTTCCTGCTTTTCTGAGAGACTCCTGTTTTCTGGTGAGGTTGGTCTGTATATTTGTGAGTTGTAGTTTTATTTTATGTATATTATTCCAGCTTTTCTCTTTCAGCTCTGATATCTGCTAGTGTAGATGTTTCCTTGCAGGTTAGTCGCTACGCCTATACGGGGCTTCCCGTATGGGCGGCGGATCTGTTGGCGAGCCGGGGCGCAGTATCGCCCCGGGGCGTGACAGATTAGAGTGGTATCAGAGCCTAGGATGTAGGTCTTGGAGGACTTAGGAACCCTAGGCTTGTGGTTGGACCCTAGGATGACTCGCGTGAGAGCTGTGATTTTAGCGAGAGTCCTGATTGGATTTTTTAACTCTCCCGAGCGGTTCGGGGTGAGCGATTGACATGTCTTCCTTCGGTGGCAACTATGTTGGCTGCAGACAACATAGTACTTCGGGAAGGGGGACATGCCTTCTGACTTTCGCTAGATTGGGTCGAGAGATGATTTGGGTTCTGACTGTTTGCCTTGTCCCTCAGGTGGGGATGCCTCCTCGACGCTCGATGGTGACGCGTTCGCAGCCTTCGTCCTCTGAGCCCGAGCAGGAGGACTCGGGGCAGGGACAGCAGAGCGAGGTTTTGGAGCTCCGTGCCCAGATGGCACAGTTGGCTGAGGCGTCTCGACGCCAGGAGGAGGCTGTGAGTCGGTTGACGCTCTTGTTGGAGCAGAGAGCGCAGCCGGCGGTAGGGCCCCCTGAGAGTTCACCGGTGCCTACTTCCCCTGTTGTGGCACCCTCGGTTGTGCAGCCTGCACCAGCAGTTCCGGCTGAGCCAGTTTCCAGTAGGCCACCATCTGGGATGACGGGATCTTTGACCTTGGCAGAGCAGCAGGTTTTGGTGGGTCTTTTGTTGAGGTTTCGCAAGTTTGATCCACCCCGCTTTTCGGGTATGAGTGCTGAGCCGTGGGCGGCTGAGTCTTGGGTTACGGCCATGGAGCGCCATTTCGAGAGCCTTTTTATTGATGAGAGGTTTCGTGTTCTGTTGGCTACTCACTTTCTAGAGAGCAACGCCGAGGCATGGTGGCGGCGTGTGCGACCCGCAGGTCCGCCTGGGACCCAGTTTATCTCTTGGGCAGAGTTTCGCGGTATGCTTCTTGGGGCCTTCTTTCCCGAGAGTGTTCGACAGAGCTTGGAGGAGCAGCTGAGGAATCTCCGCCAGGGAGATAGGCCCGTACACGCGTACATAGCCGATTTCAATCGGCTGTTAGCTTGTATGCCCCACGTGGCCAGATATGAGACCCACCGGATCTACATGTTCGAGAGAGGGTTGCGTCGGGACATTTATCAGTTGGTACGCTCCCTCAGATTACAGACTTTGGAGGCCTCGATGGAGCAGGCACTGTATGTGGAGAGTGGTGAGGTCGTGATGGCAGAGGTGGCTCCAGCCCCCGTTGTGACTCCTGGGGCAAAGCGCCCGGCGCTGTTTGAGGAGGGGCAGTCGAGTAGACAGGGACCCCCGAGACCACCCCGTTTCCACTCTCAGGGACGGGGGTATCAGGGGCGGCAGAGATCTGGGGCGTCTCGTCAGTTCCAGCAGCAGCAGCGTCGACCACCTCGACAGCAGCAGTCCTCGCAGCAGCAGCAGTCTTCGCATCAGCAGCAGACTTCGCGGCAGCCGCGCCCTGATCGTTGTGTCATTTGTGGAGGACCGCACCCACTGGCCCAGTGCCCGCAGAGTCAGGGCCGCTGCTTCCGTTGCGGGCAGACCGGTCAGTTCGCGAGGGCGTGCCCCAGGGCAGGTTACCCAGCTCCTTCATCAGCTTCTGCATCCTTCATTCCTCGTCAGTCAGCAGGACCCTCGGCGGCCTCCGGTAGGCCAGACTTTGCTTCATCGTCCTCGCGACAGCCAGAGCGACATCCCCCGGCGCCGAGCGGTCGAGTCTATGCCGCTCAGGTAGAGGATGCTACAGCAGCAGAGCATGTCGTCGCAGGTATTATTTTGATTTCTGCAGTTCGTACTCGTACTCTCTTTGATACCGGTGCATCGCATTCTTTTATCAGTAGAGCATTTGCATCCCTTCATGGTATAGAGGTAGTTTCTTTATCGCATGCATTAGAGGTTCAGATACCAGATCATGTCTTGCATGTCGAGGAGTATTGTAGGGATTGCCCTGTGCAGTTGGGATCCTGGATTTTGCCGGCAGACTTGCTTGTCTTGCGGCAGCTCCAGGATTTCGACGTCGTGCTCGGCATGGATTGGTTGTCGAGGGTACTATGCTATTATAGACTGCAGAGAGAGGACGGTGACCCTCTGCGAGCCTGGACAGGAGGAGTTCGTCTTCAGAGGCTGCCAGAGCACCTTCTTTGCGATGACTGTTTCTTCGGCGAGGGCTAGGCGGATGATTAGTAGGGGCTGCACCGCTTTCTTAGCGACGATTGTGGAGGTGCCTACGGCGGCACTGGGGCTCGAGGATATTCCTGTTGTCCGCGAGTTCCCAGATGTGTTTCCCCCTGAGTTGACGACGATGCCGCCGGAGAGGGAGGTGGAGTTTGTGATTGATGTGGTACCGGGAACCGCACCAATCTCAAAGGCGCCTTATAGGATGGCGCCTGCCGAGTTGAGGGAGTTGAAGGCCCAGCTTCAGGATCTTATGGATAGGGGCTTTGTCAGGCCTAGTGTTTCTCCGTGGGGAGCGCCAGTTTTATTTGTGAAGAAGAAGGATGGGTCGCTTCGCTTGTGTGTGGATTATCGGGAGTTGAATAAAGTGACCATCCGGAACAAGTATCCCCTTCCACGGATAGATGATTTATTTGATCAGTTGCAGGGAGCCACAGTGTTTTCGAAGATTGATCTTCAGTCAGGTTACCACCAGTTGAGGGTGAGGGCCGAGGATATCCCTAAGACGACTTTTCGATCCCGGTATGGGCATTATGAGTTTACGGTTATGCCGTTTGGCTTGACTAATGCCCCAGCTGCATTCATGGATTTGATGAACCGGGTATTTCAGCCGTACTTGGACTTGTTTGTGGTTGTGTTCATTGATGACATCTTGATCTACTCCCGGAGCGATGTGGATCATGAGGAGCACTTGAGGATAGTGCTGCAGCTTCTACGTGAGAAGAAGCTGTATGCCAAGCTTAAGAAGTGCGAGTTTTGGCTTCGGGAGGTTGCATTTTTGGGCCACTTGGTATCAGCCGCAGGGGTGGCAGTTGACCCGACGAAGATTGATACAGTTCGGGATTGGCCGAGACCGACGACGGTGACGGAGGTCCGGAGCTTCCTGGGCTTGGCAGGCTACTACCGTCGGTTTGTAGAGGGCTTTGCGAAGCTCTCTACTCCCCTGACCTGTTTGACTAGGAAGGGGATGAGGTTCATTTGGACTGAGCAGTGTCAGCGGAGTTTTGAGGAGCTGAAGAGGAGACTGATTTCATCACCAGTTCTTACACTGCCAGTGATGGGAGATGGCTACGTGATTTACAGTGACGCCTCGCACAGCGGTTTGGGTTGTGTCTTGATGCAGCATGGGAGGGTAATTGCTTATGCTTCACGGCAATTAAAGGATTATGAGAAGAATTACCCTACTCATGATTTAGAGCTGGCAGCTGTGGTGTTTGCATTGAAGCTGTGGCGGCATTACCTCTACGGTGAGCATTGTGAGATCTACACAGATCATAAGAGCTTAAAGTATCTGTTTACTCAAAAGGAGCTGAACCTGAGGCAACGCCGGTGGTTGGAGTTACTAAAGGATTACGATGTAAGTATCCTTTATCATCCCGGCAAGGCCAATGTGGTAGCAGATGCTTTGAGTCGGAGGTCAGTGCAGAGCTTGAGCATGTTGGTCACACAGCAGGCCCCGCTGATTGAGCAGTTGAGGCGACTCCAGATTGAGGTTGTATCCCCTGGGGTCTCTGCTAGACTGATGTCTATGGTCTTGCAGCCCACTCTGTTGGACAGGATTAGGGAGACGCAGAGTGAGGACCCCCACTTGGAGAGGATTAGATCACAGATTCAGGCAGATCTTATAGGGGATTTTACAGTGGATAGCTCGGGAGTACTGCGGTACAGGGACCGAGTGTGTGTGCCTTCGGATTCAGAGATCAGAGACCAGATTTTGGGAGAGGCCCATTATACACCTTATACCATTCATCCTGGTGGTACTAAGATGTATAAGGACCTCAAGGCACATTTTTGGTGGTCCGGAATGAAGCGGGACGTTGGAAGATTTGTGGCTCACTGTTTAACTTGCCAGCAAGTGAAAGCAGAGCACCGGGTTCCTGCTGGCAAGTTACAAAGTCTTCCAATTCCCGAGTGGAAATGGGACCACATCACCATGGACTTTGTTACAGGGCTGCCGAGAGCGCAGAGTGGAGCCGACGCGATTTGGGTTATTGTAGATAGACTCACCAAGTCTGCACATTTCTTGCCTGTTCAGATGACTTGGTCATTGGAGCGTCTGGCACAGTGTTATTTGGACGAGATAGTGAGGCTACACGGGGTACCTGCGTCGATTGTTTCAGACCGGGATCCGAGGTTTGTGTCACGATTCTGGGGGAGTTTACAGTCAGCTTTGGGGACCCAGCTCAGATTCAGCACTGCATTCCACCCACAGACTGATGGCCAGTCTGAGCGCACTATACAGACCCTCGAGGATATGCTGAGAGCGTGCGTTATGGATTTTGGAGGGGGGTGGTACCGACACTTATCTTTGGTTGAGTTTGCGTACAACAACAGCTATCAGGCGAGCATTCAGATGGCTCCGTTTGAGGCGTTGTATGGACGCAAGTGTCGGTCACCCTTGTATTGGAGTGATGTGGGTGAGAGGAGGACTTTGGGACCAGATCTTCTTTTGGAGGCTGAGGAGAAAGTCAGAGTTGTTCGTCGACACCTTGAGGTGGCCCAGAGTCGTCAGAGGAGTTATGCTGATACTCGACGGCGAGACCTAGAGTTTCAGATTGGTGACCATGTATTCTTAAAGGTCTCGCCTTCGAAAGGGGTCCGGAGATTTGGAGTGCGTGGGAAGCTTAGTCCCCGTTTTGTTGGACCCTTTGAGGTACTTGAGAGGGTAGGCCCTGTGGCTTATAGAGTTGCTCTTCCTCCACGTTTGGCCGGTGTACACGATGTTTTTCATGTCTCAACCCTGAGGAGATATGTCTTTGATCCATCGCATGTGGTTGACTTCACTCCCTTGGAGATCGGTGAGGACCTGGTTTACGAGGAGCGGCCGTTGCGGATTCTTGCTCGTGAGGTGAGGGAATTGCGCAACCGGACCATTCCGTATGTGAAGATCTTATGGAGCAATCATGAAGAGCGAGAGGCTACTTGGGAGCTAGAGACAGAGATGAGATCTGCTTACCCTTTTCTGTTCGAGACTACTGGTTGAGGTACGCCTGTTCTACCTTACTTTGTTTCGAGGACGAAACATCCTTTTAGTGGGGGAGGATGTAGTGGCCCTGGTTCCCATGCAACGTTCTTCCGATGAATCCACTGTTAGAACACCTATCATTGGTGTATCTGGCCCATGGTGCATCAATAGGATGCCACAGATGGACCCTGTGTGATATTATTTGCTGTGTTGGCTTTCGGCTGGGTTTGCCGAAATTTCGGAAAATAATTAGGCCAAATAGAGGTCGGAAATGGATTCAGCACGGAAAAACGCTTGAAAACGGCTATTTGCTTGTTAAATTCTGAGTCCGGATGCCCAAAAACGGACTCCCGGAAGTTTTTCGCGCATTTCGGTGCATGGGAACAGCCGTGGACCAGCCCCTGCCACGTGGCAGCTTCTGATTGGGCCGGCGCATACCGCTCGGTCCACAGAGCTTGGGCGCTGGTGCATGGACCGGCGCCTGGACACGTGGCGGCTGCCCATTGGCGGGCTCACGCGGCTTGGTCCACGGGGGCGCGCGGTTGGTGCAGTGGACCGGGGCGGGCCACGTGGCTTCTTCTGGTTGGTCGGTCCATATGCACCTGGCGTATGCGACGCGGCACAGTGCCACGTGGCAGACGCCGGTTGGCGGGTCAACGCACGCACGACAGCGCGTGGACCGCGCCGGGCGCGGCGCACGATGGACCCGCCGGGCCACGTGTCGCCCGCTGGTTGGCGGGCGCAGCGACCCGGGTGGGCCGCCGTGAACCGCGGCCCGTGGTCGCCGCCGTGGACCTCGCTACACGTGGCGCGCCATGATTGGTGGGCGCATGTGCGCCGGGCGCGGGGAGCGCGGGGCCGGACACGTGGCGGCCATCGGGTGGCCCCGCACCGCTGTCCCCTGTTCGGGGGGACACGTGGCGGCACCGGATCAATCCGGGCGCGCACAGTGTTGGGCCGGGCCCAACACTGTAGGCGCCCGAATGTTCCGGGCGCCCGAAAGTTGGGCCCGAAAGCCCCTTTGACTTGTCTTTTGGGCTGATTTCGGGTGAGGCCTATAAATAGGCCCCTTGGGGCTCGTTTTTGAAGCTTTTCCCGAGAGTTTTAGCCCCTGAGCCCTTTACCAATTTTCTTTCTCTCCCTCTTGTGCATCTTCCGGCGAAGGTTCAGAATTTTTGGAGGCCGCGACGACGGCGACTTCTGCATCGGGGTGCGGAGCGACGATCTACTGTTGGAGGCCCATTTTCGTCGCAGTTTAGTCTGGGAGGTCTACCGGGCTACCCCGACGTTATTTTTGGACGATTTCTGCGGTGACGGTTTCGTAAGAGGTAAATCTACATTTTCCGTGTTGGACACTTTTTCTGGATCTGAGCTTTTCTTGGGGTTCTGGGTACATTTTTAACCCCCTTTGCGACTGTTGGTTGATTTGGACAGCACCTACTTGTCGGATTTTTATCTCCTCATCGGGACATCGGAATTCGACGTTTCAGGACTCTATCGACATCTACTCTTCGCGAGGATCGCCTCATATTTTTATTGGAATTTTTGGAGGAAGTTTTTCAGGTGAAAATTTCGTGTGAATGGGACTGTTCACCACAGATTTTGGGATTTTGGATTTTGCGTGGATTAAAGTGTAATTTTGGTGTATGTTTGTACCCAGGAGGTTGTGAGCACTTCTACCGTGTTGTTGGATTGGTGGGATCTGTGATTTGTCTGTTTTGGGCTTTCTCAGCTGTACGATTCCGGGCAGTTAGCACTTTCAGGTGGGTGACCTTGCTTCCAAGAACTCTGGACTGTGTACTAATTCTATGTGTGTAGGATCATGCATGTTAGAAATTGGAGTATTAGCATGTGTAAAACTGTATGTTGTATCTTGTATATCAGTTGATGAATCTTTTGATTCATACTCTATGTTAAGTAATGAAATCTTGGAATTTGACCTAGCACCCCTGTCATATGTATCATGTTCAGCCAGTCTGTAGAAAAACTCCAACTTGGGCTAGGTTTTTACTGCTCTAGACATTCCACATCACGATACTTCATTTCACTTTGGACTTAGCTTTTCCTCGCCCGAGTTGTGGGCCGAGAGGTCGGGTGGTTGTGGGATGCATTTGCACTCGTGTCTGGGGACCGAGTGGAGTTGATAGCAGTCTGTAGATTTGATTTCTTTGGGAGAGTGATAGTGATGGTAGATCTGGGTTCTTGGAAACTGTCAGAGAGACAGTGAGCTTCAGCTGTGTAGATTCCAGCCAGTGAGTGAGTCAGTGATTTGTTTGGTAGTCGATCTTGTTGATCGAGGATTGGATCATAGCCTGCATGAGCCACATTTGAGCTTTACAGAGATACTTTACAGAGATTCTTATGGGTTACTTTGACTCGAGCGGGTCGCTCCCCTCGAGTGCCACTCCGGAGTAGGCGAGACCGGGTTGTTGTACCCGCGTGAGTTTGAGATGTTCTTTCGTGACTTGTTGCATTTGTCCCTCTGGCTGTGCTTTTGTTGGCAGCCATGGACGCCCTACGTAAGTCCGCTCCTCCGGGACGTAACGGCAGTAGGTTGGCGCAGGTTTGACTGGACCCGATGTGGCAGTCAGTTTTGATTGGGTGATCAGGGAGGAGAGTTAGTTGTGGCATTATGTTCTTTCTGTTCCACTGTTGAGCATCTAGATAGAGGCATAGTAGCTGTAGAGTTACTTTCCCCAGCTTTCCTTACAGCACTGCATATGTTACTTTATGCCTCTGGTAGACTTAGTGGGCAGACCGTCGGGCTTGTTGGCGGCACCCACTGAGAACTACTGTGGGATGTAGTTCTCACACCCGTCGTGGTGTTTTCTCCCCAGGGACTTCTGCTCCGGTTCCTGCAGCTCCTGTTGCTGATCCAGCTCCTTCTGACCGAGGTAAGGGAGTCGCGAGATAGATCCCCTCCTGTCATTTTCAGTGTGTGAGTAGATGTACCCCTGTACTATTTTGGTGTGTGTTATGTCGAGTGACTTTTGTAGTGAGGTTTTGAGTTGTACCTTCCTTTCCTGCTTTTCTGAGAGACTCTTGTTTTCTGGTGAGGTTGGTCTGTATATTTGTGAGTTGTAGTTTTATTTTATGTATATTATTCCAGCTTTTCTCTTTCAGCTCTGATATCTGCTAGTGTAGATGTTTCCTTGCAGGTTAGTCGCTACGCCTATACGGGGCTTCCCGTATGGGCGGCGGATCTGTTGGCGAGCCGGGGCGCAGTATCGCCCCGGGGCGTGACAAGTTGGTTCATTACAAACTTATGAAATGACATTTACTACTAACTATTCTTCGGGAAAAGCATCCTCTTCTAAGTCTTCAGGTTATGCGTTGAAAACAACTAAGGAAGAAGACACGGATTCATCCTCCTCAGACGATGATGAGAACCTATCTATGGAGGACTTTGAGAAGCAACTCGCTCTCTTGACAAGGAAGTTTCGCCGCAACTTTTGAACGGGTAATTCAAGTAAATCTCCATCCTTCGGAAAGTCGAAGAAAGGCAAGGGTACTTCAAGTTACAAGTCAAGAAAGCAAGAGAACTTTTCAAAGGATAAGAAAAGTTCAGAGGGACAAGTCCAATGCTTCAAGTGCCGAGGATACGACCATATCTCAACGGAGTGTCCAACTAAGAATCCGTCGAAGAAGAAAGTGATGCAAGCCGTCACTTGGGATGACAACTCAACGTCAAATGAGTCATCCTCAAGTGATGAAGAAGAAAGCGCAACGGCATTCCACGCGTCCACATCTTCACCCTTCATGTGCTTAATGGCAAGTACATCCGAGTCATTGTCCAACTCCACTGTTGAAAAGAATGCAACGGACAACGAATCGGATGATTCGGAAGGTGAAGATTTTGTTTTAGCCTACCACAGACTTTTGAGGGATTCAAAGAAACTGGCTAAGCAAAACAAGAGTTTGAGAGGGAGATTGCATGATCTCGAAGAAGAAGCAAAAAGGGCAACTTCTCTTTCAAACGCTCTTGAAGTGGAAAGGGAAAATCTGATAAAAGTAAATATTTCCCTTCAAGAGTCCAATGAGCTTTTTGAGAAGGAACATACAAAACTGGTGGATAAAGCGGATCACTTCTCAAAGCTCTACAACGAGGCTCGACAGGATAACCTGGAAATGACAAAGACCATTTTCCAACTCAAGGATGACTTGCAGCGATTCTCTTCAGGAAGGAGTAAGTTGGATAGGCTTCTTGGTCTTGGTCAAACAAATCGGTTCGGCCTCGGGTACACTCAAACTGGAAACAGTCCAAGTTCGAGTGGGACAGTTTTTGTGCCTCAGTCGGTATCTCCTCCTCCGACACCGGAATTCAAGACGAACAACGACAACAAACCTACTTCATCCATTTTGGGATCGTCAAGATCTAAGGTATGTTTTCGTTGTGGTGTTTCAGGGCACATAAGAAGATATTGCAAGACGGGAGTCAAACGCTCACCTCAAACACCTCTTGCAATGACTACCACAAAGGTGATTCCTCGGAAATCAATTGTAAATCAATTCAAGGAAAAGAAGCTTGGTAGTTCACCGCGCAAGACGACTTCATCAAGGAGCAGCAATCGCTTTAACAAGACGCTTTCACCTAGGCATATAACTTCACGACCATTACCGACGCATTCCAAAAAGGTTTGGGTGCGCAAAGGTGAAATTTTCCCTTGTCTTGTTACCAATGTTTCCTTGCATGCATATGATAGTTCGTCTTGGTATCTGGATAGCGGGTGTTCCCGTCACATGACCGGTGACAAAAATAGTTTTCAAAACTTTGAGAAAATCTCCGGAGGACTTGTTGTTTTCGGAGACGGTCGGTCTTCCAAAATTGTTGGAAAAGGAACGGTAGCTATTCCAGATGGCCCGATTTTGAAAAACGTCTTATTTGTTGATGACCTTAAGACTAACCTCATAAGCATAAGTCAACTTTGCGACAATGGTTTTTCAGTTAACTTTTCATCTGTTGAATGCATTGTAACTGATAAGGACCATGTCTTCTTTTTAAAAGGGGTTAGATCTGAAAATAATTGTTATGTTGTTCCAAATAAAACTTCTGAAAATTGTAACTTAGCCTCTTTGAATAATGAAACACTTTGGCATGAAAGGCTAGGTCACATAAATTTTAAGGAACTTGCTAGAATTTCAAACAAGGACGTGGTCAAGGGGGTTCCAAAACTTTTACTTAAACAAAACATTGTGTGCGGCGGTTGTCAAAAGGGAAAACAGTCCAGGTCTGCACACAAGAACTTGAACCACGTTGGTACAAAACGGCCTTTGGAACTTTTACACATGGATTTAATGGGGCCAACCCGTCAACCATCTTTGGGAGGTAAATGGTATATTTTCTTATTGGTTGATGATTTCTCTCGGTATTCTTGGGTAGCATTTTTAAAAGAGAAAGCTGATACTTTTGATTCTTTTCACGAGATTTGCCATCGTATTATGATTGAAAAGAATGAAAAGATCATTCGTGTTAGAAGTGATAGAGGTGGAGAATTCGTTAACTCTAAATTCATTGACTTTTGCACTTCAAACGGTATTAAGCATGAATTCTCAGCACCCTATACACCTCAACAGAATGGTGTTGTCGAGCACAAAAACAGGGTTGTTCAAGAGATGGCACGTGTTATGCTTCACAGCCGGAATTTACCACTACATTTTTGGGCTGAAGCTGTGAACACTGCAATCTATGTAATTAATCGAGTTTATTTGTGCCCTGGAACGTTAAATACACCATATGAACTATGGTGCGGTAGAAAACCCAACATCAAATATTTTCGCATCTTCGGGAGTCGGTGTTACATTTTACGTGACCGTGAAAACCTTGGAAAGTTTGACTCTCGAAGTGACGAAGGGATTTTCTTGGGGTATTCTACAAACAGTAGAGCATATCGAGTATTTAACTTGGAATCTAAGACGATCGTAGAATCGATAAATGTTAAAGTAGATGAAGCTTTTCACTTTGCATCTGAAAAATCTACCCTCGATATCTCTCTAGATGATGATACACCTGCCATTGCATCTTCTCATAGTAATACTTCCAATATTAATGATGCATCTAATGGTTCTTCAAGTTTATCTGATGTGCAGGAATCGTCTCATGTACCTCCGAGTACTCCGTTACCTCAAACTTTACGCATCTCCAAGGATCATCCTGAATCAAACATCATTGGAGACCCACAAGAAGGAGTTAGAACTCGGAGGCAGTTGGTTTGTGGATTCGCTTGCTACGTATCTTTAATCGAACCAAAGAATATAGATGAAGCTCTTCAGGATGACTACTGGATTAAAGCAATGCAGGAAGAGCTCCATCAATTTGAGCGAAACAAAGTCTGGGAATTAACGAAGCCTCCACAGCAACACAATGTGATAGGTACCAAATGGATTTTCAAGAATAAGAAAAATGAGGATGGTACTATCATCAGGAACAAGGCACGATTAGTTGCTCAAGGCTACTCTCAAGTAGAAGGTATAGACTTTGATGAAACTTTCGCCCCTGCAGCTAGACTCGAGTCCATTCGTATACTATTTGCTATTGCTTGTCATTTTAAAATCAAATTATTTCAAATGGACGTTAAGAGCGCGTTTCTAAATGGGTTTTTAAATGAGGAAGTTTATGTGGCTCAACCGAAAGGTTTTGTAGACCATAAACAACCTAACCATGTTTTTCGTTTGAAAAAGGCTCTTTACGGTCTGAAACAAGCACCGCGAGCATGGTACGAAAGGTTGACTAAGCACCTTTTGGAGAAGGGCTATACTCGAGGGGGAGCTGACAGGACTCTCTTTGTGAAGCATTATCAAAACAATTTCATTGTAGCACAAATCTATGTCGATGACATTGTATTTGGCGCAACAAGAGATAATGATGCTTCTAAATTCGCGGAGACCATGGAAAGCGAATTTGAGATGTCCATGATGGGCGAATTGACTTATTTTCTTGGATTGCAAATTAAACAAAATGATGAAGGTATTCACTTATGTCAATCCAAGTATGCAATGGAGTTGGTTAAAAAGTTTGACTTAGAAAATTCGAAGGATTTTCTGACTCCAATGGGAACTAGCCACAAGGGACTTGGAAGTGAATCACATAGTGAGAATGTAGACGAGAAACTGTATCGAAGTATGATTGGAAGTCTACTTTACCTCACGGCTAGTCGCCCGGATATATCCTTTAGTGTTGGGATTTGCGCGAGATATCAATCAGCACCAAAGGAGGTTCACCTGAAAGCGGTGAAAAGGATCATCCGGTACATCAAAGGATCAATTAATTTCGGAATTTGGTATCCTATGGGAACTAGTTTGGATATTGTTGGATACTCAGATGCCGATTGGGCAGGGTCAGTGGATGATCGGAAAAGCACGAGTGGTGCATGCTTCTATCTTGGCCATTGCCTTGTTGCATGGCACAGTAAAAAGCAGAATTGCATAGCACTCTCGACTGCCGAAGCGGAATACATTTCAGCGGGTAGTTGTTCAACCCAACTCATTTGGATGAAAAGTGTGTTGAGCGACTTCCGGATTTCAGCAACTTCGGTAACAATTCTTTGTGACAACACTAGTGCTATAAACATTTTCAAAAACCCTGTGTTGCACTCTAGAACAAAACACATTGAACTTAGATATCATTTTCTTAGAGAGCTAGTTGAATCAAATACTCTTCAACTTTCATATATTTCAACTGAAGATCAATTAGCTGACATTTTAACAAAACCTTTGGATCAAAAACGTTTTATTCATTTGCGTAAAGCAATTGGAATGCTTTCCTTGAAATAAACTTCTTTTTGAAACTTTTGCTTAGGTTAGGTTTTATTTTTGTGTTTTTGTTCTTTATCTATGTTTATACATAGTACATTAATTGAGCATGTGTATTATTGACTTTACTTGCATCCATTCATATAATTAGAAATTTATTATGCTTTGGATATCATAATAATTCAGTTGATGCATTGATCATTTATTTAAATTAAACCATTTTTAATTGATCAAAGTCAATTTCTCTCTCAATGATCTCTTGGTATTGTTTTTATCTTATTTGACTATTTAGTTGAGTATGAATTCGAGATCAATCCTTGGTTGAATACTTTATATATTAAATAATTGATAGCCAATTGAGGGGGAGTCAAAGAAAAGTAAAATGCTCAAAAGATGTGGAAAGAGTTACATCCCAATGAGGAGTGTGAAAACTACCACCATATAGAGGAAAGAGCTACCACCTCGGTCGTCCGAGTACTGTGTGCAGCTACCACATGTATACCAAGCATGGTTGTTCAATTTTTGATTAAATAAAATGCATGATTGAAATACTTGACTCCGTCAAATTTCAAGGTTGGTATAAGGTGGGTTTTGTAAAGAAAGATGCTCAAAGAGCCACTATCTTCAACAGATTGTCTAGATACATTATATAATTTATTTGGGATTTCAAACATCTATTGATCTTGGTAATTCATTTTCTTTACCATTTTAATGATTTGATAAACGCCGTACTCATAAGATCATGATGGATGTGTTTGAACTTGATCAACTTTAAAAGTTTTAATTTCTATAAATTGTCATGTCATTATTTGAATGTTATTGATAGATTTAACATAATTTATTTCTCTTGACATGAAACGATGTTTTTTTTTGTTTAAAGTTGATGTGCTAAAATGCTTACAAACTCTTTCTGGATTTTATGGATTTTTTCTAAATTTTTCTGAAGAAAAGGTTGCAGCTGATCCGGATCGGGTTAAATGATCCGGATCCCGAACGCAGGCTTCTTCCTGCGGCTAGCCGATCCGGATCGAAATCTCGATCCGATCTGGATCGCGGCTAGGGTTTTAATAAGAACGAAAGGGTTTTGATTTCTTTTACCTTAATCTTTTGTTCTCAAGTCTCTAGAGCCTCTCTCTCTAGAATCTTTGCACCTTGGAGCTTTCCTAACCCAAGTTCTTCGAATCCAAGTAAGTTTTATTGATCAAAATCTCGTTTTTCACAGGTTTTCTCTATTTTCTTCAAAACGTGATGAGATTTTTCTATTTTTTTCGTTTGTGAATGGTTTTTGGTCAAATCTCTTTTGAAATAAGAACTCTGGGTAGATTAGTTTTGATTATATGCTAGGTTTTCTTCTGATTAACGAATTTTTGGGCTTCGATTTCTGAAAATTCTGTTTTAGGGCATATAATAGGAATTTTTGAAAAACATGCAATTGATTTATTTTTAAAATTCTTTTTGCAAAACTAATTTGATTCTTAGTCTCTCTACATGATTATGATTGTTTGGGTATAATTTTTTAAATTTTTGACAATTAACAATTTTTTCATGTGTTCTTGAGTTTGTCTTCACAGGATACATTTTTCACTAGCAATCAAAATGGTGATCACATGGATTATTTTCCTACTTGCTGCCATGGTTCATGTCAAGGATACTGCCAAGCCCAAGAGGGCCAAGAAAGCAAAGAAGACTAAGGATGATTCCGACACGGAGTCGGAAACGGAATCAATTGATTGGGATGAGCTTCAAGTTGAAGCAACAGCTCCCACTGCTTCAAAAGGGAAGGCGCCTGCGGAAACGTCAAAGGCTCCTCTTACTGCTGCTGAAAAGGGCAAAGCTCCCATGGAAGAAACTTCTGGGAAGACTAAAAGAAAAAGACTTGCTCGACGACTTGGACGAGCTAGGGGTATTGAAATAAATGAAACAGGTCAAGCAAAAACAAAGGATACTCCTCAAACTGAAACTGAGTCTGAAGACGATTGGGACACATTTCTTGATGAAGTACAACAAGGTATTGATGAAGAAAATAAGGTTTACCTAAAGAGCAAGAAGCTGACAAAGTCTTCCACTAGGAAAAAGAATGTACCAAGCAATGAACCTCTTGACACTTCACACTCTTTGCCAAGAAGATCTCCTCGGAATGAAGGACATACTGCTCCGTCAATTGTCACACAACGTTCTTCAAATTCCAGAAAAGTCGACCAAAAGGCAAACTTAGAGTCTTCCATCAATCAAGACCAAGATAAACTGGCTCTTGCACTCAGAAAAATGTCCAAGGACATACATGAGATGAAACAAGAATGTTCTACGATGTCGGAAATGCTTAAAGGAATCCTGAAGAAACTAGGCTTCATGAGCTCTGAAGACTCCGACTCAGATGATTGAGTTGTCCTCAAAACTTTTGTTGTATTCAGACTGACTTAACTTTCTTTCTAATCTTTTTTGTGCAGGATTTCAGTTTTTAGGCTTTAATGTTATGTTTTTACTTTGCTTTAGTTTTAGATCTCAGGTTTTTCTTGATTTTGGAATTTTTAACTCTCCTTAAATTTTTGTAATTTTGGCTTAGTTTGTGACAAAAAGGGGGAGAGAGTTTAGAGAGAACTTGAACAATGATGATGTGAAAACTGTGTGAATATGTGAACATCAAGGTAAGTATCACTTCAACTTCAACTTTGGTTTTTATCTTGTGTTATGTGTGCATGTCCCTACTAACTATTCGACTAACTATTTGGGCATGTAATATGACTAACAAGTTGATGTTGGACTAACACTTTGTGACATTTGGTGTTTGAATGCATAGAAGGTATGTTGGTTTTTGACTATGATTCTCTTACATATCTGAATTCTCAAATGTCATGATGATCAGATAAACTCTATCTCTGTACTTGTTTTTGTATGTTTCAATTCTTGAGGTATCTAACGATTCTTTTTGTCAAGAATGATTTCTGTGTGCAGAGAGTACAGATGTCTAAGTCTAGAGTCTGTTTTAGGAGTTTATCTCATGTTTTAAAATTTCTGAATCTCCATTGTAAATTTTTGTTGTATGGTGATAGCAACAAAAATATCTTTTTGAATTTTCTTTAGTGGATCTGTGTTTTGTCACGAAACCGCCAAAGGGGGAGATTGTTACGGAATTTGAGTTGGCGTAATTTCGTGAAAGGTTCAAGTCTTGAAGATTGAAGGTGAAGAAGGTTGGATCATTTAACTCAATCTCAAGAAAGAAGAATTCAAAAGGATCAGGTATGTTTAACTAAAGATTTTTGGTGATCCGAATACTTCTTGTAGTGTAGAAACACCTGGAAGAATTTTTTATTGCATAAAAATCAAAAACTGGACATGGGACATGTTCAGGATCCAGATCAGACATTCCAATCCGGATCCCAAAGGGTGTTCGTTCATACACTGGTTCAATCCGGATCGCAGCATTTCATGATCCGGATCCCGAACACTAGTTTTACCTTTTTACTTGCACGATCCGGATCAGGAATTGCAATCCGGATCCCGAACGTTGATGTTTGGTGAAACTGTATGAACGATCCGGATCAGCCATTTCGATCCGGATCCCGAACCATTGTTTTTCTGGAAACCGTCTTTCTTGCTACTGCAATCCGGATCGCAGAAATCCGATCCGGATCGCCGTCCGTAAAAATTCCAGAAATGGTAGGTTTTTGATTCTTATCTCCTTCCTAGGGTTTCTAACCTATAAATAGACCCTATGATTCTCTTTCTAGGGGGAAGCGGAGGCCGATAAAAAGAAAAATAGCCGTCATATTCAAATATCATCTTATACGGCCTAAGATCCACATATAGAGAAGAAAGGGAATCATTAGATATTACTCTATGTTTCTTCATCTATATTGATTAGTTTGATTCTAGGTTTTCATACTCACATCTTGAGTTGAATCAAACTAATGAATACTTAGATGGTATTTCCTATCTATCTTTGATCTAAGTATTCGGCGGATCATCACCACCCAAAAACAACGATTTCCTCAAAATCGGCGCGTGGACTCGCATGTCCTTGTGGATTCAAGGTTCAACCGCTCTCGTGGATTCGGAGCGAGGTACGTTCGTGGATTCGAAGCGTGCTACTGGGTGAAGACCGTGGATTCGGCGTTGGACGCAGATCGTGGATTCGAGACGCGTTGCGGAACGAGCGGAGAAGATCAACTAGGAGCGTATGGTAAAAGGTTGAGTCGTCTGTGAGTACGTTAAATCACCTTGTACGTGTTTCAATTCTAGTGGATTTCACCATGTTATCGATCCCGTGGTTTTTTACTCCGGTTTGGAGTTTTTCCACGTAAAAATCTTGCGTGTTCTTTTATTTTTCCCCATTGGGTTTTATTGCGCAATGATTTTTTGAGTGTTTATTGTTTACACCTATTCACCCCCCTCTAGGTGTTTTTTCCCCTATTTAGATCTATATTTCATATAACCCAACAACTGCGGCTCGGGCTCGCCAACAGATCCGCCGTCTGTACGGAAACTGCCGCACAGACGAAGCGTCTACCCTGCAAAAGATCTATACCTAAGCATGTATCAGAGCTGAAAAAGAACTAATAGCTACAAAAATCAACTGAACATATGAATAAATAAGTAGAATCTCAGTACATAGTCTCTCAGCTAAGAAAAATAAAACAATCCTCACAGATCTCTCAGACTGTCCAGTACAAAAGTGGAATAAAAAAAAGAAATATACAGGGTACATCTACCTCTGACTCTCAATGCTGGTAAGGAACTAATCGGCCACGTCCTCACCTCGATCAGCTGTCTCCGCGCGTGCTAAGCCGGAACAGCAGCCCAGTAACCTGTCACCGCAGCGGGTGTGAGATCTACTGCAGAAGGTAGATCCCAGTGGGTACCGTCGCCAATATCCACGGTATGCCCACTAAGTCTACTGGAGGCAAACACATAGGTATGCAGATAGATAGATAGATAAAAGGTAAGCTGAATGAAAACCACAGCTAAAATATCTCAACTATCATGCTCAGGGAAACTCTGCTATGAACATTGTATGCATACCCTCGCTACTGCGAAAATGCCTCAGTATCAATGCTCAAAGGAAAGAAACTCATCTAAGAACATAATATGCAAACACCACTCGCACACGAGGTGCCCAATCGACCCAATCGAACTGACTGCCTCCTCGGGTCCAGTCAAACCTGTGCCTACCTACTGCCGTTACATCCATGTAGGACCGGACTGACGTAGGGCGTCCGTGACTGCCAAAACTGGCCTAGCCAGAGGGACCGCGTCCGTAACTGCCAAAACTGGCCCAGCCAGAGGGACCGCATCGACAAGTCGCGATACAAAAGTAACAGATCCACCCCGGACGTGGCACTCGAGGGGCGCGACCCCAACGAGGAAAAAGGTATCCGCGCACTCTGTCGAGGTCAAAGTGGCACTGCAGGCTATAGTCAAAATCCACGCTCACTCTCAAAACGGAATGACTCAAGGTCCTCAAACATCTCGCACAACAGTCGGAGTACTCTTGATGACTCAGCTGATCAGCTCTCACGAATCTCGAGACACTAGCGAACTCACCCAACTCGTCGCACAAAACACACTGGCTGGAGATACTCCACAGCCGGGATCGACCCACAACTCAGGGCTAACAAAACTGGTCGGAGAACCCTCTAAGACTCAATCTGATAATGCACAACCCATGGCTAAGTCGGGAAACCTCCACGACTCGATCTGCCAGAACCCCAAAACTCTCATAACTAAGTCGGAGAACCACCTCCACTATCAAATCAGAGATACATAACCCAAGATCTAGAATAAACTCATCACTCCCAACAGGGAAGCTCAAACCCTCATGACACTGGAAACTCATCTCATAATACTTTAAAAATCCATTCAGCCCCCTGGCACGAGTCAACATGCACCCTGAACTCATGTCTTACCTCTGACGAATTCAGAAATTAAAAACCACCTTGAAAATGCTGATTTTCTTTAAAATAGGTTTTCTCAATTTTTAAAACAATCTAGGTGCACATATGATGCCAACAGAACATGAAACCTAGTGTCATATAGTGTCATGAGTATGCTAAAAATAATCTGGGGTTCTGAATAATTTTTTAAAAATTCCCAGGCAACTATCAGATTTAATTACAGAGGAAAATAACATAATAAACATGACCAACTTGCATTCAATAGCTTTAAAGGGCATTCCACACATTTTGGAGAATTTCCAACCCATCTGGAACGCTTTCCGCAGGCAATCGCTGAAGTTGGTGAAGCGCCGAACCGCTCGCTGCCTCGAATCTATCGGAAAAACGAAAACCGCGCCGACCTCGGATGCACATTTAATTTCCCTCGAGTCTTCACAAAATCATGCATGCAACCGGCTCACCCCACGGCCAAAACACAGTGCAACACGGGCTCAAGTACACCACAACACCATCACCAAGGCCCCCAACACCATCTGCTTCCAAAGAGTCACCAACAGCTCACTTAAAAGCTCCATTAGCACATTAATTATTAAAGTTCACCTAACCACAATTACACACATCCAACCACTCACTCAGGTTGCATCTTCCCTGCACACACCAAGTCCACCATCAACTCACAGCAACAAAAATACACATATGATCCTTTACAAGCTTCCATGGACGCATACACACCAAGCTTCAGCTCAAATTAAATATTTGCTCCCATAAACACCATCTACATAAGTCCACCCACACACATACCAATGCTACAGTACAAAATTAACCAACAACACAAACTCCATGCTCACCACACAACTAAAATGCCAGCTCCAAATGTCATGCCCCGGGGTCGAACTGCGACCCGGGCACGCCAACAGATCCGTCGTCTGTGCGGAAACTGCCGCACAGACGAAGCGTCTACCCTGCAAAAGATCTATAGCTAAGCATGTATCAGAGCTGAAAAAGAACTACTAGCTACAGAAAGTAAAACACTGAACATCTGAATATAAACAAATCCTCAATACAAGTATCTCAACAAAAGAGTAAATACATTCTCACAGATCTTTCAGAATGTCCAGTACAAAAGTGGAAACATAAAATATACCGGGTACATCTACCTCAGACTCTCAATGCTGGTAAGGAACTAATCGACCGCGTCCTCACCTCGATCTGCTGTCTCCGCGCGAACCAAGCCGGAACAGCAGCTCAAACCTGTCACCGCAGCGGGTGTGAGATCTACTGCAGAAGGCAGATCTCGTCCCAATATCCACGGTATGCCCACTAAGTCTACTGGAGGCAAAACAGATAGATATGCAGATAGATAGATAGATAGATAAGCTGAAGGAAAACTACAGCTAATATGTTTCAAACATAATGCTCAAAAGGAAACTCTATCATAAACATGCTATGCATACTCTCGCTACTGCCAAAGTGCCTCAGTATCAATGCTCACAGGAAAAACCATCTAAGAACATAATACGTAACCACCCGCTCATAACACCCAATCTCAAAGACTGCCAAAACTGGCCCAGTCCAGCCTGCGCATGTCGTCTAGGAACGCACCTGCCCACTACCACGCATCCACAAGAGGACGGGATTTACATGGGGCGTCCTAAACCGACTATCTCAATCTCACACAAAGTGACCCCATGGTAACTCGGCCAGGGGTATCAAGCGACCACTAGTATATAAACTAGGAGCATATCCACATCGTAGCCTCGTCAGGCTCGGTATCATCATCGCACCCGGGGCGTAGCTCGAGGGGAGCGACCCCACCGAACTCAAGTATCACATCTGTCTCACTGTCTCAATATGCGGCACATGCAGGCTATAATCCACGATCAAACAGATCGGTACCCCAAAGCTAGAAAACACAACTCAGTCGGAAAAGAACCTCGGCTCAAACACGAATAGCCCGAACACTCTCACAGCTATGTCGGAGAACCCTCAACGACTCAATCTGATAATGCATGACCATGGCTGAGTCAGGAAACCTCCACGACTCGATCTGCCGGAACCCCAAAATTCTCGAAGCTAAGTGGAAGAACCACCTCTACCACTAAATCAGAATACGACCCATGATCTAGAGTAATTTCACTATCCCATAAGGAAGCTCGAATATCAAATGACACTATAATTCATCTCAAAACTCAAAAAGAGACCCCTCGGCCCCCAGGCACGAGGTCTAATGCACCCTAAATCAATGCCATACCTCTGGCGAACTCATAATTTAAAAACTACCTTTGAAAATGATGTTTTTCCTTAAAACGGGCTTTCTCGATTTTTAAAACGATCAGGGTGCAAAAATAATGTCCACAGAACATGCAGCCCGGTGTCATATGATAACAGGAGTATACTAAAAATAATCTGGGGTTCTAAATAAATTTCTAAAAATTCCCAGGCAACTATCAGATGTAAAAACTGTGAAAGTAACATGATAAACATGATCAAAATGCATTCAGGAGCATTAAAAGGCATTCCATAAATTTTGGAGAAATTCCAACCCACCTGGAATGCTTTCCACAGGCAAACGCTGAAGTCGGTGAAGCGCCGCACCGCTCACTGCCAGAATCGCGCCACACGCGCTCGCGCTGTCGCGGTCCTCGGGAAAATCCTCCGGAAGCTCGATCAATCCTCTCGAGTCCGCTAATAAAATCCGGCGCGCTCCGGCTCCTCGCTGTCAACTCACAGCATGCGCGCGCACACCCTCGGCTCCACGCACCGCAAGGTCCGCATGACCACAGCACAATCCCTCTCAATCTCTCTTTCTCTTTTCTTTTCCTCTTTTCTTTTCCTTACTTACTCTCTTTCTTTTCTTTCTTTCTTTCTCTGTCGTGGAGAAGAAGAAAGGGGGGAGGGGGTGTCCATAAATAGAGGAGAAGGGGAGTCAACCAGTCACAGGGTGCTTGGGGAAGTGAAAATACCAAAATGCCCTTGCTAAAAGTCACCTAAATTACCTTCAGGAAGCTGGGGTACCGGTACTCTCTAATTAGTACCGGTACCCAAGTCCATGTTCCGGAACCCCCCTCCCTTGTTCCGGAACCCCAAGCAAAAGAAAACCGCCAGAGCCGCCCCACTGCGCAAGCGCAGCGCCCAAACGCCAGCCGCGCGGCGCCCATGTGCGCGCCGCGCGGCGCCCTCTCCTGCAGTGCGGCCCGCAGCGAGCGGCCCGCAGCGCGTGCGCCTGCCTGCGCGCGCCCGGCTGTGCGCGGCCTGCTGCGCGTGCCCACCTGCGCGCGGCCGCCTGCGCGCGGCCTGCTGCGCGCAGCCCACTGCGTGCGCCCGCCTGCGCGTGGCCTGCCAGTTGCGCGGCGCCCATGCGCGCCCGCGCAGCGTCCTCACCAGCTGCACGCGGCGCCTCAACGCGCCCGCGCGGCACCCTCCTCAGGCCTCTCCTCCACTCCAGGACAGCAAACCCAACAAACTCAGCAACTAAAAAGATCCAATTCAACTCCCTAAATCGAACACAAGCTTCCTCTTTCTCTCACTAAAAAAAAACTGCATGTACCTCCACGAGGTTCGACGCTCGCGTGCTCCGCTCGGCTTCCGACGGTCGGTCCACACTACTAGCACACCATCACCTCTCCCATTCCCTTCTTTTACTTCCCCTCAAATCCTCTTCTTCTTCTCCTATTTCTCCACTCCTTCATTCCTCTATTTGAGGCTCAAATACTCTGTTTGAAACAGGGTGGAAGAAGGCTGACGTGGAACTCACTAATTTAGGGGGCTAATTAGAGGAGCTTGGGTGCAGGTGCATGGTGTATGGTGAAAGAGAACCCCAACAAACTTTCCAACACCAACACCAACTCCCTCTCTCACATCATTCTCTTTTAAAAATTCCATTTTCTTTCTTGTCTTTTCTTGCTTTCTTTCTTCACATGCTAAAGTATCAATTTAAATAATTAATTAATTAATCTCTTTTTAAGCCAACTCCAACTCACTTTTTGCCCTCGGGGCCTCCGCACCTATCCGGAACTTCCCGAACTCCGCTGTAATCTGAAAATACACATGTTCAAAGCTTTTCCAACTCAAAAAGCTCAACTGTGGAGTCGGTGTGCTCAATCCAAAAACCGGCTCCAAAATCGCCAGTTCCAACTCACTTTTTGCCTTCGGGTCCTCTGCGTCAGTCCGGAACCTCCCGAACTCCGCTGTAATCATAAAGTACACCTGCTCCAAGCATTTCCCAATTTTCTGCACACCACTGTGGAGTCAAGGTTTTCCCAAAACCAGTCCCCTAACGGCGGACAATGCCCGGAAAACCCCGTATCGACCTGGGCTTCCGCGTAAATCCGAGTCGACCCGAACTCATCTGTAATCCAATATGGAACACGCTCGAAGCGATTTCTCCGCACCACGCCATCTTGCGAGGTCGGTGCGCCATCTGAAATCCCGGTATTCTACACTCTCCCCTCCTTAAAAGGGTTTCGTCCTCGAAATCAGAATAAATCCATAGCTCAGGGGGGTGTCTCAATCCAAGGAAATAGGAGATCCTCAACTCATCGACAGCTCTCAGGTGGTCGTTCTCACTCATCACGATGACTCCATTGAACCTTCACCAAAGGTAAAACTCGGCTGCACAATTCCTTAGCTTCACGAGCAAGAATTGCATTGGTTGCTTCCGACAGCTCAAATCCTTGTCCAATTCCAAGAAGCAAAACCCAAACCATGCGGTGATCAAATAAACTTCTTCCGGCCAGATAAAAGCTCGCGGACCAAGTTCCTCGCGTAACTTCAAATCTACAAAACCATGCGGATAGTGCTTCCACAACTCAAGATCCCCCAAATCCACACTCCAGGCCTCCAATCGACATGACACCTCCGTTGCTCCTTAGCAACCAAAATGCTCGAATTCCACAAATATAACTCTCACATCCATCTACAGAGGAAAAGTTCAACATCGGGAAACAAAGCTCAAATTTCAACTCTCAAATCCCAAGTTCCAAATGTGGCCACCACGGATCGAACACCTCATTCCAAGGTTGTATTGCTCGCCTAGCCAAGGCGTACTAACCATAAAGTCATTGCCGGAATAATAATATGCTATAGAATCAATCTTACAATCCCAGTAAATCTGTCCACCGGCGTTGCCTCAACCAAGTCTTCCTGAGTAATCAAGTACTTCAGGTTCGAGTGTCTCTGGTTAACTTCATGCTCTCTCTCTATCACTGGCAACATTTACAACCATGCTGGTATCCTCCTCAGCTCTAATTCATCCAAGCTACAATGGCCTTGCATAGCTCAAGAACTTCTGACCTCTGTCACTATCAGAGGCTAATTCCCGACGGCATCACCTCTTCGTTGGGCCCTCTGACCTCCTAGCCGCTGAAAACACAAGGTCTTTAAAACAAAACCTTCAGAGTCAAAAGCATGCTCTCCAAACTAGATAACCAACATCTCCTCTCTTAGGAGTTGTTGCACTATCCCCAAGTGATCTTGAAGCTTTAAGCCACTTCGAAAATAAATCCAAATATCCACGACGGGCCCGGCTGCTAACCCGTTCAACACAGCTGGAATACACAATTCCACAAATCCTAAGGTCGTAGGGCCCCAGTCAATCCACTTGACCTCGCTAAAAGCTCATAAAGCCCCTACTGGTTCCTGAACACCATCAGGGCACAGCCCTCGGCTATATGATTCCATAATGCTATCAATCTCTCAAAGGCATCTGCCGCATCACAATCCAAATCTGTCTGTACTCGAACCATCATAGAACCTTCACCGTTGTGTACTCACAACGTGGCATCACTGCCGTGTACCAACGGCATGGTATCACTCTAGTATCAAACTCTAGGATCCTCCCAGTCATAAACACACGACGTGGAACTGGTTCACACAGACCTCACGATCCATCAGATCCCGCAGCTGCACTATCAGCTCACATTCTCTGTCTCGCAGGTGATATTCCAATAGGTGTTACCATAGTCGACGCAGATTCCAAAACCACGTCAAACACTATCTCGATCTCAACCTCACTACACGGCGGCTTTAACATTAGCTCAGGTAGACTCACTCCCGGGATCGCATGGGCGATAAAGATATTCTTAGTCCCGGTGCCGCCGTAGGCGCCTCCTCTATAAACCCGCTCCTCTAGACCAGGTCCACGGAGGGTCGTTGTCATCTCTCGGCAAACCATGGTAGCATAGCATCGGGATAACCAATCTCTATCAAATCTCATAACAACATCCCGAGCTGGTGTAGGACTAATAACTCAGGGAATCAAATCCAAGGTCCTAGCTGCACTGGGCAGGACTGGCAACACTCATCCATGTGCTAAACGTGATCTGGAACCTGATCCTCACGTGCCCAAGCTAACAGTCTCATCTCAGGCTCCCCCCGAAGCTACCCCTGCCCTACAGAAGCACACACAAGCGGTGTCGGCATTAACACGCTCTATCTCCGATGACCACGAGGAAAAATCACCCCAGGTAAGACGCGATCCACTATCCTTGCGTCCTCTAGCCGGCTGCACAATCTCATCTTTTGGATGTTGGTGGCCATCGTTCAATCCGTCTCGGCGTCACATCTCAATCAGCCTGCCGGTAAGTCGGATGAACCTCTTCATCCTGAAGGGGGTAGTGGGGGTGCCGTCGCAAGCAGCAAAACCATGAGCACTACTCGGGGACACTCTGCCTGAAATGTCCTGACGCTGCTGCTGGTGCCTCAACTGTCGAGAACCTCCTGGTCTCTGTCTCCTCTGAGACTCATGACCCTGAGACTGGAATCATGGCAACCTCGATCCACTCGACTATCCCAAAAATCTGGCGATACTGAACGCCTTTCTCTGGAGCTGATCCCTCGCTCCTCGTCCCTCCTGGACAAGATCCTAGATCCTCGGTCAAACCATCGAGCAAACACAATGCCTGCATCTAAAGTCGGCGCTCGCCGAGAATGCCCAAAAAGATAGATATGCCGATGCAGTCCCCTCTCGATCAGATCAACCTCCAAACCTCATCCTGGGCAGCAAGTGGGGTACACTGCTCAACCGTCGTAGAAACTCACCCCAGAACATCAACTGAGTTCCCGATGGTCCAACAGGACGAATTCGACGCCACCAACTCTCTTGGCGTCCTTATCCAAAAGTGCATAACCAAGCACCCTGATGCTTCTCCTGGATGAACAAATCCTCGAGCAACTCTTCCATGGCAACGATCCAGTTCTCGGCCTCCCAAGGCTCCAAACTCTAACTCGAAATCTGTAGGGGATGGAACTAGATGAAGTAAAACAACCGGTCAGCAACCCCTCGCTGCTTCTGCACCATCAGTGGTGCTACCAGGGTCGAAGTCGACAATGTTGCGGCCGGAAGTACTACTGGCGATACCCCGGGAGATGCTCTCAGCTCAAGCATGCGCATCACGCGCTCCATGTTCTCTTCCTGGCGCCGCATCGCCTCAAATGTCTGGTTACATAGGCCTGTAACTCTCAGACCTCGCTCTGCTCTATCCATTTAGCCTCCCGCTGTTCGACTCCTCATCCAAGGTCAAACATGCCCTCGCCGCTGCACGGCGTCTCGGAAGCATCGGAAATCACTGCAACAGAACAAACATTAGGACCAGAACTCTCTCGACCTAATCCAGCGAAAGTCTATAACATGTTAACCATTCTAAAGCATTATGTTGTCCGCATCCAACATAATCATCTTTAGAGAAATAACATGTAAGATCATTAGCCCCAATCCTCAGGGGGAGGTACAACTCAATCAGGACTCTCGCTAAAGTCACGTCTCTCTCAACAGTCATCCTACTGTCCAACCAATAGCCTAGGGTCACTAAGTCCTCAACAACCTATACACCTAGGCTCTGATACCACCTAAATCTGTCACTCCCCGGGGTCGAACTGCGACCCGGGCTCGCCAACAGATCCGCCGTCTGTGCGGAAACTGCCGCACAGACGAAGTGTCTACCCTGCAAAAGATCTATAGCTAAGCACGTATCAGAGCTGAAAAAGAACTACTAGCTACAGAAAGTAAAACACTGAACATCTGAATATAAACAAATCCTCAATACAAGTCTCTCAACAAAAGAGTAAATACATTCTCACAGATCTTTCAGAATGTCCAGTACAAAAGTGGAAACATAAAATATACTGGGTACATCTACCTCAGACTCTCAATGCTGGTAAGGAACTAATCGGCCGCGTCCTCACCTCGATCTGCTGTCTCCGCGCGAACCAAGCCGGAACAGCAGCTCAAACCTGTCACCGCAGCGGGTGTGAGATCTACTGCAGAAGGCAGATCTAAGTGGGTACCGTCCCAATATCCACGGTATGACCACTAAGTCTACTGGAGGCAAAACAGATAGATATGCAGATAGATAGATAGATAGATAAGCTGAAGGAAAACTACAGCTAATATGTCTCAAACATAATGCTCAAAAGGAAACTCTATCATAAACATGCTATGCATACTCTCGCTACTGCCAAAGTGCCTCAGTATTAATGCTCACAGGAAAAACCATCTAAGAACATAATACGTAACCACCCGCTCATAACACCCAATCTCAAAGACTGCCAAAACTGGCTCAGTCCAGCCTGCGCTTGTCGTCTAGGAACGCACCTGCCCACTACCACGCATCCACAAGAGGACGGGATTTACATGGGGCGTCCTAAACCGACTATCTCAATCTCACACAAAGTGACCCCATGGTAACTCGGCCAGGGGTATCAAGCGACCACTAGTATATGAACTAGGCGCATATCCACATCGTAGCCTCGTCAGGCTCGGTATCATCATCGCACCCGGGGCGTAGCTCGAGGGGAGCGACCCCACCGAACTCAAGTATCACATCTGTCTCACTGTCTCAATATGCGGCACATGCAGGCTATAATCCACGATCAAACAGATCGGTACCCCAAAGCTCGAAAACACAACTCAGTCGGAAAAGAACCTCGACTCAAACACGAATAGCCCGAACACTCTCACAGCTATGTCGGAGAACCCTCAACGACTCAATCTGATAATGCATGACCATGGCTGAGTCGGGAAACCTCCACGACTCGATCTGCCGGAACCCCAAAATCCTCGAAGCTAAGTGGGAGAACCACCTCTACCACTAAATCAGAATACGACTCATGATCAAGAGTAATTTCACTATCCCATAAGGAAGCTCGAATATCAAATGACACTATAATTCATCTCAAAACTCAAAAAGAAACCCCTCGGCCCCCAGGCACGAGGTCTAATGCACTCTGAATCAATGCCATACCTCTGGCGAACTCATAATTTAAAAACTACCTTTGAAAATGATGTTTTTTCTTAAAACGGGCTTTCTCGATTTTTGAAATGATCAGGGTGCAAAAATAATGTCCACAGAACATGCAGCCCGGTGTCATATGATAACAGGAGTATACTAAAAATAATCTGGGGTTCTAAATAATTTTCTAAAAATTCCCAGGCAACTATCAGATGTAAAAACTGTGAAAGTAACATGATAAACATGATCAAAATGAATTCAGGAGCATTAAAGGGAATTCCATAAATTTTGGAGAAATTCCAACCCACCTGGAATGCTTTCCGCAGGCAAACGCTGAAGTCGGTGAAGTGCCGCACCGCTCACTGCCAGAATCTGCCGGAACGCCCGAAAAAAATCGCGCCGCACGCGCTCGCGCTGCCGCGGTCCTCGGGAAAATCCTCCGGAAGCTCGATCAATCCTCTCGAGTCCGCTAATAAAATCCGGCGCGCTCCGGCTCCTCACTGTCAACTCACAGCATGCGCGCGCACACCCTCGGCTCCACGCAGCGCAAGGTCCGCATGACCACAGCACAATCCCTCTCAATCTCTCTCTCTCTTTTCTTTTCCTCTTTTCTTTTCCTTACTTACTCTCTTTCTTTTCTTTCTTTCTTTCTCTGTCGTGGAGAAGAAGCAAGGGGGGAGGGGGTGTCCATAAATAGAGGAGAAGGGGAGTCAACCAGTCACAGGGTGCTTGGGGAAGTGAAAATACCAAAATGCCCTTGCTAAAAGTCACCTAAATTACCTTCAGGAAGCTGGGGTACCGGTACTCTCTAAGTAGTACCGGTACCCAAGTCCATGTTCCGGAACCCCCCTCCCTTGTTCCGGAACGCCAAGCAAAAGAAAACCGCCAGAGCCGCCCCACTGCGCAAGCGCAGCGCCGAAACGCCAGCCGCGCGGCACCCATGCGCGCCCCGCGCGGCGCCCTCTCCTGCAGTGCGGCCCGCAGCGCGCGCGCCCGATGCGTGCGGCCCGCAGCGCGAGCGCCTGCCTGCGTGCGCCCGCCTGTGCGCGGCCTGCTGCGCGCGGCCCACTGCGTGCGCCCGCCTGCGCGCGGCCGCCTGCGAGCGGCCTGCTGCGCGCGGCCCACTGCGTGCGCCCGCCTGCGCGCGGCCTGCCAGCTGCGCGGCGCCCATGCGCGCCCGCGCAGCGACCTCACCAGCCGCACGCGGCGCCTCAACGCGCCCGCGCGGCACCCTCCTCAGGCCTCTCCTCCACTCCAGGACAGCAAACCCAACAAACTCAGCAACTAAAAAGATCCAATTTAACTCCCTAAATCGAAAACAAGCTTCCTCTTTCTCTCACTAAAAAAAAAACTGCATGTACCTCCACGAGGTTCGACGCTCGCGTGCTCCGCTCGGCTTCCGACGGTCGGTCCACACTACTAGCACACCATCACCTCTCTCATTCCCTTCTTTTACTTCCCCTCAAATCCTCTTCTTCTTCTCCTTTTTCTCCACTCCTTCATTCCTCTGTTTGAGGCTCAAATACTCTATTTGAAATAGGGAGGAAGAAGGCTGACGTGGCACTCACTAATTTAGGGGGCTAATTAGAGGAGCTTGGGTGCAGGTGCATGGTGTATGGTGAAAGAGAACCCCAACAAACTTTCCAACACCAACACCAACTCCCTCTCTCGCATCATTCTCTTTTAAAAATTCCATTTTCTTTCTTGTCTTTTCTTGCTTTCTTTCTTCACAGGCTAAAGTATCAATTTAAATAATTAATTAATTAATCTCTTTTTAAGCCAACTCCAACTCACTTTTTGCCCTCGGGGCCTCCGCACCTATCCGGAACCTCCCGAACTCCGCTGTAATATGAAAATACACATGTTCAAAGCTTTTCCAACTCAAAAAGCTCAACTGTGGAGTCGGTGTGCTCAATCCAAAAACCGGCTCCAAAATCACCAGTTCCAACTCACTTTTTGCCTTCGGGTCCTCTGCGTCAGTCCGGAACCTCCCGAACTCCGCTGTAATCATAAAGTACACCTGCTCCAAGCATTTCCCAATTTTCTGCACAACACTGTGGAGTCAAGGTTTTCCCAAAACCAGTCCCCTAACGGCGGACAATGCCCGGAAAACCCCGTATCGACCTGGGCTTCCGCGTAGATCCGAGTCGACCCGAACTCATCTGTAATCCAATATGGAACACGCTCGAAGCGATTTCTCCGCACCACGCCATCTTGCGAGGTCGGTGCGCCATCTGAAATCCCGGTATTCTACACTCTCCCCTCCTTAAAAGGGTTTCGTTCTCGAAATCAGAATAAATCCATAGCTCAGGGGGGTGTCTCAATCCAAGGAAATAGGAGATCCTCAACTCATCGACTGCTCTCAGGTGGTCGTTCTCACTCATCACGATGACTCCATTGAACCTTCACCAAAGGTAAAACTCGACTGCACAATTCCTTAGCTTCACGAGCAAGAATTGCATTGGTTGCTTCCGACAGCTCAAATCCTTGTCCAATTCCAAGAAGCAAAACCCAAAACATGCGGTGATCAAATAAACTTCTTCCGGCCAGATAAAAGCTCGCGGACCAAGTTCCTCGCGTAACTTCAAATCTACAAAACCCTGCGGATAGTGCTTCCACAACTCAAGATCCCCCAAATCCACACTCCAGGCCTCCAATCGACGTGACACCTCCGTTGCTCCTTAGCAACCGAAATGCTCGAATTCCACAAATGTAACTCTCACATCTATCTACAGAGGAAAAGTTCAACATCGGGAAACAAAGCTCAAATTTCAACTCTCAAATCCCAAGTTCCAAATGTGGCCACCACGGATCGAACACCTCATTCCAAGGTTGTATTGCTCGCCTAGCCAAGGCGTACTAACCATAAAGTCATTGCCGGAATAATAATATGCTATAGAATCAATCTTACAATCCCAGTAACTCTGTCCACCGGCGTTGCCTCAACCAAGTCTTCCTGAGTAATCAAGTACTTCAGGTTCGAGTGTCTCTGGTTAACTTCATGCTCTCTCTCTATCACTGGCAACATTTACAACCATGCTGGTATCCTCCTCAGCTCTAACTCATCCAAGCTACAATGGCCTTGCATAGCTCAAGAACTTCTGACCTCTGTCACTATCAGAGGCTAATTCCCGACGGCATCACCTCTTCGTTGGGCCCTCTGACCTCCTAGCCGCTGAAATCACAAGGTCTTTAAAACAAAACCTTCAGAGTCAAAAGCATGCTCTCCAAACTAGATAACCAACATCTCCTCTCTTAGGAGTTGTTGCACTATCCCCAAGTGATCTTGAAGCTTTAAGCCACTTCGAAAATAAATCCAAATATCCACGACGGGCCCGGCTGCTAACCCGTTCAACACAGCTGGAATACTCAATTCCACAAATCCTAAGGTCGTAGGGCCCCAGTCAATCCACTTGACCTCGCTAAAAGCTCATAAAGCCCCTACTGGTTCCTGAACACCATCAGGGCACAACCCTCGGCTATATGATTCCATAATGCTATCAATCTCTCAAAGGCATCTGCCGCATCACAATCCAAATCTGTCTGTACTCGAACCATCATAGAACCTTCACTCACAACGTGGCATCACTGCTGTGTACCAACGGCATGGTATCACTCTAGTATCAAACTCTAGGATCCTCCCAGTCAAAAACCCACGACGTGGAACTGGTTCTCACAGACCTCACGATCCATCATATCCCGCAGCTGCACTATCAGCTCACATTCTCTGTCTCGCAGGTGATATTCCAATAGGTGTTACCATAGTCGACGCAGATTCCAAAACCACGTCAAACACTATCTCGATCTCAACCTCACTACACGGCGGCTTTAACATTAGCTCGGGTAGACTCACTCCCGGGATCGCATGGGCGATAAAGATATTCTTAGTCCCGGTGCCGCCGTAGGCGCCTCCTCTATAAACCCGCTCCTCTAGACCAGGTCAACGGAGGGTCGTTTTCATCTCTCGACAAACCATGGTAGCATAGCATCGGGATAACCAATCTCTATCAAATCTCATAACAACATCCCGAGCTGGTGTAGGACTAATAACTCAGGGAATCAAATCCAAGGTCCTAGCTGCACTGGGCAGGACTGGCAACACTCATCCATGTGCTAAACGTGATCTGGAACCTGATCCTCACGTGCCCAAGCTAACAGTCTCATCTCAGGCTCCCCCCGAAGCTACCCCTGCCCTACAGAAGCACACACAAGCGGTGTCGGCATTAACACGCTCTATCTCCGATGACCACGAGGAAAAATCACCCCAGGTAAGACGCGATCCACTATCCTTGCGTCCTCTAGCCGGCTGCACAATCTCATCTTCTGGATGTTGGTGGCCATTGCTCAATCCGTCTCGGCATCACATCTCAATCAGCCTGCCGGTAAGTCGGATGAACTTCTTCATCCTGAAGGGGGTAGTGGGGGTGCCGTCGCAAGCAGCAAAACCATGAGCACTACTCGGGGACACTCTGCCTGAAATGTCCTGACACTGCTGCTGGTGCCTCAACTGTCGAGAACCTCCTGGTCTCTGTCTCCTCTGAGACTCATGACCCTGAGACTGGAATCATGGCAACCTCGATCCACTCGACTATCCCAAAAATCTGGCGATACTGAACGCCTTTCTCTGGAGCTGATCCCTCGCTCCTCGTCCCTCCTGGACAAGATCCTAGATCCTCAGTCAAACCATCGAGCAAACACAATCCCTGCATCTAAAGTCGGCACTCGCCCAATCAAGCGAAAGTCTAGACATGTTACCCATACTAAAGCATTATGTTGTCTTCAGCCAACATAATCATCTTTAGAGAAATAACATGTAAGATCACTCGCCCCAATCCTCTGGGGGAGGTACAAACTAAATCAGGACTCTCGCTAAAGTCACGTCGCTCACGAATGTCATCCTACTGTCCAACCAATAGCCTAGGGTCTCTAAGTCCTCAATGACCTATACACCTAGGCTCTGATACCACCCTAATCTGTCACGCCCCGGGGTCGAAACTGTGACATGGGCTCGCCAACACATCCGCCGTCTGTACGGAAACTGGCGCACAGACGAAGCGTCTACCCTGCAAAAGATCTATAGCTAAGCATGTATCAGAGCTGGAAAAGAACTAATAGCTACAGAAAACAACTGAACATCTGATATAAATAGAATCTCAATATAAGCTATGAACCAATAAAAACAATTCTCACCAATCTCTCAGACTGTCCAGTACAAAAGTGGAATCATAAAATATATAGGGTACATCTACCTCTGACTCTCAATGCTGGTAAGGAACTAATCGGCCACGTCCTCACCTCGATCAGTTGTCTCCGCGCGAGCTAAGCCGGAACAGCAACCTCCGTAACCTATCACCGCAGCGGGTGTGAGATCTACTGCAGAAGGTAGATCCCAGTGGGTACCGTCACCAATATCCATGGTACGCCCACTAAGTCTACTGGAGGCAAACAGATAGGTATGCAGATAGATAGAAAAAGGGTAAGCTGAAAGAAAACTACAGCTAATATGTGTCAACCATCCTGCTCAAAAGGAAACTCTACCATGTCCATGCCATGCATACACTCGCTACTGCTAAAATGCCTCAGTATCAATGCTCAAAGGAAAAACCCATCTAAGAACATAATATGCATACACCACTCGCACACGAGGTGCCCAATCGACCCAATCGAACTGACTGCCTCATAGGGTCCAGTCAAGCCTGCGCCTATCTACTGCCGTTACATCCACGTAGGACCGGACTGACGTAGGGCGTCCGTGACTGCCAAAACTGGCCCAGCCAGAGGGACCGCGTCCGTGACTGCCAAAACTGGCCCAACCAGAGGGACCGCGTCGATAAGTCGCGATACAAAAGTAACAGATCCACCCCGGGCGTGGCACTCGAAGGGAGCGACCCCATCGAGGAAAAGGTATCCGCGCACTCTGTCGAGCTCAAAGTGGCACTGCAGGCTATAGTCGAAAATCCACGCTCACTCTCAGAACGGAAAGACTTAGGATCCTCAAACATCTCACACAACGGTCGGAGCACTCTCGACGACTCAGCTGATCAGCTCTCTCGAATCACGAGACACTAGCAAACTCTACCAACTCGTGGCACAAAATCCACTGGCTGGAGATACTCCACAGCCGGGATCGACCCACAACTCAGGGCTAATAAAACTGGTCGGACAACACACAACGACCCGGGACCACCGTCAACCCCAACGGTTCCCAACGACACTAGCATAGTCTAAACTCAGCTACCGGTCTCCACTCAGCCCCCAGGCACGAGTGCAACAATGTCCCATTGAAACCTGACCCCTCGGCCCACTACCCGGGCGAGGCAACACTATGTCCAGGAAAGATGCAAAGTGTGGGATGTCTAATGCATAAAGGAACCTAGCCCAAGTGAAGGCTCTCTACTGACTCATCTGTGTCAACAAGCGGCACATGCAGGATATGATCTACGATCGAACAGATCGGAAACTCAATGCTCACAAGGAACAACCCAGTCGGAGAAGACTCCACGACTCAAACAGGAAAAGCCCAAATCCTCACATGATCTGTCGGAGAACCCTCAACGACTCAATCTGATAATGCACAACCCATGGCTAAGTCAGGAAACCTCCACGACTCGATCTGCCAGAACCCCAGAACTCTCATAACTAAGTGGGAGAACCACTTCCACTATCAAATCAGAGATACATAACTCATGATCTAGAAATAATCTCCTCAACCTACAAGGGAGCTCAAATCCACCTGACACTAGGACTCATCCCAAAACTCAAAAAAGGATCACTCGGCCCCCAGGCACGAGGTCTGATGCACCCTAAACCAATGCCATACCTCTGGCAAACTTATGTTTTAAAAACCACCTTAAAAAATGCTGATTTTTCCTTAAAACGGCTTTCTCGATTTTTAAAACGATCAGGGTGCAAAAATGATGCCAACAGAACATGCAGTCTAGTGTCCTATAGTATCAGTAGTCTACTAAAAATAATTCGGGGTTCCAATAAATTTTACAGAAAAATCCAGGCAACTATCAGATTTAATAACTATGAAATATACATGAAAAACATGATCAAATTGCATTCAGGAGCATTAAAGGGCATTCCATACATTTTGAAGAAATTTCAACCCACCTAGAACGCTTTCCAAAGGCAAACGCTGGAGTCGGAGAAGCGCCGATACCTCAAACCGACGAAACCTCGAAAATCACGCCGCACGCGCGCACACTACCGCAAATCACGAAAAAAAAACCCCGGAAGCTCAAATAATACACCCAAGACCTCCACAAAAAAAACCTGCGTACAATAGCTCACACTACAATTCACACACAACATTCAAATACTAAGCTCCAGCACACTCAAACTCGAAATCCGCAAAATTCCGAACTTCGGAAAAGTAAACAAAAACTCACCTCTGAAGGTGCTTCCACGCGCCGTGCACCGCCGGATCTAACAGCTTGCGCGGCACCTAGCTCCCGCGCGCACCACCTCTGCTGAACCAAGAACAGAAAGAGAAAGGAGGAACCCACATCAGTCCGGCCAAGGCACGAAACGCGAGCTCATCGGCCAGAAACATCCCCGGCCGACGAAAATGCCGCTCGCCCACGCGAAAAATACCCACGCTCTCGTGGCTGCGCGCGGCGCTGCCGCTGCCAGCGCGGCGTTGCCGCGCCTGCCGCAGCTGTAGCGCGGCGCCGCTGCAGCTGCCGCGCGGTGCCCTGGGCCCGCCGCGCGGCGCCCTGTGCCCGCCGCGTGGCGGCCCATCCCGCTACGCGCGCCCCTGCGCGCACGCTGCGCGGGCGAGCAGCGCACCTGCGGGCTCGCGCGGTGCCCGCGCAGCGCACGCGCCGCTGCGCGCGGCGCCCCCCCTGGCGCCCGCGCAGTGCCGTGGCGTTAGCCGCGCGGCGCCCATGGGCCAGCCGCGCGGCGCCCATGCGGCCCGCACCGCAGCGCGGCGCCTAGGCGCGCCCGCCCTGCTGCGCGCCCGCCATGCTGCGCGCGCGCAGCAGCCTAGCCTCTGTTGCGCGCGGCGCCCATGTGCGCTGCGCAGCAGTCCGCGCCGGCCGCGCGCGCACCCTTGCGTGCCCGCGCGGCCTTCTCATCGCCACAGCACACACCAACAGGACCAACAGTCCTTCCACAAAACCCTTAAAAAAAACCAAGCTGAACCCAACTCCAAAAATCCAAAACTCCAAAAAAAACTGCAAAGTACCTTGTTGGAGCTCGACGCACGCTCCGCTCGGCTCCTCTCGGCTCACAGCAGCAGGTCCACAGCATCACCCCTCTCATTTCCATCAATTTTCTCACCTCTTTACTACTTCTTCTCTTCCTTCTTCTCCCTTTGTTTCCTCTGTTTCTCTCACTTTCCTCTGTTTCATGTAACAGGGAAGAAGATGGTGGATGAGGTGGCAACAACGAGGTTTAATTAAGGGGCTCAATTAGGGGTGCTTGGCAGCTGTAATTAAAAGCAATAATTTATTAAAGAAAACCACCTAACCCTCCAACACAAAAATCTCACAGATCCACACTTTTCTCATTTCTTTTCTGCTTTCTTTCTTCTTGCATTCATTCCTCACAGGTTAAATAGCAAATTAAATAATTAACTAATTAATCCATTTTAAGCTCCCACCAACTCACTTTTTGCCCTCGGGGCCTCTGCACGGGTCCGAAACCTCCCGAACTCCGCTGTAATCTAAAAATACACATGTCCAAAGCTTTCCCCACTCAAAAAGCTCAACCGTGGAGTCGGTGTGCTCAATCCAAAAACCGGCTCCAATAATCGCCAACTCCAACTCACTTTTTGCCTTCGGGTCCTCCGCGTCAGTCCGGAACCTCCCGAACTCCGCTGTAATCATAAAGTACACCTGTTCCAAGTATTTCCAAATTTTCTGCACTCCACTGTGAAGTCGAGGCTTTCCCAAAACCAGTCCTCTATCGGCGCACAATACCCGGAAAACTCCGAATCAAGCTGGGGCTTCCGCGTTGATCCGATTCAACCCGAACTCATCTGTAAACAAATATGGAACACGCCCAAAGGGATTCTCCACATCACGCCATCATGCGAGGTCGGTGCGTTATACGAAATCCCGGTATTCTACACCCCCCTTTCCAGAAAAAAGCTCTCCGTAGCGCCTCAATACGCCGAACAACCCATTTTGGTGCTTTAAAGACTGAGAAGAAGTAAAGTGGCAGGTTCGCCAAAATCGAGTTGACCAGAATAAGTGTCCCGCCCTGCGAAAGGAGTTTGGCCTGCCAGCCATCAATCCTCTTTTCAATTTTACTAATAACATCCCACTAGTCATCTTTACAAATCCAACCTTTCCAGAGTGGTAATCCCAGATACTTCATCGGCAAGGTGCCCAGTTTACACTTGATGATATCAGCGAGTTTCTCTCCCAAATGAACTGTGTTACCGATATAAAAAAGCTCAGACTTGTTCCTATTAACTTTGAGTCCCGAGGCCCACTCAAAAAGTTGCCGCACGAATCTGAGGTTGCGCACCTGTCTTTCTATAGCCTCGCAGAAAAAAATCGTGTCGTCCGCATACTGAATAATCGTAATTTTTACCTCGTTTGATGGCCCAACCCCTCTCAACAAATTGTTGCCCACCGCTCTTTCTATCAACCTCGCCAGACCTTCCCCAACCAACAGATAAAGAAACGGAGATAACGGATCGCCTTGGCGGAGACCTCTTTTAAGTTTAATCCATTTAGTAGGGGCCCCGTTAATCAAAATTGCGACTTTGGCATTAGAGATACACTGATCAATCCAACCAATCCACTTCTGATTGGCTCTGAGCCAATTTAAGATGCTCCTAAAAAACTCCCAGTTAACTCTGTCAAAGGCCTTTTCAAAGTCGGCTTTAATACCAACACACTCAGTATGCGTTTTTGAACACCAGCTAACAACCTCGTTAGCGGTTACAAAAGAATCCAAGATAAGCCTTCCTTTTAAGAAGGCCGTCTGCGACGCGGAGACGATCTTAGGCATCGCTTGTTTTAATCTGTTGGCAAGGACTTTCGAGATGATCTTCTGTACGCTATTAATAAGGCAGATAGGTCTGAAGTCGTTAGCGTTCTTAGCTCCTTCTTTCTTAGGTATAAGGAAGATGTGCGAGTAATCTATGGGACCGCTATTCACGGACCCCTCAAACAGGTCTCCAAATATATTTACAAGGTCGGCTTTAATCACCTCCCAGAATCTCTGAAAGAACACCAAGCTATAGCCATCAGGACCAGGGGCTTTATCGGCACCCAACTGGAAGGTGGCCCTTTTGATCTCTTCTTGCGAGAAAGGCGCCGTAAGATAACTCTCGGCGAGTAAGGTTTTGTCTCTAAAGATATCGCTCCAGTCGCCGAAGGTCGATGTTAAAGGGCTCTCTGGTGCATATCTTTCCTTGAATTTGCGATAAAAGTAATCACACTAATCCACCTCCCTCGTAAACCTTCTTCCGTCTTCTTCGATCGATGCTATATGATTCACTAGCTTCCTCGCATTTGTCGACGCATGAAAGAATTTAGAATTGCCATCACCCTCTTTTAACCAGTGTTGCTTAGCTCTGTTCATCCACATAATCTCCTCATCTCTAATGATGCTCTTTAGTTGAGCCTTAATTTGCGTCCTCGACTCAATCTGGGTGTTGGTCAAGGACTGCAGTTCTTCCAGAGTGTCCAGATGTTGTAGGTCCTCAGATAAAGACCGCTTGGTGTTCAAAATGTTATAAAAGTTAGAAGCACACCACTCTTTAATCCTCTTTCGACAGTGTCGAAGTTTAGCTGCGAAAACGAGAGTGCTAGAGCCGCTACAGTCCAACTCATTCCACCACTTTGGGACGAGCTTGATGAAATCTTCCCTGGTAAGCCAAACCTTCTCAAATCTGAATGTACGAGGAGAAGGTTTTAAGTACGTCTTTAATAACAGAGGAGAGTGGTCCGAAGTGATTCTCGGCAGGGCAGTGACATTGGAGGTTGGAAAAAGAAAGTCCCACTCGGTGGAAATCAGAAAACAATCCAGCTTTGCAAGAGTTGGCGAACTTTGCAAATTCGACCATGTGTACTGTTGATTACCAATGGGGAGGTCCACCAACTCGAGCTCGTTAATCATATTAGAAAACATGAGCATTAGTTTTCTACTCCAACACCGCCCAGTCCTCTCATTTTGATTCCGAGTAAAGTTGAAGTCGCCGCATAAAATCCAAGGTCCTCTGCAATCCCCCTTTAGAGCCACCAGTTCCCTGCAAAATTCCTCTTTGCCTTCCCTTCCGGCAGGACCATACACATTCGTGAGGTAGAAGGAAGAACCGCTAGAGTGATGCTTTAACCGAAGCGTGAGAGAGAAGTTCCGAACTAACACCTCTAAGCAAGAGAAAAAGAGGGAGTTCCATCCGGTGAAGATGCCGCCAGAAGCTCCAATCGTGCTAATAAAGTGGCTTTTATCGAAATAACTGCCGGCGAAAGAGTTAATGAAAGAGCGAGAGAACTCACTAACTTTCGTTTCTTGAAGACATAAAACCGACGCCTTAAGTCTAGATACAACAGACTTAACCAGGTATCTTTTACTCTGATCGTTGAGACCTCTAACATTCCAGCAACAAACTTGCAACATGGAAACAGAAAAAAACAACCGAAGCAGCAACACCCCTAGAGCACTAAACCTCCGGCGCGGAGAACCGGAGGAAGTCCTGGAAACTGCGCACGTCAGCATCAGACATCTTGATGCCACATTTAGCGCTTTTGTCACGCCCCGAGTTTTAAAAATCAGGTCTGAAATTTTTTTTTTTTTGAATAAATCAGAGTTTGCAAAACGGGCGTAACAGACCGCCACATATATAGGAAATCCCCTATCCTAATGGACAGAGCCTCTCCTATACATGCACGGCTAGGCGAATACAATAATCATCCATCAGAGAGCAATAAATATCTCAACTAAACAATAACTAATCAATATGAATAATCCCAGAACATGCTAATATCAATCTGAATATCCAACCAAATAGAAGCTGAAAACTATGAAATGGAAGTCAGCTACAATCATCGAGAATCTCAATCATCAATATCTATCATCAGGGGGACATCTCTATCGTCACGGCCTCACTCGATTGTCCCGACATCCCTCCACCCGACGGACCTGGAAAATGGTCACCCAGGGGGTGTGAGATACACTGTACATGTATCCCAGTGGGCACGACGAGCTGAGAAATAGCTAATCGTACCTACTGGGTACTAAAATTTGCGAATAGTAATAATCGATGGGTAAAGCTGAAATAACAGATAATGTCTACTGAAAATCAAATAATCCATAGATAAGACTGAATAGGCAGATAATCAAGCATAAGGAACTGCAGGTAATAAATGTTGGAATCAGGGTATAACTGTAATAATCAAGCATAAGGAATCTGCAGATAAATAATGCTGGTAATCATGACATAACTGAAAAATCAAGCAAAACTGAGCAGCGAAGGTACAAGGTAAATAGCTATAAGTGACAGTGCAAACTGAGAATGATGCGTCAAAAATAGAAACCCAAGTACCCAATCATGTGCCAATATTGGTCTCACGGAACCTCAGGCAAAAACCACCGATCAGCACCCCATCCGCTGACAATAACCCGGCACTCAAAGATGCAATCGGGCTCACGGGTCCTATCTCCAGACCACTTTACCGGTAAAGAACACAACGACGGTGGCCAAACCGTCAGTGTACGTGAAGTACAACAGTGCGTGGCAATCATCATGCTATGCTCAAGCTCACGGTCTAGTGACCGGGTAGTCGGCAATAAGCCGAGATCCCAACAGGGAATCATCTAACTGTATATATCGATCAGGATCTATCATGCATATCTGAATATAAAGCAAGTATCACAGGTGACAGAAAATAGCAGGAATAATCAGATCATGACATCTATGTACTAAGATATAAAAGCTGACGAACAGGTGTACATAACATGTCTAAAGAGATCAATGTCTATCAGGAAAGATCATATGGCATATGGATAAAATCAGCAGGGCAAAACAAGAACAGGTGTCCGACTGGACTAAAGCAACCAGAGGGCCGAAAAGATAAAGCCCGGACCGAAGATAACCCACCTGAATGTAGGCAGATCCTCGAACTCCCGCTCGGCTACTGGGAGGCTGGTGCTGAACAACTGGGCCCTGAACAGAACTGTAGTCAGTAACAGACTCACACAAACCCATCCCGACGACACTACAATAACGCAACGCCAACACGGGACACTAAAGCCGTTTTACGGAACGATATCCTATTCCCGCTCAACAAGAACCCACGGAACTCTAACAAAATGCTCAATAGGTATGAAAACACTGTCTAAAGACAGCTAGCGTGTCCCGACTATATCTAGGTCCATAGTACATCTTAAATTTGCATAAAAACAGTATATTATTACTTGTTTCGACTCGTTCTTAAAATCTAGGAATCCAAAGACAGCGCCGTAAATTTCAGCGTGTCCGTTTCGACGAGACGAAGCTCGTGCTCACGGGCTTGGGCCAGCATGAGGCCCATTTACGAAGTTGGCCCATAAACTCTAAGTCCTCAATAAACATACTTGGCTAATACATTTAGACTACGCATGCAGACTCGGATTTAATGTGAGCACCATGTTCTGGATGAGTCACTGAGTCGAGGGCTCACCTTTGGCACGTCAGAGACTGGCCGGAGAGCACGCCGGAGCAACACCCTAAAATAAGCTAGGCTCGGGTTGCACCAAACTTGGATCAAACCAGGTTCAGCCCTGATGCAAAGGTGAGCATCAGTATTTAGACCCTCCCAGATAAAGGTTGGTCACGGCCAAGCCCGGCGCCGGTGGCCGGAGACGGCGGCGGCCGGAGAAAAACCCAACTAAAGCCTTTATAAAGTAGGTTGGAGCAACTCGATTCTACAGGATTTTCGGGCTACACCACAACGACAGGAACACTTAAAATGGTGTTTAGGGTTTACCTGGGTGGTTGGCCGGCGACCAAAGGCGACGGCGACGGCCGGAGACCGAGCTCGGCAGCACCCTGGTGCAACTACAGAGGTAAGCATACTTTCACGTAAAAATTCTGATGCAACAGCATGTGAAGCTTCTAAACAATCCCACTAACTCACCTGAACCACCAGACGACGACCGGGAGCGACGGTGATGGCCGGAGCACAAGCTCGGGCAACCCTTGAAGAGCTCTAATGGCGAAATCCAACGCGAGGCTCTTGAGGTCTTGCAACTTGGACCAAACTCCCTTACTCGGTGCAAGGGAGCTTCCTGTGGTGATGGCCGACGGCGCGGGTGAGCGGCGGCGCCGGACGGCGAAGATCGGCAAAGTTGCAAAATAGTCTGGTTCTAGGGCAAGACCGTACGCCCTCGATCCTCAGACGATCGACACCAAACTTGGAGGAGATCTTGCAGTCGACCAGAGGGAGGTTTCCAACGTGGCCGATCTTGGATTAAACGGTCGGATAGAGCCTGGGAACAGATCTGGGCCAAACTAGGTTTCCGGCGACTCCCACGTCTCCGCCGGTTAACCGGAGCACGGTTGGCCTCAGGACTACACAGGGATGATCCTCTCAACATCAGTAGAGGACTGGATAGGTCTAAGGGCAACAAAATCCAATAAAAATGCAACCCTTACCTCACCGGAGCCAATGAAGAAGAAGAAGGTCTCCGCCGACGGCGCGCGGCGGAGCTCGGCGCCGGGGTTCCTCGGGTTGAGTCTCACAAGCACAGAGGAGGCTCCAGAAGTGGTCTGGTGCAAGATGAGATCCTCTCGTTGCTTCCTACTCCAACCCAACCGAGATCTAACCTTCTCCTTTGCTTCTTCTTCTTCTCCGGCGAGAGGAGGCGGCGGCCGGCGGCGTAACGGTCGTGGAGAGAGCAGAGGGAGAGGAAGGGTCTTCAGATGGTGGCTGGGTGCAAGAGTTTAGGTTTAGGGCTTGCTAGAGAGAAACCCTATTGCGTTATTTATATATAATGCAACAAAATGCATTCTAGTCCCTCTACTATGCTTATTTGGCTTCAAGTCCTCAATAGAAAATGTTCACCTTACAGCTTAGTCCCTCACCACAGAGTGGCACGCTTTACGGAGCATAAAATATAGGGTGTCTTGTGCAAAATACCGCATTTTCCACTGTATTTCACGCTTTTTCGAGGCATTTTAGTCGTTGAATCGAAAAATGGACTTCGCCACGACGTCCGGCTCGACGAAACCTATCAGGTAGCGATTTTTGTTTTTCGAGAAAATGCCCGGATAAATTCTCGGTCCATCAATACTGTACAGAAATACAGTTTATCACGCTTTTCGAGACTCTAGGGTCGTCAAACAGAAATTCCGTCAGCGTCATTGCGTTCAGATCGACGAAACCGTTCAAATCGACTACTTGGATCGCTATGATCGGAGTCCGGACAGCGAATTGGCTAACGCTGGCACTAAGGGAATTTCGAAATAGGGTTTACTATTCATCTACGGTTCACGGCACTATTCACTTAAGTCGCGGGTCCCGTCGCTTCTTTGCTGATTTCTGGAAGATCTGACCGTTGGATCTGAACTTGCTTAATATCATTTTCGATCGGTTCGACGAGACGGTCGCACGGGTGATCTCGGATTTTCAAGATTAGGCTCGGATTGAAAAGCGACATTTCAGCCTCGTAAACTGTGAAATTTACACTGCGGTAAAAGGGTCAACTTGACATTTCATTCTTTTCCTTTTATTTATTTACAATAAAATTCAAGTTTTTACAGCTTTTGTTCTTGATCTTCTGAGAAGTCGAGGAGACGACGCCGAGCACGAGGCCGGTACCAATCCTCACACCGTCAGCACTACAATCAGAAGTCAAGGGAGCCGGAGCCGAGTCTTCCCTAAGGGCGGCCTTACGAGCCATAACAATAGTCAGCACGTTCACCCCCGACCTCCTCGCAAGGCGCGGACTCTTACGAGGGGCCAACAGCACCTCCGGTTGAACGGAAGCACATCCCGACTCCGTCCAATAAGGAACACCGCCGGAGTCAATTACAGGAGTGGTGGTCTGCAAGAAACAAGTCGGCGACGTTGGGCCGGGCAAATGACACCTGTCCTCTCCGGACGAGCCACGCGTAGCGGGAGCTGGCGCCACCTGGAGTGCAGGCGGTGCCCCTAGACAGTAAAACCCTTCCATTAGAGGGGGAGGAAGGAAGAAGCGACCAGCAATCCGCAACAAGGTGGGCTCCGCACCAACTGTAGAGTGAAGTCCAAACAGAACCAAATTTGCTAACCCTACTGAAGGGCCGGCGCAACCAAACAAAAAGGGATCCATTACGTCCATAAGAAAAGAGGCCTGGGGAGTAGGGCCCTGCAGGCGGGCCTGAGGAACCAGTGAAGTGCCCGCCTCGACAAGGGACCACGAAGAGGCCCAACCCATCTCGCCCGAAGAGTCCACTTGAACCGAAGATGCGGGGGGCCCACGCAAAAAATTCTGCAATCGCCCACCCATAGCAGAGCACGGATGACGAAGCGGCACCAACGATTGGACGTCGCTTGCGTCAACATGGACCAGCGGAACCGTTGGGAAGCGAGCCACCTTCATCGACGACTTTAACTTCTGTTCTGATATAGGGCTTTCCACAATGGTCTTCCGCACCGCTCCAAGGTAAGCCCCCTCCACAGGAAATGAACTTAAAACCAGCTCCATACAATCCCCAAGGCCACACGACCCCCGAGGAGCAGCAACCTCCTCCGGACAGGGCGTACGAAGATCATGCCCCAGATTTGATTCGCTGCAGACCTTCATCGGTACATCCAACAGACCAAGAGCCAAATCCTTATGACCATTGGACAAAGAAGAGCTCGACGGAGCGACGCCGGAGTCCGGGACCTCGCAGCTACACCCGAGAGCACTCGTCACCAACACCCGCCGCCTGTCTCTGATCTCGGAGGAGTTCACGAATAGGTATGCCCCGATCGGTTGCCCACCCTCGAGTCGCTGTCACCGCCGTCGGCACCGGAATTGAAGACCCGCCTTGCGAGTTGTCTACCATGGAGATCCGTCTGGTCTTCTCCTTCACTCGGGTCGCCCCCTGCCAACGGGATGCCATGGTCCTCACCTCCGAAGGGTGCCGTGTTATCGATCTGGACCAGCACCGAAACAATGTAATCCCCCATCGAGATGGAAAGGAGCTCCGGTATATCAGCAAGATCGTCCACCGCAACTAAACACTTGAACCCGATCAGATCCAGCATGTTGATGGATTTGTCGTCAGCCTTTAGGAAACGGCCGAAGCCGCTAACGATGGCACTCACCCTGTTGGCCGACCAGCATTCAAACGGGAGGTTGCCCAGCCTTATCCAGGCCTTGTAAGAAAACTGCGAGTGCTCAGCATTCCTAAGAGGATCCCACGAGAAGCATCTCAGTCGGCAATGCGGTAGTCTCGTAAGCGCGTTGTTGTTGAGGACCTCCGGAGAAACCCACTCAGGAAGAAGAATAACAAAATCTCGCTCCCGGTAACGAGCTACCAGGAAATCTGTGGAGAACCCACCGAAGCGCGTCGCTAAATCGGTAGCGATAGTTTCCTGAGGAAGGTAACCTAGATTGGACCTACCAATAATGTCAGCCAAGACAGCCCGACGCCTTTGTACTTGCCTAGAGTGAAAGTCTTCCGACAACGGTATGAAAACTTTCGCTGAATGAGGTCTAAAACCTCTGTTCCCCTGCATCGTAGTCGACCTGGAGATGCGAGTGAGGGGACAGAGCCGCGCACGATGACCAGTCTGAAGACACCTAGCACAGCGAAAGGGATCCCGACAATTACGAACCAGATGATCTCTCCCGAAACATCTGAATCACCGGGATGAAAAATCAAAAGAAGAGGAGGATCGGTGTTCTCGACCCACAGACACTCTCTTAGAAGATGGCGGGGGCACCACACAGGAGACCAGTGGAGGAGGCTTGAGGAGAGTCTCTTTATAGGACAGAGGCAGGGAGGAGGTGGCGCAAGCCAACAGGTTCAAACACCCCTGGTTAACCCCATGTTCCCCCTGCTGAGCCTCAAACTGCGGGGAGGGGGTACCCAAGAAACTGGAGGACACCTGGGCAACACCCTGAAGATCCGGAAACTCCTCAAAGTTAAACCAGGTGCAGAGAGGGAGCCCGCAACGATCCTCCTAGGAAATCTTGGCTTTTCCTTTCGATCGTTTAGTAGCAGACTTTACATAAGTGTACCTTGATTCTCTGCTGCAAGAAAGATCATACGAGGTAGGCTTGTCGTGGGGAATCTGGGGTGGAAGAAGAGATCTTTTGTCCGATCCTTGCACCAAGGCCTTAGAAGAACGCCGTCTTGTCTTCTCAGCTGAGCGAGACAACACGAGATGTCCTCCCAGGTGTTCAGTCAACAATCCTCTCGCTGAGCTAGACAAGTGGGGATAAACCTTCTCATTTATTAATATTATTATTATTAAATAATTTTCACTCTTTTATTTTTTTTCTAATAATAAAATATTAATTTTATTATTATTTTTTTCTAATCATTCAAATAAGAAATTAGAAATATTTTTAAAATAAAGACTAGAATTTTTTTTCTTCCCACTAATACGTAGTTTTTCATAAAGACGGTGAATCATTCACCGCTTTTACTTAAAAAGCGGTGAATTATTCACCGCATTTAGTCCTTTTTACCCCCACAGACCTATTTTTACAAATAAATTTTTTACGGATCTATTTTTATAAAAAACAAATTTAAGGATGATTAGTTTTGTAAATAAACCTCCAACATCTCTGCAACTGTAATTATTTCATTTTCTTTATCCATTAGCCTTCTAAAAATAATTATAAGTCCTGCAGCCTACTTCACTTTTTTTATGAGGTGCTATAATTTTCTCAAAAAAAAAGAAAGAAAAAGTCCTGCAATATTGGTCGAAACCCAAAATTGTCCTTCTTCTTTGCAGTTATTATTTTTTTTAATTTTCTGTTACCTTTTTTTTATCATTCTTCATCCAAATCTACACAAAAGACGAGAAAGCAAAACTGAGCGAATAAGAAATTATAGAATATGAGAAATTTAATTTAAATTTAATTAAATTTAAATTATGAATTTTTTAAGTTTTTGATCATTTTTTAAATAGTGTTACTAACTAAGACGAAATCCGATGAAATAAAAATATTACTTAAATAATTTGATATTATCGAATTTAGCGGTGGATTTAGTTTTCGGTTGGGGATCGTAAATTTACAATCAAAGTATTTTTAGTGGGGATCGCTAAACATAAAATTTGAAGCTAAAACTGAAAATTATTGAAAATTATAATTAGCTGAAGCTAAAAGTTATAGTAAATTAAAGCTGAAAATTAACATTTAGTAGATACTAAAAATTATAGCAAACTAAAACTAAAAATTAAAATTAAATTGATACTGAAAATTAAAACCAAGTTGATGCTGAAAATTACAGCAAGCTAAAGCTGAATATTATAATCAAGTCGATGCTGAAAATGTACAGCAAGCTGTAGATTTGAAAGAAATTATCATACCCCAATTTGTGGAAAAAACTATGGTGTACTAAATGGTCCAAGGGTTTGTTTGGTTCCACGTAAATTAATGAAAATAGCTTTTAGTGGAAAAAAAAATTTCAGAGGAATTTTTTTTTTTTACACCCTTTAATATTTGGTTCCTAGGAAGAGAAAAAATGTTTTCCATCACGTTGTTTAATTGAAAAGAAAAGAAATAATAAAAATATATATATATATATATATATTATATATATATTTTTATTTTATATATTAGAGTTAATTGCATACGAGTCTCCGTAAACATATCGAATAGTAGATATATCCCTACAAAGTTCAACTTTTCATATTTATTATTTCAAAAGTCCAATGTTATTCATATATATATCCCTACCGTCTATCTCTGTTAGAAAAATTTAGTTAACCATAGATTAAATACTTAATCTTGATTAGTTAATGAGATAAATTTATCTTTTTATCCTTTCAGATATTTCTGTATTATTTTTTAGAGGGATATTTTTGAAAGGACAAAACTGTTATTTCACATATAATCTGTTAAAAAATAAATAGTGAACTAACGATAATAAACCGGAGGGATATATATGAATAACGTTGGACTTTTGAAGGAATAAATATGAAAAGTTAAACTTTGTAGGAAGATATCTGCTATTCGATATGTTTACAGGGAGCCGTATGTAATTAACCCTATATATTATATATACCATACTACATGTATTATTATTATAGTTTATATTTATAAATAAAATATATTTTAAATATTTTATATGATAAATATGTAATATAATATATATATATATATATATATATATATATATATATATATATATATATATATATATATATATATATATATATATATATATATATATATATATATATATATATATATATATATATATATATATATATATATATATATATATATATATATATAATAGCATATTTATATATAAAATAAAATATTATCATTATATATATATATATACAGAAAGAGTCCGGCTACTATATTTGTAAAAATACCAATCACTTGTGTTTGTAAGTTTTTTACCATTAAATCTAACCCTTTGACTAATTCCACCTCTTAGGTAGATCATGCTATTCTACCAACCATCCACTAAACTCAAAAGGCCTACTATCATCCTAACCACACATCCTTTCATTTAAGGGCTAAAACCTACCAGCACTAATAACTTGATACTTTTAAAAAAAAAAACATAGAACCTCAATTTTATATATATATATATATATATATATATATATATATATATATATATATATATATATATATATATATATATATAGAGAGAGAGAGAGAGAGAGAGAGAGAACTAAGGTGATATATTATTAATAGCACTAAGTCATTGGTGTTATTAAGTTTTTAATTCTTTGATGGAAAAAAGTGTGTGGGCCCCTAAGATTTAGTGGGTGGTTGGAGAAATAGTATGATCTAATGAATGAAAATGATCAAAAAGGTAAATCTAACGGTAAAAAATTTAATAGTACCAAATGTTTGGTACTATCAATAGTATAATAGCCGAACTCATATATATATCATAGAAGAATATAAATTCCCAGTTTGTACGGATCGTTCCCAAGCGTTTTGTGCTGAGGTGGAGTCCTCTCCGCGTTGTGCTCTCTGCATTAGCTGTGCCCACATGGATTTATCTTCTCTTCTCTCCTCTTTCCTCTCTTCTCATCTTTGGCCCGAGTCTCCCTTCATGTGCAGGCACATGGGCCATGTGCAGGCACATAGGCAATGGGTTCTCTATTTCTATTTCCAATCTGTGGTTCCTCTCTCTCTCTCTCTCTCTATCTCTCTCTCTCTATAGTGGCGTCCGCGTGAAGCCATGGTGATCGCCCACCGCCGAGAGGACGACGATGGGGGCAAGAGCTCGGCCTCGGCAGGGGGCTTTCCCGGGGCGGGGCCCGGGCGCTCATCCCACGGTGCGGCCGCTATCTCCGGCGCCCCCTCGGCGTCCACGAGCGCCAGCGCCGGCTCCCCCTACGCCCTGAGCGAGCCCGCGACAACCGCTGGGTGCGACAAAACCTCCGCCGATCCGCACGACACCGATGCCCGCCCCCACCACGACGACGTCGTCACCGCCGTGCACGATCAGAAGCGGCAGCGTGACCTGCTCGAACTTGGACTGCACCTCGCGGCACACGCGGAGCAGCTCCAGCGCCGTGGCGGCGCGAGGCCTGGCGACGGTCCCAGGGAAAAAGTGAGGTACTGAAGCTTCTCGGGGAGGGAAAGTATGCGCATTCGTGGAGTGGAGTTCAATTAATTTTAGGTTAAGGTTGAGTTTTTGTTAACTGGATTGGGTGGGTGATGATCTTTGTTTATAGTAAGACAATCGAAGAGAGCAATACTGAGTTGCAGAAGCTTCGTGTCGCGTAGCACAAAGCCAATCTGCAGAATAGGAAACTTGCTCAGGCCAACTCTCACATGCTAATGGTGCTTTTCCTTCTCCTTCTTCCTCCTCTTTTATCTTTCTTAATTGTCAAATAAGAAAAAAAAAGGAAAAAAAATCTTATCTTTCTCTTCCTTTGATCTTCAGGAACTCAATTCGGGGAAAGATAGAGTAAGTCCAATTTTTTTTTTAACTGGCCTATTTGTTTGGTGGTGCTTACTTTCGCCTGTTCAGGTGGTTTAGTTGTTGGCTATGAAGGGATAGGACTATTAGCAAACCCTAAAAGATTTTGTTACGGCATTTTGGTGTTGGCATATTTCGTGAGTCATGTCAGTGAGTTGAGTCGGAGTCTTAAAGGGATCAAATTGTCAATCAGCAATCAAAGACTTAGAGAAGATTCAACAAGAGCTCAAGTTGACACTCAGTGTCTTGAGTCTTGAAGATTGAAGTTGAAGAATTGTGGATCAGTTACATCAATCTCAAGAAGAAAGTATTCAAAAGGATCAGGTATGGTTAACTAAATAATTTTGGTGATCCGAATACTTTCTTATAGTGTAGAAACACTTGGATGAATTTTTAATTGCATAAAAATAAAAAACTGGACATGGGACATGTTCAGGATCCGGATCAGACAGTCCAATCCGGATCCCGAAGGGTGCTTGTTCATTGGCAAATCCGATCCGGATCAAAGGTCATTTCGATCCGGATCCCGAACATGGGTTTTAGCTGGAATACATGAACGATCCGGATCGGGCATTTCAATCCGGATCCCGAACCCTGTTTTTCTGGAATAGCCTGACTCGTTACGACGATCCGGATCACAGTAAATCCGATCCGGATCGCCGTCCTGAAAATTTCCAGATAAGGTAAGTTTTTGATTCTTATCTCTTTCCAAAGGTTTCTAAACTATAAATAGACATTTAGGGTTTCTCAAAAACGTGGGATCTCTACCGATTAATTAATTAAACACTTGAGAGCAACCCTAGAGGCTAGGTTTTTATCTTTCTTCTTTATAGCCTCTTTTAGGTCAATTCGACGGTTCTTTCAAGAACATATCTTTTGTCGAATTAATCTAATCTTTGCTTAGAGATTTTTCCCATGGATCTTCATTGATAATCTAAGCAAAGGATCACCATCGAACCCAATATTCTTACCGGCTGAGTTTGCGTCGTGGATTCGACGTGGCATCGTGGATTCGGTGTGCTAAAGGCGTTTCGTGGATTCGAAACGTGTGCTCGTGGATTCGAGTGGCGTTCGTGGATTCGAACGTGTGCAGTGGACGTGCAATCGGTGGAGCGCAAGGTCCGAAGAAGTTGAAGGAGGGGTTGAATCCGTGGAGACGGTAATCACCTTGTTATTCTTCTTTTCTTAGTGGATTGTTATTGCGTGGACGTCCAACCGGTCAGCGCAAGGTCCGAAGAAGCTGAAGGAGGGGTTGAGTCCGTGGAGTCGGTAATCACCTTGTTATTCTTCTATTCTTAGTGGATTGTTATTGCGTGTTGGTCCCGTGGTTTTTCTCCTGGATTGGAGTTTCCACGTAAATCTCGGTGTGCTGTTTTATTTTCCGCATTGGTTTTTATTTTGCACTAAGATTGATTTTATAAGTATTACACCTATTCACCCCCCCCCCCCCCCCCCCCCCCCCCCCCTAGTTGTTTGATAGTACCTATTTAGATCCTTGTGGATCCTATAAAAACCAACAATTGGTATCGGAGCGGGTTTTAGGTTTATCTATCATGTTGGGTGGAAGTGGTAATATTTATAGACCTCCTCTTTTTGATGGGACTAATTATGCTTATTGGAAAGTGCGGATGAGAGCTTTTCTCATCGCAATTGATGAGCGGGTATGGCAATCCGTGGAATACGGTTGGGTGCATCCTGTTGAGGAAGTAGGAAATTCTACTACCCCAAAACCTCGCTCTAGATGGTCCCAAGAGGAATTCGAAAGTTCTTCTTACAATGGGAATGGTATGAACGCTTTATTTAATTCTCTTTCCTCGACTGAGTTTACACGAATTTTCGCGTGTGAGACCGCGAAGGAAATTTGGGATATTCTCAAAATTACACATGAGGGTACTAATCTTGTAAAAATTCAAAAGCTCCAGATGCTTACAAGTCAATTTGACTCTATTCATATGGATGAGCATGAATTGTTTACAGATTATTACACTAGACTTCAAGATGTGATCAATACTTGTGCTAATTTAGGAGAAAAGATCCCGGAGTCGAGAATTGTAAGAAAGATACTTCGGACTCTTCCGGAACGGTTTAGGGCAAAGGTTACCGCCATTGAAACCGTTAGTCATCCGGATGAGATGAGAGTAGAGGAATTAGTAGGTGCTTTGCAAACTTATGAAATGACTTTTCCTACTAATCAAGTTTCTTCCAAGTCTTCTTCTAAGCTTACAGGTATTGCATTCAAATCAACAAAGGAAGAAGATAGCGAATCAAGTTCCGACGATGAAATCTCTTTTGCCGATTTTGAAGAACAATTGGCGCGAATCACAAAGAAATTTCGTCGAAAATTTTGGAAGAATCGAACCGATGGATCTTCATCCACGAAACCATCTAAAGGATCATCGGGTTCTAAATCCTCTAATCTCAAAGGCGTTGCAAAACCTTCTAAAGAAAAAGAAAAAGATGATTTCGAAGGGGAAATCCAATGCTATCGATGCAAAGGCTACGACCATTTTTCAACGGATTGTCCTTCTAAGAAATCATACAAAAAGAAGGCTTTGCAAGCGAAAACTTGGGACGATTCTACTTCTAATGAATCGACCTCAAGTAAAGAGGAAAAAGTCGTTGCCTTACATGCTTCCCATATTCCCTCTTCTAATGTTTGCTTATCATCTTTAATCACTGACTCTATTCCTTTGATTTTGCATGAAACATCAACATCCGGCGGAGAGTCATCAAGTGAGAGGGAGTCGGACGAAGAAGAACTCGTTGAGGCATATCAACAACTTCTTACGGAATCAAAGAAGATGGCCAAACATATTAAGAAGTTGAGGAAGCAACGACTTGACATTCAAGACGAGAATCATGCTTTAAAGATCAAACTTCATGATCTCGAGGAGGAACGAGAGCTTTTATTGGATAATAATAAAATCCTCCAAGAAAAGATAAATCAATCGGAAACGGTCGTTAATTCCCACATTAACAAGATTGATTTTCTAGAAAAGCAGCTTGAGGAAATTCATGTCACCAACCAAGCTTTGACCAAGCAAGTTCATCAACTCAAATCCGACATACAAAGGCTTTCAACCGGTTTCAAAAACCTTGACGGTATGTCCGGATTAGGTCAAACAAGCAAGGTTGGTTTGGGATTCAAAAAGGACCAAACTGTGCATGCTTCAAGTTCCACAATGAAATTAAAAGGAAGAACTTGTCACTTATGTGGACTTGAAGGACATTTGGTGAAGAATTGCCCGAAAAAGAGAAAGAAGAGTCCTTCGGCAACTTCATCTACGGAGCGAACTCAACGGAATCAAAAGACACATCAAGTCAAAGGAGTTCACTCATACCACCAAAGGTCCGAGCCACAACATCAATCATACAAGTGGATCACTGCGAGGCAAAGACCTAAGGTGGATCAACAGTCAAAGCTATCATCTCCCAACCACAATGAATCAAGACAACCCAAAATTCGACAATTTTGGATTCGGAAAGGTGATATCTTTCCTTGTCTTAAGTTCTAAATAGCTTATGACTGTATGTAATGCTTTGATTGGTTTTCCTTTCATATTTTTCTGAATCTCTGCATTACATGTTTTCAATGCTCTTCGTTTTTATGTTTTTTTTTTTTTTAAACAAAAGGATTTTAACGAACAAGTGCATTGAATAAAAAGGGTTTTCACTTTCAATCACTCCAATTTAATTTTATTTGAATTATCAACTTTACTCCATAATCATAATCTTGAAGATACTTCATTATAGGAGTTTTTGATATTATAAGCATCAAATTTTAGAAATCATGTGTGATCTTTAGATGCTTAATCTATCTCAGTTGTGTGAATTCATTGTGATAAACGTGAGACAACCGATAGACTAAAATTTGGGATTTAATTCTTTCACGTAAGAGATTGCCTTCTTACAAGGGTAATGAAATAATTTGCAAAAGATGTGGAAAGAGTTACATCCGAAAGGAGTGTGAAAACTACCACCACATGTTGGAAAGAGCTGCCACCCCGGTCGTCCGGTCTGTGTGTGAAGCTACCACATGTTATGGATGCTTGAAAATTATTTATGAAATTTTGTTTAGTTGAAGCATTCGGAGATTTAAATTTAAAGCTCTTATTTTGAACAATCTCCTGGTTGGTATAAGGTGGGATAGTTGAAAGATGCTCAAAGAGCCACCCTTAGGTATTTTAGTGCTTATCTCAAATTTGAAAGGGTAAAATTCAAAATTGATGTCATTTGGAAATCTCTGTAAGTCATCTTTGTAAATCCGTTACATATTGATAGACTTTGGATCTCAAGACTATTTTTGATGACTTGTGTTTGACGAATATAACATGAAAAACTGTTTATAATGTTTTATCTTTGTTTTTCATGATTTAGGAGTAAATCTTTTTAATTTTGTGAAATTAATTGGATTGAATGGCATCTGTGTGAATTCATTGTTTAAAGCACTTAAATTGATTTCTTGATGGAATACAAATCGGTATTTGAAAAGATTCTAAAATCTGGATTTGTTTCAAGAAATTATTTGATTTTTGCTTTCTGGTACAGGTACGCAATCTGCATTTTTGTTATATACCGGAACTGAGCCTTTATCTCTCTTTCTCTATGAACTAATGCTGTTAGTGATTTCCTTTTGTCTAGTATGTTCACTGTTTGACAATTTGTGACAAAAAGGGGGAGAACAGAAAATAATGATCGTATCACAAAGGGAGAGAACTTAAATGCTCAAGACAGGGGGAGAACATGGAGAACATGGAGAACATGTTAGAGATGCTCATGATAGGGGGAGATAAAGAAAAGATTGAAAGAGCCGAAAAACAAAAGAACCAAAAGGACGAATCAAATGTAGGATTTTAATTTCTAACGACTAACGTTTGATTTTGTTTGGAGTTTTGTTTTGCAGGAATTACATCACTTTAAGACTCCAAGTCCTAAGTCATAGAGTATGTTCTAGGACTGTTTGGTTCAAATGTAATTTTGTATTTATTGGATCTTTCACGCAAAGAAAATCAATGTTTTGGTGATAACATTGAATTGCGACTTTTTGGTTTAAGATGAGTGACTTGAGCGCTTTTATGTATTTTTGGGTTTTGTCACGAAATTGCCAAAGGGGGAGATTGTTACGGCATTTTGGTGTTGGCATATTTCGTGAGTCATGTCAGTGAGTTGAGTCGGAGTCTTAAAGGGATCAAATTGTCAATCAGCAATCAAAGACTTAGAGAAGATTCAACAAGAGCTCAAGTTGACACTCAGTGTCTTGAGTCTTGAAGATTGAAGTTGAAGAATTGTGGATCAGTTACATCAATCTCAAGAAGAAAGTATTCAAAAGGATCAGGTATGGTTAACTAAATAATTTTGGTGATCCGAATACTTTCTTATAGTGTAGAAACACTTGGATGAATTTTTAATTGCATAAAAATCAAAAACTGGACATGGGACATGTTCAGGATCCGGATCAGACAGTCCAATCCGGATCCCGAAGGGTGCTTGTTCATTGGCAAATCCGATCCGGATCAAAGGTCATTTCGATCCGGATCCCGAACATGGGTTTTTGCTGGAATACATGAACGATCCGGATCGGGCATTTCAATCCGGATCCCGGACCCTGTTTTTCTGGAATAGCCTGACTCATTACGACGATCCGGATCACAGTAAATCCGATCCGGATCGCCGTCCTGAAAATTTCCAGATAAGGTAAGTTTTTGATTCTTATCTCTTTCCAAAGGTTTCTAAACTATAAATAGACATTTAGGGTTTCTCAAAAACGTGGGATCTCTACCGATTAATTAATTAAACACTTGAGAGCAACCCTAGAGGCTAGGTTTTTATCTTTCTTCTTTATAGCCTCTTTTAGGTCAATTCGACGGTTCTTTCAAGAACATATCTTTTGTCGAATTAATCTAATCTTTGCTTAGAGATTTTTCCCATGGATCTTCATTGATAATCTAAGCAAAGGATCACCATCGAACCCAATATTCTTACCGGCTGAGTTTGCGTCGTGGATTCGACGTGGCATCGTGGATTCGGTGTGCTAAAGGCGTTTCGTGGATTCGAAACGTGTGCTCGTGGATTCGAGTGGCGTTCGTGGATTCGAACGTGTGCAGTGGACGTGCAATCGGTGGAGCGCAAGGTCCGAAGAAGTTGAAGGAGGGGTTGAATCCGTGGAGACGGTAATCACCTTGTTATTCTTCTTTTCTTAGTGGATTGTTATTGCGCGGACGTCCAACCGGTCAGCGCAAGGTCCGAAGAAGCTGAAGGAGGGGTTGAGTCCGTGGAGTCGGTAATCACCTTGTTATTCTTCTATTCTTAGTGGATTGTTATTGCGTGTTGGTCCCGTGGTTTTTCTCCTGGATTGGAGTTTCCACGTAAATCTCGGTGTGCTGTTTTTATTTTCCGCATTGGTTTTTATTTTGCACTGAGATTGGTTTTATAAGTATTACACCTATTCACCCCCCCCCCCCCCCTCTAGTTGTTTGATAGTACCTATTTAGATCCTTGTGGATCCTATAAAAACCAACAGATTTTGCATTAGAATACTTCAAATAGCTTTCGATTGGAGCTAGAAGAAAAAGCTTCAAGTTCAAGCTTCTTAGCTAGAAGCTCTGATTTTTTTTTGTTTGTTAAAATGCCGAGCTTGTGCTTCTTGAGTTAGGAAACTGTTACACAAACTGTGGGGAAAGAGCTCTGAAAGCACTTAGCTTTAGTAGTACCAGAGTTTTCTTTTGTGTGTGTTTGGAAGCGCGTATGTCGACTCGAATTTGAATTCACATAATTTGCTAATTTGTGGGTGTACAGCTGAAAGAATTGCAGCATGAGCTTGGATGCACAACAGCAGTCCTCAGAATGAAGACTGTGGAACTGGAGGTATGAGATTATCAGGTGGTTTACAAGTATTCTTATTTATACTCTACTGAAAGTTCTTTTCTATTTTCCTGATTAATTTTAGGAGAAGGACAAGTTGATTAAAGAACTAAGTAAGAAAATTGGGTTGGAGGTATCTATGAGTGCAAATTTGCTATATATGCATCTGTAGTTACTCTACCACCTCCATTTTCCTCTTTGCTGATATACTTCTTTTCTTCCTTTCTGCCAAATATAAAATTTAATATAACTTTAATATAATTTCTAATTTAAAATTTTATTCTTTTATTTTAATTTTAAATTTAATAAACACTACTTCTTTCGTAATTTGTAGTCTTACGAAGGCTTTCATTATTTTTTTAATGTTTTTGCTTCTTTTTTTTTATAAAACAATGACGCTAAAAAAAAAGAACAAAAAACTCGTGTTGATGTTGAGTTTGCTGACACATATTTTTGTGAAACAATGACGATAGAAACGAAAAGAAGAAAAAACTCATATTGATGTTGAGTTTACTGATACATAATATTTGTCGAGTCGAAAGAAAAAGCAAACTCGTGTTGAGAAGTACAATACTATAAGTTTGGCTATATAGAATTACCAATACCATACTTTCTAACAGCAAAACATAGGAAATGTGAAGAATCGATATCCTAGACACTACTTCTTTTGTAATTTCTACTCTTATAACAGTAAAACATAGGAAATGTGAAGATTCGATATCCTAGACACTACTTCTTTTGTAATTTCTACTCTTACGAAGGCTTTCATTATTTTCTTATGTTTTTGCTTTTTGTTTTTTTAAAACAATGACGAAAGAAACAAAAAGAAGAAAATACTCATGTTATAGTGCTATCCCTAACTAAACTACCCCTAACCAAGCACAGCAAAAAGCCTGGATAACAGAGTAGGGAGCAAGTGGTGTCAATCATTGCAAAGAATAGTTGATATTGATGCTTGAAAGTTCTCTCATTGACTGATGTTTTCCTGCAGCTAGATTCACTTAAACCTAAAGAAAATATGGTTATTAGACGAAGATATGGCATGTATAATTAAGCTGCTTGCAATAGGATGAATGGATTAATTAGTTAACTGGACTATGTTAACATTCCTTGCATACCATGAGAAGCTTATTGACTTTTAATTGACTTGTGAATATATGCATCATTAATGTCCACTCACACATAATGGTAATTGGATTTAGCAAGTTTTTGTACTAAATTAATAATATTAGCTTATAATATATATTGTGATGTTTTACTAATCTGGAAATTTTGGCAGCTTCAGAAGCATGTTTCCGGCCACTGCCTTATTCACTGGACATTGAGTCATTAGAGGAATCCCGAACTACCGTAAAGGTAATTCATATATGAATAGTTTTCCTTCTCTTCCAAGGCTACATCTTAACATTATCGTAATAGACCCTTTTTTCTTCAAATCATCAATTTCATTTTAACCCAAATTTTGTAGTATGCCTCGGCAAGAGTTTGATAAATTTGACATGAGGGTCCTAATAGCATTAAGAGCATAGATATCAATAAAATAGGACAATCAAGTAGCTAAAAGCATGATGGAAAATACAAGTTTAAATTAAGGTTTGAGAGTCTCAGTTTCACAAATTAAAGGTACTGGTTTCGTCAGATGGCGTTTTCAAGGAGCTTAGTTGCAAAAGAAAGAAAAAAAAGAAAAAAAAAAACATTATCTTAAAACCAAACTTTTCTTTTTCATGAAAGCATATCATAATCTTTTTTAATCAAGCATTGCTTATGTAGCTGATTCTAATGACTTAAAGGGGCTAACTTCAAACTAAAAGCAAATTTATCCAATACACCAGCTGACTAGATAGCTACTGTTGAGTTTAGCCATGCCTTTGACAGGAATTTAGTTCTTAAATATTAAGTAAACTAATCCATAGGAAATAGAGTATAATAGTTTATATCTGTCGGAGAAAGGAAAACTGGTAATAATATTTACTTCAGTGCATTTTTACTCTGAGAAGATCAGTGCACGAAAATTAGATATTCACCGGATGCGGCTCGATATCGTGACCTTGATAGTGAACAAATGATCGCCATGTATTGATGGCTTATTCAACTTAGGGACACCTCTCCTCGCAAGAACCACCACATCACCAGGTTGAGTACCTGGAGGTATTTGAAGTTCAGTCATCCCGTCAACTGCCTTCACCTGCTTAGTAGAAGATTTTATTGACGTACTCTGCAATTCAAGCAGCAGGGAGTCCAATTTACTCACAACCTGTAACTTTCCTACTATTGTATTTTAGCTTTTTTTGGGGTAAGTTTATGTGTTTGCTACGGTGAATTCTCCTTTTGGCCCTTTTTTAAGATCCCGCTGAATACTGTGGTGCTCTAACATGTTGTTTGACCGACCTTTACTTCCAAGCTCACTTGAGGTTATTCGGTTCTATTGAGATAATAGTTTTCGTGTGGTATTTTGATGAAATTACTAAATTACATACAAAGTTTTCGTAAAAATGCTATGATGACATGCCCTTCGATGCTAAATCCTTTATGGATAAGTTGTGAGCTGTAAATTTATGACATGCCCTACGATGCTAAATTCTTTATGGATAAGTTGTGAGTTGTAAATTTTAAGCTTACGGTTAGTGAATATTGGACGTCTATCACATACCCTTCGATACTAAATCCTTTATGGATTAGTTGTCAGTTGTAAATTGTAGGTTTATGGTTAGCGAATATTGTATTAACTTTGCTATTGTTTGCTCATTATTACAGACTTCAGAAAATTGAACTGGTTCCATGTTTCAAAACTTTGAGTTGCGTACATCTACGGACGGTTTGCTTATTTCCTTTTGTGCTTTTCATCTTTCTTTTAATGGATAATTCGGAGCTGCATATACAAGTCCAGGCCCAGCAAGTGTTATAAAATCCTGAAAAGAATTTATAGAATTTGGGTCCCAGTAGTTTATTAGAAGTTTAAAATGTATGTTTTTTTTCTCTCTAAACCTGTTCCTCTGATTGTAGATTACGAGCTGCCGCGAAGGCCAATGGTGGTGATACAGGGAAGAAGACGCGAACGCGTGATCGAGCTCATAGGGTAGTCGCGGCCCCTGAGGCTATTGCTGAACTCCAAGTAAACCTTGATGTATGCCAAAAATTGATCTTCTTTTATATGGTTAAAAAAACTTTTTATTGTTTACAAATCTTAATGTTTATAGATGGGGCTATCCTTTGGATGGTGGTGTATAGCAAGATTTTATAATAATCTATTTTACTTCTAAGACTGACTAAGAACTCCTGTTGGTTGTTGGTAAAAAAATTTGATGTTGATGTAACAACCTATTGTTTTGATGTGAGAACCTACTGTAGTTTCTGAGGAACCACACAATGCTTCACTTTGAGGTTCATGTTTATTACATTGTTCGTTAATTTGAGGAAACAAATATGCTTTTGCTCGGGGTTCATGTATGCTTATTCATTTTTTTTACCCAGGTTATGATCCAGAGAAAGTAAAGGCAAGACTGAAGTATTGGGCTCAAACACTGGCAAGTATAATTAAACTACGCAACTAAACACACCTAATGAGGTAAATGCATTACCATTGCTCATAATTGTCTATAGCTTAATGGCTTGCTGTTGATTAATTAGGAGTATATTCTCTCTTTATTTCTTTATACCTAAATAAGAGGTTCTCTTTATTTCTCTATTCCTAAATGAAATGTAGTGGAAAAGGCATGACTATTTAATTTTGATGCTTAATCGGTTTCTCTTTATTTCTCTATTTGTAAACAAAAAGCGGTATATGATCTCTAATTAATAGGAAAAAAAGGGGACTGAAATTTGGGAACCCTCCCTAATTTTGGTTAGGAATTTATTGTTTCAATTCTAAATGAAAGAGGGTGGGCATTGCTATTAAAGTTTTTTACTTATTCTAAATCCATTGAAAAGTTATAGGTTGTTTACTTAATCTAAATCCATCGAAAAGTTAATTAGAGTCCACTAACTCCAAGTACTTACTTTTTTTTCTAAAAGAAGGTTGGCCAATATTGCTTCATTTATAATTTTATCATAGGTTATTGTTGTGTATAGATAAACCTTTTCTAATGCTCTACTATTTTTACAGTTCCAGTCAATTTCATTTGATTGGGAGGTTTGCATCAGTCAACAAAAGGTTCAACTCAAACTTCCATTTTATTTTGGCTCCTTTGTTTTCTCCTATGGAGTTAAAGCTCCTTAGGTTCTTGAAAATTTACCACCTATTCCATTAAAGCAATGTTTTTTCCCAAATTTAAACTCCAACTTTGGGGGTGCTAGAAAGACTACCATGAATCATAAATGCCAACCAACTATTTCAAAATATGTTTCTAGGCATGGCTATTTAATTTTGATGCTTAATCGGTTTCTCTTTATTTCCCTGTTTGTAAACAAAAGGCGGTATATGATCTCTAATTAATAGGAAAAAAAAAGGGGGCTGAAATTTTGGTTGAATTCTCTTTTATTGATCGTTTTTCCTTCCATAATTTAGGTCACTTTGGCTACGTAGAATTGCCAATACCAATTTATCATCCGCCTCATGTAAACGAGCTTAAGCAAATCTTCAGCTTGGTTTGTTTGGAATGTCTCAGAATGAAGAAAGGAAAGGTATATACGAAAAACAATGAGAAATCTAACTTGCTTGGGTTTTTCATGTATATTGCATTATTCTTTCGTGTGAGAACCTAATGCAGCACCAAATGCAGATTTTCGGGAACCATGCAATGCTTTCACTCTGAGGTTCATGTATATTGCATTATTCTTTGCTTCTTTTTTTTCCCATCTATATGAATCGGCATGTTTATTCTTTGCAACGCCCAGGTAATGATCCCGAGGAAGTGAAGGCAAGGGTGAAGTGTTGGGCTCAAATGATCCCATTGGTGTTTCGGTTCGTCATCATTTGTATCAATGATCAGGTTATTTGATTTTCACATTGCATTTTTATTTACTTTTGGAGAAACTATCTTACTGGGGCCAATTTTATACACAGGTCATCTTTAGTACCCGGGTGATGATCACATTATTTATCTCTCTATTGCAAGTTGAAGCATACATGCAGCGGATTATATGATGTCCCTGTGTGCAAGTTGACAATTTATTCACATTAGCAAAGAGTATAGATTAATAATAAAGACAAAATATAAGGAAAATGTGAACAATTAAAACATCTTAGGAAAAGAAGTGAATTGGTCATGTCGCCCATAGTCCAAGAGAAAGGCTGCAGCAGTTGCTCTCTGAACCAACCGAGCTGTCCAACTGGTTGCTCAAATAATAGGCCATCCAAAGTTGGTTCTTTTTTGCATTTTCATCATTGCCAGATGAAAAAAAATTACCCACAATAACAAACCACAAAATGGTCCCTATTCCATGTGTAAAATAACAGTAGGGACCTAGGTATTTCCTAACCATATTAGAACATGTTAGTTGACAAAAATCAAGTATAACCAAAAAGGCAAAAGGAGACAAAAGACAGTATGTATTATCTAAATTATGCCTCACCACTATGACTTGTGGATTTCAATATGGAACAATGAAAATCAATAATAAGCTGGATCTCTGGCAAGGATTGGAATTGCCTTATCCAGTTCATCCACCTTTTCGCATGAAAATGTAAAAGCTAGGCAAGCAAAACATGATCATGAACCGATTAGGCAGCTTGGGTGGAAAATTTTAGTTGTTCCACTTTACATGTTCATGATCATTAAGATGAGCTCCGTCAGTGTTGTTCTGTTTCTTGCATGATCATGATCATGACCTAGAAAGTGTAATACTCATCTTCATGATCATGATCTTCAATGACCTACCATGATCATGATACTTTACTAAAGTATCCCCCAAAGCACGAAGTTTGAGCTATTGCATTGGAGGCTAAGAGTCTGATTTCAACTCCTTGCCACAGCAAAACTCCAGATTTTCTCTTTACAAAAATGCTTGACTTTCGGTAATTGCTATTCGGAGCAAAAGCAAAAGCGAGGCCAAACATGCCCTATGAAAGCAATGTGCTAACGTATTAGAGTTTATATGGTTATACGAATGGAAAGATAACCAATTAGCGCATATAATATCATGTTGATTAGTAATTTTATAGAATAATGAAAGAGAACTTTAAGATAATGGATCGTGTTTTATTCTGGTTATTGTCTTAAAGGGAATGTCATGTAGAAGTAAATCTGCACCTATATGAAGATCTTACATTGCTTTAATTATTTATTTCAGTTTTGTAAGCTTCAATCCATACTTTCTACTTATTTTTGTTGCCAGAGCTTACAATAGTTTACTTTTTTAATTCTGTTCACTACATATTGTAAATCTGCACCTATATAAAAATCTTACAATGCTTGACTTCTTTATTTCATTTTACTCAGCTTCAATCCATGTTTTCTACTGCATTCTTCTTAATCAATCCATGCTTTAATATAGGTGCAGTAGAAGCATGGATTGAAGCATGGAATGAAGCTTTGCATATAGGTGCTGTAGTTCAATTAGGCGCAGAATTAAAGCATATATTGTAAAGCATTGTAAGTTCTGCACCTATTGTAAGCATATATTGTAAAGCATTGTAATCTCTTTACAAAATGCTTGACTTTCGGTAATTGCTATTCGGAGCAAAAGCAAAAGCGAGGCCAAACATGCCCTCCGAAAGCAATGTGCTAACTTAATTATTAGAGTTTATATGGTTATACGAATGGAAAGATAACCAATTAGCGCATATAATACCATGTTGATTAGTAATTTTATAGAATAATGAAAGAGAACTTTAAGATAATGGATCGTGTTTTATTCTGGTTATTGTCTTAAAGGGAATGTCATGTAGGAGTAAATCTGCACCTACATGAAGATCTTACATTGCTTTAATTATTTATTTCAGTTTTGTAAGCTTCAATCCATGTTTTCTACTTATTTTTGTTGCCAGATCTTACAATGGTTTACTTTTTTAATTCTGTTCACTACATATTGTAAATTTGCACCTATATAAAAATCTTACAATGCTTGACTTCTTTATTTCATTTTACTCAGCTTCAACCCATGTTTTCTACTGCATTCTTCTTAATCAATCCATGCTTTAATATAGGTGCAGTAGAAGCATGGATTGAAGCATGGAATGAAGCTCTGCATATAGGTGCTGTAGTTCAATTAGGTGCAGAATTAAAGCATATATTGTAAAGCATTGTAAGTTCTGCACCTATTGTTAGCATATATTGTAAAGCATTGTAAGTTCTTAGATGGTTTTTATGGGTGCTCCGCTTTTCTCCAACCTAACTGGTTGTACATGGTATTTGGGTATTGTACATGGTATACCGGTAGAAAAAACTGAGACTTCGCAATAGTCTTTACCAACCAATTGCTGTATGCAAAATAATGATCAGTTTGAAGGTCAAACATAACAAAAATGATTATTAGGGATAGCCTAACGAAGATCCTGAGTCTGTGAGTCCCCACTTAGTGAATCCAATCGTGTATTGTTCATAATGGTTTTGATGCAAGAGAGACCAAGGATGTTATAGTATCAATTTGGGTAAGTTTACCTAGAGTTTGGCATACAAAGCTTTTGGGTCAAATGACTCGAACATTCACTTCAGGCTGATGAACCAAGAAATTAACTCATTGATAGAGTGTGCTTGATCAGGAAACTCAATATGCCTATTTGGTTTGATAGTTTGGGGAAGAGTAGATTTCCAATTTTGATCGAAATGAGTTGGTTTGTTAAATATTATCGTTTTGTAATTATATTCGAGTAAATATCTGATATGATTTTGATGAGCTGCGATGGATTATGGGGTTCACTGCAGTGATTGATAAAATCCGACTTGCGGATTGTGAAAAAAGTGGCAATTGTAAATTGTGCTTATTGTGCATATCTGCATTGCGGATTACATATGCAATTCATAAATACATTTCTTTTCGGTTTATACGGGTGGAATGTCCTGGCGAAGGAAAATTCTCCATTTTTGTTTGGGGAAAAAGTGGCAATAGAGAATGTGCTTTTGTGCATATCTCCATTGCGGGTTGCATATGCATTTCGCGGTTTATGACGATGGAACATCCTGGTGAAGCAAAATGTCGATGTTTATTTGGTGAAAGAAGTGGCAATTGTAAATTGTGCTTATTGTGATGTGTCCAAACTTTTAGGTACTTTCGGTAAGTGAAGTTGCTGCCCCTTTTCATGTCATACTTTAGGGATCCACTTAAGTGTTAAGTTTGATTTGGCAACCGTCTTTTTCTATGTTCCACATTTATTAGAAGATAAAATAAATAGTAATTAATTATAATTATTGTATTTGTATTTGTCTTAAGTATAGTGACTGTGATGCTTCTGATATACGCCACTTTAATTGAACTAAACACTGTAACTGTACCATAGCAAAAGTTTGAATAGTCTGTTTAATGGAAAAAAAAACATACTGTTGCATGAAGTCGTAGAGCAGTATGAAGTGAAAACGTTTGTTTGCAGTTAGTGTGGTGTGTCATTATGGCTAATATTCATATTCTCTCTTCCGTTTTCGCTTTTGCAGCAAGTTGCAGAGTGATGCGCCGAAAGAGGCCATCTCTCAGGTTGTTGGTGATTCTCGGGAGAAGAAGCGCAAGTTCACAGAGACTGTTGAGTTGCAGATTGGGCTAATATTATGCAGGCCGACAAAATTGGGTTGGACTACATGGATGTTGAAGGGCTCAAAAAGATGAACAAAAATAAGAAGTTAGTGAAGAAGCTTGCCAAGAAATATCATGCTTTTTTAGCATCCGAGGCTATAATTAAGCAGATTCCTCGACTTCTTGGTCCTGGACTCAACAAGGCAGGCAAGAACTTCATTCCCGTGCTCATTCTTTTTAAAACGTAGCTAGTGATTGGACAGACTTTTCTCTTTCCTGACATTAGATGCTCTTTAAACTTGCATTGCAGGTCTTGCTCTTTTATGTTGAGTGGTACTTAACAATATAGTTGTGGAATATGTTTTGTGAAGATACTTTTTATAACTTCTTTGGAAGCTTTATTTTGATATTAATACGTGTTATTTTTTCTATATATATATATATATATATATATATATATATATATATATATATATATATATATATATATATATATATATATATATATATATATATATATACATCTGAATTACAACCTTATAAACAGTGTCTTAGTGGTTAATAGCTTATTAAATAAGTGAACTTATGGCTTCTTTTCTTAAAAGATTTCTTTGATAGCTGCAATTCAACTATTTCCATCATTGTTGTGTTTTCTCTGATTTGTATATTCCATTGGAACTCAGGCAAATTCCCCATATTGGTCACACATCAGGAATCCTTAGAGGCCAAAGTTAATGAGACCAAAGCAGCAGTGAAGTTCCAACTGAAGAAGGTTCAATGTAGTGAATAAATTCATAGCTCTTGATGCTAGAGGACTTTTTAAATAGATGAGAGAGATTAAGAAGAACAGGTAAGGAAAAGATGATAACACCAATGCCTTTACTGCTCAACAGCTCAGAAATTCACTATTATCAAATGAAGGCTGCTTGAAAGTTGTAGCTTCGCATGGTTCATCTGGACACCCGGTATCAGAGTTAAAATCAGAGTTAAAAGCAAAATAAAACTGCTAATTCAATTGGACTTGTGACTATATTTTGAAGAATTTACATATTAGCCCAATTTTTACAAAAGTGGGCTGTAAAGATTTCTAGAAAGCCCTTTTCATGCTTAGTCGGTTCCCAAAATTGGATTGAATTGTTTAAGAGAATCCTTTCCAAACTGGACAGCATTTTTGCATGGAATAAGTAGAAGTTATAGCTTCCGATAATACATTTGGACGGCATATACAAGAGTTAAAAACAAAATAGAACTTCTAATTCAATTGGACTTGAGACTATTTTTCAACAAATTTACAGATTGGCCCAAAGGCCCCAAACTTTATAAAAGTTGAGAAGAAATATATTTGAAAAGCTCTTTTTATGCTTAGGTGGTCACATTCCAAATTTATATAAATTTTGTGAAGGGAATCCTTTGCAAACTGGATTATGCAGAATTTATATGGAATAATGCAAAAATGCTTGCAGGATGGGTCAGTCGAATAGTTGAAATAGATCATTATTTTTCTCTTTCTGTTCTTCTTAAACTTTTGAAGTGTGCAAAAATCATAGTCCTCTGTGTTGGCAGTAATTTGTATCATAAGGGACTAATGTTAAGTTGGGATATTCATGAAAATGTGGTGACTGTATGGAGAAGTTTGATGCCCTTGCAATTGCTTTCTAGAGCATCAAGCAGCAAACTCTCTTTATTCTTAATTATTTTTATTTACCAATTGTCTAAAGATTCTAACATTTTGTGCTGGTTTTCTTGTGCTTAATATGTGGTGAATACTGCAGTAGTAAATATGTGGAACCAAACAACCCTTGAAAGCCTTAGGTAATGGAGAATAGTGTCTTTATTATGTTATATTCAACCGCCCTCTTTACTGCAGAAACTGGCACCTGGCCTTTCCTTTCTCCCAAACTGTGCTCATCTAAGATCGTCTGTAATCGAGGTAGTTAAAAATTTCTTTAATGCTCTCTTTATTTTATTAATTTAGGAAAAAAGGGCAATTTACATTGTAATGTTTAATAGAATTATTTATATTGTAGGGCAATTCTTAATGTTCTATTGCATATAAAGTGGGCTGCTTCAACAACTACCCCGAAACAAAAATCAGGACTGCTCCTCTTTGTGCATCACCTGGTAAAGAAGAAACTACGCAATTTTCAATAACCTGGTAAACTTCATATCCTTCTGAGTGCATCACCTGCTAAACAAGAAACTGTTATTTCCAAATATGTTGAATTTGATCCTTATATTTGCAAACTCACTTTAGATGAAATACCTGAAATCAATTTGAACTTAGTTTTCAGGGTACTTCTCAACCCACTGCTGGTAACAGAATACAAGGATACAAGGACGAGGAGAACAAAAAGAGGATGATGATGGAATTGAAGAATTAATCAAAAAACCAGCTGCTGCAACTACTGGTGCTTCCAACTGCTGATGCTGCTTCTTCTCCCAGCTACTGTTGATTCTGATGTTGCTGAGCTGTTCCTGGTTGAAGAATACAAAAGAAACATACTGCCCAACCTACATTTCATCCTAAAAAATTTCGTTTAATCCTAAAATATTAGTTCCCAAATGTAAGGTGGATTACATTGTGAGAAAGTACTTTGCGCAAGCATTACTTTGTGTAAGGGATTATTTTATGTTAATGATCATTTTGGTGCTTTAAGTGTTTATTTGTAAATTCATAAGTTTATAAGCTTCCAGATGTTGAGTCACTGGTACTGTAGTTCCCAAATATAAAGGAGATTTGATTGTGAATAATTACTTTGTGGAAGTATTACTTTGTGTGAGGAATTATTTTGTGTGGATGATTATTTTTATGCCTTAACTATTTATTTGTAAGTTTAGTTCCTTATTACGATGGTCCTTTCTGCTTAGTTTACTTATGTTTCTTTGTGTTTAGTTCCTTATTATAATGGCCCTTTCTGCTTAGTTTACTTATGTTCCTGTGTTAGTGCACTGTAAGGTTATTTTGTAGATTAAGTAATATTTATCAAAAAATATAAAATAAAAAATAATATTTATTTAAGAAATTATACCCGCGGCGCAGCGCGGGTACTTCACTAGTATATATAGAAAAAGAGGTTCACGGTGGGACCTCCCACGCGGTCCACAGGAATCCAACATTCTCGTGGACAACGATAACATCCTCCCACTTCATTTTTCTTGTAAAAGAAGGAGAAAACGAACAGTTTAGATAAATTTTACAGGAAACCAAACAATCCCCAAGCTTCAAAGCAAATAGAAGTTGAAAAATTAAAATTTGATATTATTTTCAAGTCCATTACCAATTAAACAAAAGGGTCTAATTCTAAAACTGAGAATAAATAGGAAGCACTTCTTATATTAATTAAGAGAAAAGGAGCTACTTTTACATAAAATTACTTCAAAAGAGTATTAGAATACATTATTTTTATATGAAAAAATGAGCTATAATTAAGCTAGTTTGTAGCACAAGCAAGAAAAAGCATCAAATCAAAAAATTAGTAATAGATCTATAAGACCAAGTTCTCAACTTTTTTGGAAATATAACTAAGTAGAGCACTAAATTTGCCCAAATTAGGGTGCACTAAAATATAATTAACCACAAAATCTGCAATCTAACCGCAAACCGGTTCAAAATCGACAGGAGAAACATAGCGAATCCCCCAAATTCTCTCCCGACGCGATCTAACCTCGAATCCGAGGTGATGAAGACGATGATGCAAAGATTAAGTGAGGACCGATGAAGCCGAATCAATAAACAGGCCCCTTGCTCGCCCTTTCTCTGGTTTGCTGAGGGATTTTCTTCGTGGGGCTTTTGACAGAGCACTTCTTCTCCCTCTCCTCCACCTCTCCAAGGATTTTGAGGATTTTTGGAGGCCACGGCATCGGCAATTTTTGCGATTCGACACACTGCGACGTTTCTCTTTCGGTGGCTCTTTCCGTCGCATTTCTGTCCACGAGCTCTCCTGGGCTACCCCGAAGGAGTTTTTAGCCGATTCTTGCGACAACGGTTTCACGGCAGGTAGGCCCACATTTTTCGTATTTGTCACTTCCGTCCGTTTCGAGTTTTTACTGGGTTTTCTGGAATATCTTTAGACCCCCTTTTTCTGCGACAATATTTGGACAACGGATGAGTGTTTATGGGTTTTCTCGGCCTACGAGTGTCGGAACGGGGAGTATAAATACTCTATTTGCATCTACACTTCGCGAGAATCGCAACAGTGATTTTTCTGAAATTTTTGGAGGACTTTTCGCAAGTGAAAATTAGCCATATTTGTGACTGATTTCACAGACAGCATAATGCAGTTTTATTGGGACTAAGTTTTGCACTGTATTCGACTTTGTTGCAGTTTTCGCTGGGATTTCGGTGTTGCGCAAAGAAAGGGAAAGTTGAAACTTGTCATCACAATCGAGGTGAGCATTTTACTTATTGGTGCCGAACAGGAATTGTGCGTGATTTCTTATCTGCACCTTTGTTGCACGCCCGCTGATATTTGTGCTCCGCATTGTTGGACAACACTTCACTGTTTTGCTCGCCACCGCTAATCCAGGAGGAGTTTTTAGGAGATTCTTATTTCGTTGGGACCGTAGACTCTGTGGGAACGCGCGCGCCATACTTTCGGCCGAGGGACTTCGGATTTGAGCGTTCCAGGTGGTTGGATTTTCCTCCAAATCGACGGACTGTTTTCTAATTCTATCTTGTAGCGGACATGCATGATAGATATGTTAATTGAAATACATGCATGGTAGAGTTAGTGACTTATTTATTGATCGAGATATATGTATGATATCGTGGGGGATTTATTTACCGATGTAGGATGATGCATGATAGTATACGGGAATAATTATGGATTAATTTGATTACATGCTAGAGTTAGCATTTCTTTTAGCATCGGTTATGTTGTATGTTTAATTGTGGAACCTTGACTAGCACCCCGTCATATGTTTGCATGTTTAACCAGACTAGTAGAAAACCCTCATTTGGGCTAAGTTCTTTTATGCTTTAGTCTTCCTACACATAGCATGTTTTTTCCATGGACTTAGAGTTTTCTCCTCACTCGGGTAGTGGGCCGAAAGGTCGGGATAGTATAGGACGCATGTTGCGCTCGTGCCGGGGGACCGAGTGGAGTCTGGTGGTAGAGGTTAGTTTGGTGCTAGTGTCGGGAGTCGTTTGGGATGACGGTGATCCCGGATTGTCGGGTTTTCCTCTGATTTGGTTCATCGCCACTGAGTGGTGGCGATGTTGATCTTATGATAGCAGGACCTTGAACCCAGAGATGCTTTTGGAAACACATGATTTCGGTAAACTGATGTTTCTTCCCAAGCTTCGAGGGGCGCCAGAACCCGTTCGCATTTGATTAGGGCAAAGGTACTAGTCCTTCGGGACTTGGGAAAATAAAACTGTTTTCAATTGATTTTCTTATAAACTAAATAATATTAAAATTGGGTTTTTCCTCCAAACAAGATAGTTTCTTTAAAAAGAAATACTTTTGTCCTCACCAAGAGAGGGGTCGAGCAAAAAAAGATTTTTGGAAATAAAAGTCATCTTTTATATAAATCTCTTCACCCTGCCGAGGGTTCAAGTGATCTGGGTTCCAAAGGCTGCATCTTTTCGGGACGAGAGCTACGGGCGGCTGTGCCTGGAACCTGTTTTTGTTTGATTGGGGTTGTAGGCGTCAGCTTCCCGGAATTCTCGGTCCCGACGATGTTGGTCAGTTAGGTTCGATGTTGGACCGATGGGTGTACCGGTCCTGGTGTTGTTAGTCAGTTGGATTCGTTGTTTTGGGTCGGTGAGTTCTTTCGATCTGTTCGATCATGGTTTTGTTTACAGCCTGCATGCGCTTTAGTTCTGGTTCTCAATCTCTGCTCGGTTCTTTTCCTCAGTGGGGTAGCTCCCCTTGAGTGCCGCTCCGAATGCGATGGTATATTGGTTCGTGGTACGCCCTACGTAAATCCTGCCCCATGCGTAGGAGGTGGTTGTAGATGAGCGTATATCAGCCCGTTGGGACGCCTACATAAATCCTGCCCAATGCTTGGGAGATGGTTGTAGATTAGCGCAGGCTTGACTGGCCCTTTTGGGCAGTCATTACGATTGGATTTTTTTGGGCACCTCAAGTTAGAATGACTGCATATCATCATCTGTTTTACCCGCCCATTGAGCATGATAGATAGAGGCATGATAGCTGTAGATTTCTTTTCCAGCTATTTTATTCTTATTTACAGTATTCCTGTTATCTTATGCCTCTAGTAGACTTAGTGGGCAGACCGTAGTATTGGAGACGGTACCCACTGAAAACTACGTGACGGTGTAGTTCTCACACCCTCTGTTGGTGATAGTTTTGCAGAGGCTTTCCTTCCGTCCCTGCTTCAGTTGGCTCGACGGACCGTGGTGAGGGAGTCGCGTGATAGATCCCTACCAGTGTTGTCTTTTGGTGAGATAGATGTACCAACCCGGATTGTGGGTTTTACTGTACGCTGTTGTATTTATGATTTTAGTATGTCTCCCTTTTTGGATTCATAGATGATGTATAGATGGATTTTATTTGTATTTTGTTTTGGTGGACCAGATTGTTGTATTACTATTTTGGGAGATGGATATTGTACCTTTATTTTAGTTGTACCGTGGGCTCAGATTTTTATTACAGCAGTTATTTTCAGCTCTGATATCTGTATAGTTGGTAGTTGTTACCTTTTGCAGGTTGGACGCTTCGCCTATGCAGGGTTTCCCGTATAGGTGGCGGATCTGTTGGCGAGTCCGGGTCGTAGTTTCGACGCTGGAGCATGACACCCATGCTACTTGGCAACCACTTAAGCCAAGTACCAACACAACCCTCAAAACAAAGTGTCCGCGACAAATAAGAAAATTTTTAGGAAGTTCATCCTTCATATGCCATTTTGTGGATCCGAAATTTGACATATTACGTAATTGCCGAGAATATTATACATTTGTTGGAAACATAATCATTCTATATAGAGATCCGTTAATTCTAAATTCTAAATGTCATCTTGTATAAGTGCTCGACTTACCTAATTATGTTGTTTGACACTGGTCGTTATAATGTAGTTTAATATGAATGTTATTTATATTTGTGTCTTTGTATACATCTAAAACACTTTCCATGGCAAGTTTTCATTGTTTACATATTCGTACATCTTTGTAACTCTCTGTAGTTTGATATACAAGCTTTCTTATTGTAAGTCATGCATATTATATGTGTCGATTAGTAAGAATACCTGTGTGAACTATAGACCTTCTTAACACAGATGCATCCATTCAAGAAACATTCAAAGTCCGTTCCAAAAAAAGATGTGGCCATCGAGGCCTCCCCTAATGAGCCGGCGACTCTGGATGGTAGTAGCGGATTGCGTCCCCAAACGTGGACGCACACTCAAAACTGGACTGACAACATGGACGTCAGTTTGTTAGGTTTGCTCACTGAGAAGCATACCTTAGAGAACAACATAAACGGACCATTCACTAACCTAGCCTAAGTTATGATAGTCTTCGAATTCAATGCTCGGAATAATTTGCATCTATCAAAGGAGAAACTACATAATCTACTTAAAGTTTTAAAGTGAAATTTTATGCTTTACAACTGCTTAGCCAACAAGAGTGGCTGGGGATGGGATTATGTTCTTAATATCCCGACAGCAGGTGACCCAAGTGACTGGGATTCATTAGTAGCAGTAAATTAAATATTTCAACCTTTCATGTTGTGATGATCCAGATCTCCGCGAAGGTCTTGCGGAGTGAATTGTGGTTTCTGGAGGCCTATGATGTGTGGTGGAGATGGTTGCGCGCAAATCGAACCTCAGGATTGAATCCAGCACGAAATTTGGATTAAGATTACTTATCCGGATGCCTTCGACAAATTTTAGAAGTGGAATTTGGCAAAACGAACATCGAATTTGGACTCAGCGCGCGAAAACGATGAAAAATGGCTATTTACTTGTATTTTTTGGAGTCCGGACGCCCTAAAACGAATTTTAGGGCTAGGGTTACTGTTCCGGCCGGCCGGGCAGTGCCGGCGGCGGCGGAGGGCGGCGGTGCGGGCTCGGGCAGGCACAGGCAGCGCGAGCAGGCTGGTCCGCGGCCAGGCGCGTGCACCGGGATCACGGAGATTTTGCTCTGCCACGTGGCAGCATGGGATTGGCCGGGACGAGTCGCGGCGGCGGGGCGGCGACACGTGGCGCGTTTTGATTGGTCGACACTTTCCGAAAGATCCGGCACGTAGACCGGAGTGTGGACCGGCGCGTGGACCACGCGGGACACGTGGTTCGCGTCCATTGGCGGGCGCAGCCGCCACGCGTGCACCGGGCGCACGGAGCCAGAGTATAGGGGACACATGGCAGCATCTCAGCATTTCGGGCGCGTGACGTGGACGGCGGATCTTGCGCCATGTGGTTTCGGGCGCGGGTTGCGGATCCGGGCGCCCGAATTCTAGGTTGACCCGAAAAGCCTAGTCTTTATGGATTTCAGCCTATAAATTGGCACTTGTGGATGCATTTTGAGGGCTTTCTGAGATCCGATTTGGGAACCGTTTTCGACAGTGAATTCTTCTTCGAGTCTTCTACACTTTTGGGGGTTTTAGAGAAATTTTGGAGATCGTTTGATATTTTTTCCTACCAGATCTCGAGAGTCGCGATGTTTCTTCGACATCGGTCTTTTCCGTCGGTTCTCCGTCTGTAAGCTCCCCTGAGCTGAGTTCTTGGAGTTTTTCGCCGATTTTTGCGGCATCGTTTCCGCGACAGGTAGGTCTTCGATTTACGTATTCATCGCTCTGCTCCGTTTCGAGTTTTTATGGGAGTTCTTACAGTATCTTTAGACCCCTTTTTCTGTGACACTTTTCTGGACAGCGGATGAGTAATTTTGCACTTTCTCGGGCTACGGTTGTCGGAACTGGGAGTTTAATGACTCGATTTCTATCTACACTTCGCAAGGATCGAAATTGTATTTTTCTTGGGATTTTTAGAGGGTATCTCGCAGGAGGTAATTTCCTATTTTGTGAATTGTTGTGCAAGAGGATTACTGTTTTGAGTGATTTGACCTTACCGCGATGTTTGGCTTATATCTCAATGGCCGGGAGGAGTCTTCTGTCGATTTTTGGTGCGTTGGAACCATGTGAACCTGAGGAACACTCACGTTCAGTTTCAACTTTTTCAGACTTCGGATTAGCGAGTTCCAGGTGGGTTGAATTTCTTCCAAAATTTGCGGACAACATACTAATTCTACGTTATAGTATGCATGCATGATTAATAAGCACTCTTTTTGTGGACCAAGATGCAAGCATGAATATTTAGTAAATCGTCCATCTCTTGTGATAACAAAATATTGGAACCTTGACTAGCACGCCGTTATATGTCTGCATGTATTTGACCAGACTAGTAGGAAACCCTCACTTGGGCTAGTTTTCTTCATGTTCTAGTTTTTCCACACTTTGTATTATTTATTCCCTAGACTTCGAGTTTCTCCTTGTCCGGTTAGCGGGCCAAGTGGTCGGGTTATTGTGGGATGCATTGACACTCGTGTCTGGGGACCGGGTGGAGTCTGATAGCGGTTGCTAGCCTTATGTCAGTGTCGGAGCTGTTGGCCATTTATGTATGAGTTAAAATAGGCCCAACTTCCTGCCCCGTGACAATAGGCCCAGGAGACTAATAAGTTGAGTTGGGTGAGCCCAATAAGTTGAGTGGGACTGCGGTCCACAATAGACCTAACGGCAAGAGACCCAACAATAGACCTAACGTCCAGGTGGGTTGAGTCCAGTCGAGACCCGTGGGCGCTGTGTCTGTACGCTTTAAGTGAATTGGTTGCGTATTTCTAACAGCTCGAGCTTTTGGGATTAATGGTTAGCGCCAACGATCCGACAGGAGCTGTTGAGTAAACGGTGATTCCGGGTTGTCAAGTTTTCTCTGATCTTTTTGTCGTCACTGTGTTTGTGGTAGTAGTGTACTAGTGATGGCAGGACCCTGAACCCAGACTGTTTTGGACACACACATGATTTCAGTAAATCGATGTTTTCCTTCCGAACTTCAAAGGGTCGCCGGAATCTATTCTTATTTGATTAGGCGAAGGCATTAGCTCTTCGGGGTCTGGAAAATAAAACTTGTTTTAACTGATTTTTCTTAAACAACTAAAATTTATTAAATTGGGCTTCTTAAATAAAAATAATTTTTGATAATAACTGTCATCTTTTCTTGCAAACTTCCCCGCCGAAGGGGGTTTGATTGATCTGGGTTCGAGGGGCTATTTCCATATTTGGGACGAAAGCTACGGGGGTTGTGTCTGCAACCTGTTCTTGTTTGATAGGGTTGTAGGTGTTAGTCTCCCGGAACTTTCGGACCCTGATTGGTTTCTTCCGGATGTTTTACCGAGGGAGTTGTTTTCCCGAATGTAAGGGGTTGAGAACTTCGAAAGGCGGAGCCTGAAGTCTGTTATTGTTTGATTGGGGTTCTAGGTACCGACCTATCGGAATTCCCGAACCCTTATGGTGTCGGTCCGTTCTGGGTCATTGTGAGTTGGGTGTTATGTTTTGGGAGCCGTTTGGGTTGACGGTGGTCCCGAGCTGTGAAGTGTCTCCGGCAGATATTGTTAGTGTGGAGTTATTATTGTCGATCTGATTGATCGTGGATTTGGATTATAGCCTGCATGAGTCATATTGAGCTCGACAGAGATGTGCAGATATTTTTCTCGGTGGGGTCGCGCCCCTCGAGTGCCGTTCCGGAACTAGGCCTGTTACTTATCTTTCACAGCTTGTCGACGCAGTCCGAGTGGGACCGCCTATGTAATTCCCGTTCCTGTGGGGATGTGTGGTAGTAGGTTGGAACAGGTTTGACTGGACCCTATGTGGCAGTCAGTGTGATTGGGTTGACCGAGTATTTTGAGTAGAGTTGATGCATCATTTTCATATGTATCACCCATTGAGCATTATAGATAGAGGCATGATAGCAGAGAGTTTATTTCCTGCTTACTTACCTTTCCTTATAACATTGTTATCTTATGCCTCTAGTAGACTTAGTGGGCAGACCGTTGGTCTTGGAGACAGTACCCACTGAGAACTACGTGACGGTGTAGTTCTCACACCCTCTGTTGGTGACAGATTTTCCAGAGGCATCTACCCTTGTTCCTACTCCTATTGCTGCACTTGCTAATCGAGGTAAGGGAGTCGCGAGCTAGTTCCCTATCCGTCCTTGGAGTATAGTGGTGCCCTTTTTTAGAGCTTTGTAGTATAGTCTGCTGGATTATTATAGATAGTTAATTTTGAGAGTTTTATTTTTAAGAGACTTATGTATTGTGAGGTTCAGATATGTACTATTTAGAGTGGTACTTTTATATTTTTGTAGTTTATTTTACAGCTCTGATATTTGTATAGTTGTAGTATTATCTTTTGCAGGTTAGACGCTTCGTCTATGCGGGGCTTCCCGTATTGGTGGCAGATATGTTAGCGAGCCCGGGTCGCAGTCTCAAATCCGGGGCGTGACACATGTTGTCATTACATGTGAAGTAGTATATTCATATTTTAGTTTAATGTTCGAAATACCTTTGTTCAGAAGAATCCGGCCTATACAAAATGTCGCGATAAACTATTTCCGGCATATAAGGACCGCGCGTTCTTGACTGAAAGGACCACAATCACAGGCCGCTATGGATTTTCTTCCAAAATGGCTATAGCTCCAATAGTTGATAGTTCATCCTCATCTTTTCCTGATGAGGATGATAGTGTACTTGGAGTTTGAATGTCTGCTTTCAATCTCTTACCTAGTCCGTTTGAAATAGGGTCATCTAGGTCGCCTTGCTATGCAAATATTAGATCGACACAAACCTCACATTTGCCACACCCTACTCCTGAAAACACAACTAATAATGCAAGTGCTAGTGGTTCCGGCCATAGCTCTGCGGGGAAAAGACCACGTTCCCAACAACCCACAAATCCTCCACGCAAAACCACCTCGTCCTTTGGGGGACGAAGGCGAAAAAGTGAAGTTGGTAGTGATGCCATTGCTGAGATGGTTGAAATAGGAAAGCAAAAACTTGAGCTTGTCAGGCAAATGTGTCAAACTAAAGTTACGAACCGAGCAAATATTCCAACCATCGAGGCATGCATGACTCGTGTCTATGCTCTACCTGCGATCACTCCTGAAATAGTGCTCGCAGCTGGTGACGCCTTGAAAGAAGATAAAAATCGACAACTGTTTATGACAATGATAGACGAGTTGGCATTTATGTGGGTTGATCGACAGGTCACTATGCAAAATATATTGTATAAGCAATACTTTCCAAGCTTGTAGGGTCATATGTCTTATGTCTTTGCTTTTATCTATCTCCTAAAAATGTTGTCATATGCTATGTCGCCAACTGTATTAACTGTTAACCTATTATGTGTATTTAGTGCGATTCGAATATTATGTTGATGTAAATTATCTGTAATGATGTAATTGAACTACAAGTGGTAGCATTGTGAATGTCCAATGTACTAATTGATTGCAGGACTTATGGGTGAATCAATATATCGTACTGTGTTTTCCTCAACAATTATGCCCAATCTAATGTCAATTTTAGATGAGGATGACGACTATTGGGCTGATATATTTGTGATACTAATGAACCAAGGATAATTGACATATAGTAACACTGTAAACAAGCAGCAGTGTCGAACTCGGTCTTTTACGTGGCATTAGCTGATTTGTGATATATTGAATGGTCATCCTAACCGTGGGTACAATCACTTTCGAATGACAACCACGATGTTTATTACTCTGCGCGATGAGCTCGTAGGAAAGGGGTTGGTGCACAGCACAAGAAATCTGACAGTTGACGAACAACTAGAAATTTTCCTTTTTTTTGCGTAGGCCATGGTGTGGCCAATAGAGTAATCGCAGGAATATTTCAACATTCGGGTGAAACAATCAATCAACATTTCAACAATGTGCTTAGGGGGATTGTGATGATGAAAGACGAATATGTAACACTTCTTCCAAATAATGCTTCGGTGCATCTCCGAATTAGGAATAATGCAAATTTCCAACATTTCAAGATATGCTTGTATATTTATTTGTGGTTGTACTTATATGTCTCTTTGATGTTTTAATATTTGAATTGATATTTTTTATGTTTGCTGGTAGAATGCAATTAGTGCACTGGACGGTACTCATATACCCGTGGTTGTCAACAAGAGAAAGCAAACAAAATTTCGTTGCCGCAAAAAATTTACATCTCAAAATATGATGGCGACCATATTATTTGACCATAACTTTCAATTTATCTGTACAGGTTGGGAGAGATTAGCATCTGATATGCGAGTACTCCGCTGGGCTTGCGAAACTAGAGGTTTCATAGTTCCTGAAGGTATGTGTAACATTCATATTTCATAGAATATGTTATTATTTGTGAATGCTAATACTTAATTGATATTATTATACATGTTTCGTAAAATTCACAAGCAAATATTATTTGGTATATTTAGGATATGCAAATACAGATAAATTTTTTGCGCCATATTGAGAGGAGCGTTACCATCTTAGTCAATTTGATGGCAACACACGCGGTCACACACATTGAAGTCCACATGATTTGTATAATTATCGACATGCTCAGTTAAGAAATGTGGTGGAGAAAATATTTGGTATATTGAAAAGGGGGTTTAAGATTTTGAATATTGCAACACTGTTTCCATATAAAGTCTAATGTCTTATTGCTATGGCGTGTTGCATGATACATAATTTTATTCAGCGACACCAAGGTAATGATCGCTATTTCAATGAAGAGTTAAAGCAACAACCTATAGAAGTAAAAGAGGAGTTAAAGCAACAACCTATAGAAGTAAAAGAGGATGACACAGGTATTTATGTTAGTACTACAGAGTCAAGCAGGGGCGACGAGGTCCGGACTAGTATAACCAATCAGTTGTGGAATAGTAGAAATTAGATATTTCATACACTTGGTTGTAATGGACTATATAATATGTGTTTGTATGTAAATAATGTAGTTGTGATGAGTGATTGTATATAAAATTCACTATGCATTATCATTTGTGATTGTATGAGATAACTTGTATGTTGTATATATAACTTTACAAACAGATATTGCGTTACGGCATATTTCGAACGAAAGTTAATTTGCACTTTATATGAGATTACTATGATGTTTGAGTACTGGTCAAATTACTGTTAGGCCATATTAGTTTTTATTCATATTTAATAGTGCGTGAATGGTACGTCGACTTGTTTTATTTGACGCTAACATTATTGCCACTTTGTTGCTTATCTTAATGCTATTTTTTTAAAAAATAGGTGCTTAATTATGCCATGTCATTGAAAACATATTGTTTAAATAAAAACTGACATATATAATATGTAATAACAAACACTACATACATTTTTTATAGTTTTTAAATTATATTAGCTAATAGTTTGAAAAAATAAAATGAATTATAATTTTATTTTAAAAAAAAAAAAATTAGATGCTATCATTTATAAGCATTTCTACATATTTAAAAAATATATTTATTAAGCATGTTTTATTTTTAATTAAATTTGTACATTACATAGGTAAGTTGCAATTATAAATAGGTTTTTTTTAAAAAAAATGATAAGGGCAAAATAGAAAAGAAAATATTTAATCCCCTTTCTTATTCCTACTTAATCAATTAAACGCAATTTTTATCCATCCAAATATAAAAATACTTTAGTTTCTGTTTATTTATGAACTTATATCTATTTTTAGAATAAACAGTTTTCGCTTATACCCGAACCAAACATAGTCCTATTGGTTGCATTTACTTATTATAGTCTCAACACTATTGAAGACTTAATCTTAATTGTGATCGTCTTCTTGTGATCTGGTTTTTAAATCAAGCTTTAGTGTAATCTACCTACAGGTTTCTCATCGAACACACAGAAAAATCTCCCATAGAGAGGACTCGTAGCATACTGCTATAGAAAAAGAACAATAAACAATTTTTTTTTTTTGTTAACAACTCATTTAAATTTAATTCATTTACTAATAATGTGCAACTCATAAAAAAGTTTCCAGACAGGTCTCCGTGATTGTTTTCTAACGAAAAGGCCAAACAAAGTATTTCTTCAACAATTATTCTTCACTTTCAATGATACCATTACATTCCTCAATAATGAATAAGTATAAAGAAGAATTTTCACAAAGAAAAAGAAAAGGCATAAAGTAGGTATATATCTTCATAAATTGAGAGTCATACCGTGAGAAATCAGAGGTGTTTTCTGGCTCACTTGGGGCTCCATTTAAGTTTCTGCCTCAGAAATGGTGAATCTGATTCAATACAGAAGATAGGAATACTAGATCTCTAGAAGGATCAGCTTCAAACCAAATGCTAGTAGTTTAAGCTCTCTCGAAATCCCTCCATTTTTCCCAGTAACAGACAGCTCAAATATTCCAGAGTTTGCAACAAACAGCAACATCCAATGAATGGTCTAATTTGCCTAGGTGGAGCTTCTATTTGTGTAAAATTACTCAAAGTATCACTAAGGAGTTTTATACTTTAGCAGAGTTGGATGTGAGCTTTTGTTTTTGAGAACTAGAAACTCATATCAGCTTCACATAAGGAGAAGCTCCGGATCTTTCACTTGACAAGTAGAGAAGATATTCTAAAAGCAAAACAAAAAAAGCACCGGCTTTCGCAACAACGGAAGAATTAGCTTCCCAAAGTCTCTCCTTGTCAAGCCTCAAATACTCTCACTACTCTTTCTTCCTTTTCCCTTGTTATACCTTCTCTCACAAGGGAGGAATATCTCTCTACCCAAAGACATTAACACCTCCCTTACTATTTCCTCTCACGAAAATTGCAGAGAGCTTCTAAAAGACAGTTGCAGGTGATTATATCAGGAACCATTCCCTCCTCAATCATTCTCTCCATCAACCCACACGCTTCATCCAAATTTCCAAATTTTCTTAGGCCCTCCATTAGAGTAGTACATGTCACCACACTCACTGAGCTTCTCCTCTTCTCCCACATGAGGTCAAACACCTCCGATGCCCTCTCTATTCTTCCTTCCCGGCACAGAGACTCGATCAGCGCCAAGCAATCGAAGCCCTCTGGCAACGCTCCGCTCCCCAAGAACTCCACCAGAAGGTCCCCGGCCTCTATAGCCCGGCCTTCTTTGCACAACCCGTCGACGACAATCTCGCAGGTGGCGAGCGAGAAGCTGGTCCCAAGATCGAGCATCTCGCGTGCGATCCTGACGCCCTCCGTAAACTTATTTTCGCGGAAGAATCCTCTGATGAGGGTGTTGAAGGTGACGACGTTGGGGTCGCAGCCGAACGAGCGCATCTGGCGGAGCCAGGGCAGCGCGGAGTCGACGCCGGAGCTGCGGCAGGCGCTGGCGATGAGGATGTTGAAGGTAAAGGCGTCGGGGCGGACGCGGTCCTGGCGGGTCATATCGTCGAACAGGCGGAGGGCGTCGGCATGGCGGTCCTAGCGGGCGAAGCCGTGGAGAAGAATGTTGTAGAGGGCGGGGGCGGGGCCGGCGCGGGCGTCGAGAGCGCGGCGGAGGGCGCGGAGGGAGGCGGCGGCGTCGTCGAGGAGGCCGGCGCGGCAGAGGGTGGGGAGGGCGGCGCGGAAGGTGGGCTCGAGGTGGGGGCAGGCGAAGATGGAAGCGTCGGCGCATGGGCAGGGGTGGGAGAGGACGCGGCGGAGGAGAAGGGCGAGGTGCGGGGCGCGGGCAGAGGAGGCGAGGGAGCGAGCGAGGAAGGAGTAGACGGAGTGGTCGGGGCGGAAGGAGTCGAGGGAGGAGGAGGCCCAGAGGAGGATGTGGAGGTCGTAGGGGGAAAGCCGCGGGTGGTGGCGGAGGCGGCCCCGCAGGAGGCGGAGGAGGTCGGCGGAGGAGAAGGACGGGGAAGGCAGGTGGGCGCCGACGAACCGGGCGAGGGCGGATGGCGGATGGCGGGGCCGGAGAGAGGTGGGATAGCGGGAGGGAGAGGACGGGAGGGAGAGACGGGTCGGCTTCCAGGAGGCCATCGAGAGGGAGCGCCGTGGAGGAGTCGTCGTCGGCGGCGGCGGCGGCTTCCCGCTCGGGTTCGGTCAGACGGCGGTGCTTAGCGATCAACGAGGGGAGGCTTTTCGCGAGTCGCCTCTTCGTCGCCATGAATCTCGATTATTAATGATGCCGAGCGAGATCCCTGAGTGTAAATTACACTGCTACTGGTGCCAGCCAAGTTTTGTTTTCCTGTTTAAACTTGTGTTTGGTTAGTTATAAATTATAAACGGTTATTTCAAAAATAGATATAATTTTAGAAATAAATATAGATATAATTAATTTTATATTTGAATAAAATTAAATTATTTTTTAAAATAAAAAAAAAGTATTTCACTATTTAGATTGGAATAGTGACTAAAAAATAAAAAAATAATATTTCTATATTTAGATTAGAATAGTGAAAATAAAAATAAATATAATTTTTAAATAATAATATTTTATCTAGTTAATTAATATAAAAATATTAATTAAATAATAATTTAACTTATTTAATTAATTATTGTTAGATAACTTTAAATATTTATTTATAAAATAATTAACAATAATTATTATTGTTAATGTTAATAAATAATTTAATTAAATATAAATAATTTAATAAAGTAAATAAATAAATATTTAATAGTTAGATAATTAGTTAATAAAATAATTAGATCATTAAAAATATTAAATTAATTAAAGAATTTATATAATAATTAAAATTATATTTACTTTGATTAGGCTTATTCTCAAGTAGAAACAATCTTGTTCCAAAAAAAAAAACTGAAGCAATAGTTTCATTCTTATACTGACTTATTCTAGGAAGATGAGAACTACTGTTTCAATTCATAATCAAACATGTTTGGGAAACAAGGCTGCGTTTAGGGAACAAGACCTTATGCAAGATTAACCTTTCTCTAGGTTTTATATACATTAATTTCTAGGATTAAACCCTAACATGGTTATAATCATACACTATTCTCACAATTACTCTTACTAGCATACTTCTAGATTCAAAAGCAAAGGAAAAGAGAAGAGATCACCATTTTTCGATAGAATCCCACACCTTCGTTTACTTTTTAAAGAAAGTAGGACTTGATCTCCTAAAACTCTAAGAAATCTCCTAAAAATAAGATTAGAATATATAAGAGGCTATTCCATCTCTTTTAAATTCATAAAAACTCAAACTACTAAAAACCCTAAAAAACTTGCCTATTGTTCTTGCTCCAAAACTTGGAGAAGAGGATTCCTCTTCCTTTCTAAGCCTCCTTTGGAGCTTCCTTCCACTCCTTAGCCCTCCAAGAGATCAACTCCTCCAAAATCCTAAGCTAGGGTTTTCCTCAACCAAGCCTCTAGAGAGAGAAACAGAAAAGGGAAAGTGTAAAAGAGAGTGTGTGTGTGTGTTCTCTGTAGTGGAGAAGAGGGGTTTAAGCCACCCTAACCCAAGGTAAACCCACACGTAACCATGGTTCCACCAACTCTGTACTTGCTGTCAGGAGCTTAGAGTACCGGTACACTGGTTGGGGTACCGGTACCCGGGTTCTGGTTCTGGTACGCCAGCACTTGGAATTCTCCAACCTGAGAGTTGAGTTTTTCTGTTTTGTATGGGGTACCGGTACGCGAAGAATGGTTCCGGTACTCCAACACTTTGGGTCACAACCCGAGAGCTTGGTTCCTCCGCTTCCTACATGGTTCCGGTACGTGCCATGGGGTACTTGTACGTCACCCCTGAATTGACAAAAATCCAAGAGCTAGATTTTTCAGCTTTTTATGGAGTTCCGATACACGATTGGAGTACCGGTACACCATGCCTTAGTCTGCAGTTTTGCATATTCTAACTTTTCAAGCTTGCTTCTCGACTCAACTTTGATCCGAATGGCTTTTGCTTCGAACCAACACACTTCTAACTCATTCTTAACAGTATTTTGAACATGCTCGCAGTGATCTAGCCGCACTTTGCTATTTAGCAAAACCCAGTGCACTACACAAGAAGCGCTACAATCTACTCAAGTATAAGGAGAAGTATATACCAAAGAGCAGCACAGGATTGTAAACTAAAGTAAATCTTAGACTAAACTGTATACATAAAAATATTAGGTACAAAATTCATCTCTAGAAAAAATAAATAAAACCAGCTGTTGATACCAGAATTGTCGCCACCCAAGGGAGTGACACGTAGCGTCAAGCATTGGCTAAAGACATCAGTCGACGGAAGAATGAGTCAATTAAAGTAGGATCCGCGCCCCGATCCAAACCGATCTTGGTCGCGTGAGAACATAGCACGCGATGCATGCCATCGGCTGGAGGCATCAGCCGATAGGAGAAGCAGCCGACGAGAAAATTATCGCCTCATCCAGAAGCAATTTCGGCCAAATAAGGACACCAAACCGCCCCAGCCAAACGACGAAGAAGGCGGAGTCAGAATCAGCCTTCGGCTGATCAGGCCAGAGAAGGAAGGCTCTGAAAAGAAGGTACGGAACTCGGGGCGTGAATCTCGCAACGGATTCCGAAACGGCAAGCGGCGTCTAGCATTGGAAAGCGTCGGGGATCATGCGTCGGCGCGATAATAAGGGGATGATCCTAGACGGAAGAACGAATATTATCCTATTTGAGAAAGTTTCGACTCAAAAGGAAGTAGTCGAGGATTTCACGGTGATTTTCTCCAAATCCCGCCGATATTTCAAATCGACGCCTGTAAACGTGGTTCGGGAGTGTATAAATACCCAAACCACTGAAAAAATAAGAGTCCTGCAACCTCGTAAGCCAGGACCACCCTTATACTTTTCATATCTTTCATATATGCATTTACCACTTTCCTAAATAGATTTACCGCATTTTGTATGAGTAATTACTTGTAATCTCTATCTCTTTTCCTCCTTCTTTTATAAAAATATTACTGTGTATAATATTACTATAAAAAATTATTTTATATTATCGTGAAATATCTTTATAAAAAAATATATATTATGAACAATATTTTATAATATTTTTAAGTAATAAATAAAATAATATGGATAAACTTAATATTACTTGCTTGATCTAGGATAGAAATATTTTTGATTATTATTTTATCACTTTTATTTATAAATATTATATAATTATATTATTTTTATATTATATATAATTTTTAGTTATATCAATTCGTAATCATAAAAAAATAATAATTATTATAATAAAATTATTTTTATTATAATTATTAATATTATTATTATTAAATAATTTTCACTCTTTTATTTTTTTCCTAATAATAAAATATTAATTTTATTATTATTTTTTTCTAATCATTCAAAATAAGAAATTAGAAATATTTTTAAAATAAAAACTAGAATTTTTTTTTTTTCCACTAATACGTAGTTTTTCATAAAGACGGTGAATCATTCACCGCTTTTACTTAAAAAGCGGTGAATTATTCACCGCATTTAGCCCTTTTTGCCCCCACAGACCTATTTTTACAAATAAATTTTTTACGGATCTATTTTTATAAAAAACAAATTTAAGAATGATTAATTTTGTAAATAAACCTCCAACATCTCTGCAACTGTAATTATTTCATTTTCTTTATCCATTAGCCTTCTAAAAATAATTATAAGTCCTGCAGCCTACTTCACTTTTTTTTTGAGGTGCTATAATTTTCTCAAAAAAAAAAAAAGAAAAAGTCCTGCAATATTGGTCGAAACCCAAAATTGTCCTTTTTCTTTGCAGTTATTTTTTTTTTATTTTCTGTTACCTTTTTTTTATCATTCTTCATCCAAATCTACACAAAAGACGAGAAAGCAAAACTGAGCGAATAAGAAATTATAGAATATGAGAAATTTAATTTAAATTTAATTAAATTTAAATTATGAATTTTTTAAGTTTTTGATCATTTTTTAAATAGTGTTACTATTAAAGACGAAATCCAATGAAATAAAAATATTACTTAAATAATTTGATATTATCGAATTTAGCGGTGGATTTAGTTTTTGGTTGGGGATCGTAAATTTACAATCAAAGTATTTTTCGACGGATCGCTAAACGTAAAATTTGAAGCTAAAACTGAAAATTATAGCTAGCTGAAGCTAAAAGTTATAGTAAATTAAAGCTGAAAATTAACATCTAGCAAACTAAAATTAAAAATTAAAATTAAATTGATACTGAAAATTAAAACCAAGTTGCTGCTGAAAATTACAGCAAGCTAAAGCTGAATATTATAATCAAGTCGATGCTGAAAATGTACTGCAAGCTGTAGATTTGAAAGAAATTATCATACCCCAATTTGTGGAAAAAACTATGGTGTACTAAATGGTCCAAGGGTTTTTTTGGTTCCACGTAAATTAATGAAAATAGCTTTTAGTGGAAAAAAAAATTTCAGAGGAATTTTCTTTTTTACACCCTTTAATATTTGGTTCCTAGGAAGAGAAAAAATGTTTTCCATCACGATTGTTTAATTGAAAAGAAAAGAAAAAAAAAATAAATAAATAAATATTATATATTTTTTTTTATTTTATATATTAGAGTTAATTACATACGAGTCTCTGTAAACATATCGAATAGCAGATATATTCCTACAAAGTTTAACTTTTCATATTTATTCTTTCAAAAGTCCAATGTTATTTATATATATTCTACCGTCTATCTCTGTTAGAAAAATCTAGTTAACCATAGATTAAATACTTAATCTTAGTTAGTTAGTGAGATAAATTTATCTTTTTATCCTTTCAGATATTTCATTCAGATATTTCTGTATTATTTTTTAGAGGAAAATTTTTGAAAGGACAAAACTGTTATGAATATTTCAAAAGTAAATAGTGAACTAACGATAATAAACCGGAGGGATATATATGAATAACGTTGGACTTTTGAATAAATAAATATGAAAAGTTAAACTTTGTAGAAAAATATGTGCTATTCGATATGTTTACAGGAGCCATATGTAATTAATCCCATATATTATATATACCATACTACATGTATTATTATTATAGTTTATATTTATAAATAAAATATATTTTAAATATTTTATATGATAAATATGGAATATAATATATATATATAAAATAGCATATTTATATATAAAACAAAATATTATCATTATATATAGAGAGAGTCCGGCTACTATATTTGTAAAAATACTAATTTTGTAAGTTTTTTATTATTAAATCTAACCTTTGACTAATTCTACCTTTTAGCTAGATCATGCTATTATACCAACCATCTACTAAACTTAAAAGATCTACTATCATCCTAACTACACATTCTTTCATCTAAGAACTAAAAACCTACGAACACTTATAACTTCATACTTAAAAATATATATATATATATATATATATATATATATATATATATAAAAAGAGGTTCACGGTGGGACCTCCCACGCGGTCCACAGGAATCCAACATTCTCGTGGACAACGATAACATCCTCCCACTTCATTTTTCTTGTAAAAGAAGGAGAGAACGAACAGTTTAGATAAATTTTACAGGAAACCAAACACGCCCCAAGCTTCAAAGCAAATAGAAGTTGAAAAATTAAAATTTGATATTATTTTCAAGTCCATTACCAATTAAACAAAAGGTTCTAATTCTAAAACTAAGAATAAAAAGGAAGCACTTCTTATATTAATTAAGAGAAAAGTAGCTACTTTACATAAAATTACTTCAAAAGAGCATGAGAATACATTATTTTTATATGAAAAAATGAGCTATGATTAAGCTAATTTGTAGCACAAGCAAGAAAAAGCATCAAATCAAAAAATTAGTAATAGATCTATAAGACCAAGTTCTCAACTTTTTTGGAAATATAACAAAGTAGAGCCCTAAATTTGCCCAAATTAGGGTGCACTAAAATAAAATTAATCACAAAATCTGCAATCTAACCGCAAATCGGATAAAAATCGACAGGAGAAACATAGCAAATCCCCCAAATTCTCTATCGACGCGATCTAACCTCGAATCCGAGGTGATGAAGACGATGATGCAAAGATTGATGAAGACGATGATGCAAAGATTAAGTGAGGACCGATGAAGCCGAATCAATAAAAGAGACGGTGTGGAGGAGATGAAGGGCACGGAGACGAGGGCGACGGAGAGGAGGGAGGCGGCACAGCGGAAGGGTCACGACAAGAAGGAGGAAATGACGAGCTAGGGTAAAGAAAAGGGATTTTACCCTATAAATTTTATTTATTTAATTTTAATACGTGAAAAGACAAAAAATTACAACTGTTTATATGTATAATATTGAATAAGTAAGGGCATAATGGTCCAATATAATAAATAATGGTGTTAGTCGGTGGAAAAAAAAAAAAAAAAGAGGGAAGTGTGATGGCCGGATGTATGGGAATTTTTTTGCGGCGTTGCCGTTAAAGTTTGGATTTTTTCCCCACGACACAATATTGTCACCATATCTTTATATTGGTGACGACAATCGTTGTCACCATGTAATAATTATGAATTCGAAACTGAATATTTAAAATTTAAATAGTTTTCGAAATTAATAATTGGTAGAAATAGTTTATTAATAGTGTAAAAGTGATTCAAAAATATCGACTTTTAATCGGGGTCTGGTCTCGAAAATCTGAGATCACCAGTGTGACCGTCTCGTCGTACCAACAAAGATTGATATTCACATATTTTCGATCCGACGGTCGGATCTTCCGCAAAGCAGCGAAGAAAAGCAGGGCCCACAACTTAAGTTGTGAATAGTAACCCCTGAATTCTGTCCCCTCTCGATCAACCGTCAGTCATTTCACTGTCTAAAATCTAAACATAGTAGTGTGAGTAGTCAATTCTAGCTGATGTTCTGAATGCAATGGCACTGACGAAATTCGCGTTTTGCGATTCTGGTGCATCGAAGTGCGTGTAATACAGTAAAATGCACTGTATATTATGGCCCGAGATTTTATTCGAGCACCAAATCAAACAAGCAAGAGCACTATTTGATAGGTCTCGACGAGCCGGACGTCGTGGCGAAGTCCATTTCGCAATTCGACGAACCGCTTGTCTTGAAATGCGCGAAAAGTGTCGAAAAACCAATCTTTTCTATTAAAACCTATACTTTTCTTAGATCATAAGTTTTAGGGCTTTAAGGCTAGGGTTCTTATTGCAAAATGGACCTACAGTAGGGGTCTTAGGGCTGGAGGGTGTTTGTGCAGGGACCTAAGAGCAGTTTTTGCAAAAAAAACACATGTGCCCGTTGTGGCTTTTGGGATGCTTCGTGGAGAGGCGTTTGAAGAATCCCAGGGGACTCCTTGTAACTGAAAACATGCCATTTAAGCTCTCCAAACGCCAGAGTTCCTCCTGAATCCGAAGTTGCCGAGGAGGAGCCAAGACGTTAAGTTTCTTCCTTGAACTCGGTGGAGAAGGAAGCCAGCTTTTGGGGTCTTCTTCCAGAGCACTCCGAGGACTCCCTCTACTCCCAGAAGCTGAGCCCTGGTGACCCCGGGCTTGCCGTGGCCGCGCGACGCGGGGGGGAAGCAAACCGGCTTCATCTTTCTTCTCCAACTCCGGCAAGGTAGGTTTCCCAAGTTCCTCTGGTTTTTAGCACCTGAGACCCTTGGAAGTCGACTCTGTAGAGTCTAAGATACTCCAGGTCAAGTCCCAACTCCTGGGATGTCCCCGGTTGCCGGCGGGAGAAAGATCTTCGCTGGAACCCTAATTTGCTCCGCCGCGGCCGTGCGTCGCAACCGGTGACTCAAACGCAAAGATAAAATGATGGCCTTATACTGTAGGACATGAGGATCACTTCCTCAAAATTTGAGGAAGTTTGGTCAAGTGGGTGAGCAGCAAACCGAAACCCTAGTTTTCGGGTTTTTAAGGTTTGGCCGAGCTTTTTGCTCCGGCGTCGGCGTCGCTCCCCACCGCCGGCCACTTGCCCGAGAAGCTTCTTTGGTGTGAGAGGAGTTCAACCATGACCTTGCATGGCATCCATGCAGCCCAAATATGGGGGTGCCATGGATGACCCGAGATCGGGCTCAAGCTTCGATGGCCGGCTTTCCGGCCGTCGCCGATGGGGAGGGCATGGCCAGGAAGTTTTTTGGGACCAAGAGGGTCCCATCTATGCTCTTCTATGGAGCCCATGCAGCCTAGTGGGAGATCCGCCATTAACGGTCGAGCTCGAGATCAACAATGGCGAGTTTGCGCTGCCGCCGCCGCCGCCGTGTCCTGTCGCCGGGCATGGGTCCAGGTAAAGCTCAGAGGAGTAAGTTGCACCTGCTGGTGCATTTGTTTGAGGCCCAGAGCCCCGGAATGGGAATTTGCCATTTTCGGGTCCATGGAGTCATCTTCTTCGTTTTCTTCTTCTTGTTTCTCACCAGCCGTGAGAGCAAGATGGACCCAGACTTTCTAGGGATGCTCCTGCAGCTTCGAAGAGCATTTCCCTCCATCTTAGAAGCTCCCAGGTCCCCCTCTGCAGAGAACTGGTTTGGGCCAAGCTTGGTTGCTTGTTAATGAGTTGTGCCCACTAGGTGTTTGATGAAGTGCCCCAATGAACTCAATTTCAAAATCCGAGCATCCAACCAATATGAAGTTTTCTCCGCACACTCCCCTGAGCTTGATGCTCACTTCAGATCCAATTCTTGGGCTGTGTGGTTTTGTGTGGAGCATTATTGAAGAGAGTAGAGCATAGAAACTTGGATCCTTTGATCCTGCTGCTTGTAGGTTTTACCAGAGAAAGCACCGGAATCCCTGTGATGTCCAGAGAGGGATGCTCAACTTTGTTTGATGTTGGCTCAAGCAGAAATTAAGTTTGAGTTAATTAAAGTCTCATGAAGGATGGTTTGGACATGGGGCTGTTCTAGGTGTTTTGTGACTTCGCGGCAGTGAGCTTCTGGCTAATTTGAGGTCACTGAACGCGATGCTCACCTCAGAAATTGTTTTGGTCGAGTAGAAAAATTAAAAATGCAATTTAGCCTATGTTAGCAAGTAATTCATGGGCCAAAGTTTTCCTCGGGATCCGTGCTGTTGCCAAATAGTGAGCACGGTGTTCAGCGAGTCGAGGGCCACCTACTGGTGGTGACGGATTGTTAAAATAATGTTTCAATAACTAGAACGAGCGAAAACGGCTCTCTAACACTCGTAGAAGTGTGATTTTTGGAAACCCTAGGGGTCTAAACGCAATTGTAACCTCACGTGCTATCTTGGACTGTGTGTCCATGATCTCTAAGCTTTTCGTAGGGATCGAACGGCTCTCGTTGAGCAGAAATTGATTATTGGTCCGTAAATCGACAAAATCGTCGGTTTAACGGCATCCCGGTGTTAATCACGCAATTCAATGAATTGCGGCGATTACGCCTTGCTGTCTGATGTGTCCCAATAGAATCTGGTTGAGCCAGCGGCATAGGGTTGATGCCCGTATCTCCCGAAAATCTAAAATGAATTTTCGGGAGGGGTATTTTGGTAAATTTGGCGTTAATCTGGAAATGATCTAGGTTTAAGTAAGAATAGTGAGTCTGTGGTTTGGGTATGTGTGAGTTGTTCCCTGATCCAAACATATGATTCAGGTTGGCACAGTCTTCGAGCATTCTGTTGGAGTCGATAGTTCACCTGCAGACAGGTGGGTTTATCTTCGGTCCGGGCTTTATCATTTCAGCCCTCTGGGGTATCGTAATTGGTCGGACCTCTGTTCTTGTTATTGCCTAGATTTCTTATTGAGCTTGCCTTTTATTTATCAGCATTACCTCATATTGCTAGTTTTGACTTACTTATGATCTTTATCAGTTATCAGTTTATATTATCTCCTGCATTATTGATCCTTAGCTTGCTTCCAGATATTATGATTTTATTCCTGGACATTTGCCATGCTTGATTGGTCATTAGCTAGCTTGCACACCTTTACTTGATTATCAGTATATCCTGATCCATGTTATAGAGATTGTTCAGTTATATCTTGCATATGTTGAGATTCAATTGGCTTTCTACCATTGCATTCCTGTTGGGATTTTTCTTGGCTTGTTGCCATTTACCATGAGTCGAGATTTGTTGGCTTTCAGCTATTGCATCCCTGTTGGGATTTCCCGGCTTATTGCCGATTACCCGGTCTGTGGACTGTGAGCTTGAGCATTAGCATTTTGATCTCCACATAGCCAGCTGTTCTTTCACGTACACTAGCGGAATTGCTACCCGCAGCGGTGTACTTTACCGGTAAAGTGGTTAGCAGTGGCGACCCGTGAGCCCAGAGGGTTATGACAGCAGATTAGTGTACAGGTGGAATTTTGCCTGAGGTCTTGTTGACCAATATGGTGGCTTTGATTGGGTACTTGGTTGTTCTACCTTTGATGCATTGATTGTCTGTTTAGCATGCTTAGTCATTATACTCCAGTGTTTGCTCAGTTTCATTCGGTACTTACATCAGCATGCTCCTATTATGATCTATATCTGCTTTGCTTATTGTTGATATTATCCGCACCATGATCTACATTATGCTAGTCACGCCCCGGGGTCGAAACTGCGACACGGGCTCGCCAACAGATCCGCCGTCGACACGGGAAGCCCCGCACCGACGAAGCGTCTAACCTGCAAAAGATAGAACTACAGCTACACAGATATCAGAGCGGAAAATGAAAGCTGTAATATAAAATCAAACTACTACAAAGCTGAAATAAATACAAAGTCCATCTCATGTAGTGGCCCTGATTCCCATGCAACGTTCTTCCGATGAATCCATTGTTGGAGCACCTAGTGTTGGTGTATCTGGCCCATGGTGCATCAATGGGATGCCACAGATGGACCCTTTGAGATATTTTAGCTGTGTTGGCCTTCGGCTGGGTTTGCCGAAATTTCGGAAAAGAATTAGGCCCAACAGAGGTCGGAAATGGATTCAGCACGGAAAAACGCTTGAAAACAGCTATTTGCTTGTTGGATTCTGAGTCCGGATGCCCAAAAACGGACTCCCGGAAGTTTTCAGTGGGTTTTGGTGCATGGGAGGGGCCGTAGACTCCCGGCATGCCACGTGGCGGCCTATCATTGGCCGGTTTACGGCGCGCGGTCCACAGAGCAGCGCGGCGGGGTGCACAGACCCGGCGCAGGGACACGTGGCACCGCCTGATTGGCAGGCGCAAGGCGCGCGGTCTACCGGGTGAGCGCGGCGGTGCATGGACCAAGGCGGGGGCACGTGGCAGCCTCCGGTTGGTCGGTGCACGCGGCGCGGTCCACGGAATTCCGAAGTAGAATGTGTGGACCGGGTGTAGGGGACACGTGTCACTTTCTGATTTGCGGGCGCACCAAGCGCGGTGCACGGGGCTTGGGCTGGCGCCTCGGGGCGCGTGCGCACGACGGGGCCATGCCGGCGACCGGCGGGGCCGCCAACCGGTTGGCGGGTCAACCGGGTGGCCACGTGTCACCGCCTGATTGGCAGGCGCCAACCGCCTTCCTGTGCGGGGGAGGGCCACGTGGCAGCCTAGGTGTGGCCCGCGCAGCTATTTGCTGTTCGGCGGGCCACGTGGCGGCACCAGGTGGATTCGGGCGTGAACAGTGTTGGGCCGGCCCAACACTGTAGCCGCCCGAATGTTCCGGGCGCCCGAAAGTTGGGCCCAAAAGCCCAATGACTTGTTTTTTTGGCTTTTTCCGGGTGAGGCCTATAAATAGGCCTCTTGGGCCTCGCCTTGGAGCCTTTTCCCGAGGGTTTCTCCACTTGTGTTCTTCACCAAAGTTGTTTCTCTCCCTCTTGTGCATCTTTTGGCGGAAGTTCAGGATTTTTGGAGGCCGCGACGATGGCGACTTCTGCATCGGGGTGCGGAGCGACGATTTACTGTTGGAGTCCCATTTTCGTCGCAGTTTAGTCTGGGAGGTCTACCGGGCTACCCCGATGTTATTTTTGGACGATTTCTGTGGTGACGGTTTCGTAAGAGGTAAATCTACATTTTCCGTGTTGGACACTATTTCTGGATCCGAGCTTTTCTTAGGGTTCTGGGTACATTTTTAACCCCCTTTGCGACTGTTGGTTAAATTGGACAGCACCTTCTTGTCGGATTTTTATCTCCTCATCCGGACATCGGAATTCAACGTTTCAGGACTCTATCGACATCTACTCTTCGCGAGGATCGCCGTCATATTTTTATTGGAATTTTTGGAGGAGGTTTTTCAGGTGAAAATTTCGTGTTAATGGGACTGTTCACCACAGATTTTGGGAATGTGTAATTTTTGTGGATTAAAGTGTAATTTTGGTGTATGTTTGTACCCAGGAGGTTGTGAGCACTTCTACCGTGTTGTTGGCTTGGTGGGATTTGTGATTTGACTGTTTTGGGCTTTCTCAGCTGTACGTTTCCGTGCAATTAGCACTTTCAGGTGGGTGACCTTGCTTCCAAGAACTCTGGACTGTGTACTAATTCTATGTGTGTAGGATCATGCATGTTAGAAATTGGAGTAATAGCATGTGTAAAACTGCATGTTGTATCTTGTATATCAGTTGTTGAATCTTTTGATTCCTACTTTATGTTAAGTAGTGAAATATTGGAACTTGACCTAGCACCCCTGTCATATGCATCTTGTTCAGCCAGTCTGTAGAAAACTCCAACTTGGGCTAGGTTTTTATTGCTCTAGACATTCTACATCACGATACTTCATTTCACTATGGACTTAGCTTTTCCTCGCCCGAGTTGTGGGCCGAGAGGTCGGGTGGTTGTGGGATGCATTTGCACTCGTGTCTGGGGACCGAGTGGAGTTGATAGCAGTCTGTAGATCTGATTTTCTTTGGGAGAGTGATAGTGATGGTAGATCTGGGTTCTTGGAAGCTGTCAGAGTGACAGTGAGTCTCATCTGTGTAGATTCCAGCCAGTGAGTGAGTCAGTGATTTGTTGGTTAGCCGATCTTGTTGATCGAGGATTTGGATCATAGCCTGCATGAGCCACATTTGAGCTTTACAGAGATACTTGTTATGGGTTACTTTGACTCGAGCGGGTCGCTCCCCTCGAGTGCCACTCCGGAGTAGGCGAGACCGGGTTGTTGTACCGGCGAGTTTGAGCTTTTCTACCGCGACTTGTTGTTGCATTTGTCCCTCTGGCTGTGCTTGTGTTGGCAGTCATGGACGCCCTACGTAAGTCCACTCCTCCGGGACGTAACGGTAGTAGGTTGGCGCAGGTTTGACTGGACCCGATGAGGCAGTCAGTTTAGATTGGGTGATCAGAGACGAGGGTTAGTTGTGGCATCATGTTCTTTCGGTTCCACTGTTGAGCATCTAGATAGAGGCATAGTAGCTGTAGAGTTACTTTTCCCAGCTTTTCTTACAGCACTCCATATGTTACTTTATGCCTCTAGTAGACTTAGTGGACAGACCGTCGGGCTTGTTGGCGGCACCCACTGAGAACTACTGTGGGATGTAGTTCTCACACCCGTCGTGGTGTCTTCTCCCCAGGGACTTCTGCTCCGGTTCCTGCAGCTCCAGTTGCTGATCCAGCTCCTTCTGGCCGAGGTAAGGGAGTCGCGAGATAGTTCCCTTCCTGTCATCTTCAGTGTGTGAGTAGATGTACCCCTGTACTATTTTGGAGTGTGTTATGTCGAGTGACTTTTGTAGTGAGATATCGAGTTGTACCTTTCTTTTCTGCTTTTCTGAGAGACTCTTGTTTTCTGGTGAGGTTGGTCTGTATATTGGTGAGTTGTAGTTATATTTTATGTCTTTTATTTCAGCTTTTACTATTTCAGCTCTGATATCTGCTAGTGTAGATGTTTCTTTGCAGGTTAGTCGCTACGCCTATACGGGGCTTCCCATATGGGCGGCGGATCTGTTGACGAGCCCGGGGCGCAGTATCGACCCCGGGGCGTGACAGATTAGAGTGGTATCAGAGCCTAGGATGTAGGTCTTGGAGGACTTAGGAACCCTAGGCTTGTGGTTGGACCCTAGGATGACTCGCGTGAGAGCCGTGATTTTAGCGAGAGTCCTGATTGGATTTCTAACTCTCCCGAGCGGTTCGGGATGAGTGATTGACATGTCTTCCTTCGGTGGCAACTATGTTGGCTGCAGACAACATAGTACTTCTGGAAGGGGGACATGCCTTCTGACTTTCGCTAGATTGGGTCGAGTGATGATTTGGGTTTTGACTGTTTGCCTTGTCCCTCAGGTGGGGATGCCTCCTCGACGCTCAATGGTGACGTGTTCGCAGCCTTCGTCCTCTGAGCCCGAGCAGGAGGACTCGGGGCAGGGACAGCAGAGCGAGGTTCTGGAGCTCCGTGCCCAGATGGCACAGTTGGCTGAGGCGTCTCGACGCCAGGAGGAGGCTGTGAGTCGGTTGACGCTCTTGTTGGAGCAGAGAGCGCAGCCGGCGGTAGCACCCCCTGAGAGTTCACCGGTGCCTTCTTCCCCTGTTGTGGCACCCTCTGTTGTGCAGCCTGCACCAGCAGTTCCTGCTGAGCCAGTTTCCAGTAGGCCACCGTCTGGGACGACGGGATCTTTGACTTTGGCAGAGCAGCGGGTGATGGTGGATCTTTTGATGAGGTTTCGCAAGTTTGATCCACCCCGCTTTTCGGGTATGAGTGCTGAGCCGTGGGAGGCTGAGTCTTGGGTTACGGCCATGGAGCGCCATTTCGAGAGCCTTTTTATTGATGAGAGGTTTCGAGTTCTGTTGGCTACTCATTTTCTGGAGAGCAACGCCGAGGCATGGTGGCGGCGTGTACGACCCGCAGGTCCGCCTGGGACCCTGTTTATCTCATGGGCAGAGTTTCGCGGTATGCTTCTTGGGGCCTTCTTTCCTGAGAGTGTTCGACAGAGTTTGGAGGAGCAGCTGAGGAATCTCCGCCAGGGAGATAGGCCCGTACACATGTACATAGCCGATTTCAATCGGCTGTTAGCTTGTATGCCCCACGTGGCCAGAGATGAGACCCACCGGATCTACATGTTTGAGAGAGGGTTGCGTCGGGACATTTATCAGTTGGTCTGCTCCCGTAGATTACAGACTTTGGAGGCCTCAATGGAGCAGGCACTTTATGTGGAGAGTGGAGAGGCAGTGATGGCAGAGGTGGCTCCAGCCCCCGTAGTGATTTCTGGGGCGAAGCGCCCGGCACCGTTGGAGGAGGAGCAGTCGAGTAGGCAGAGATCAGAGGCGTCTCGTCAGCCTCAGCAGCAGCAGCGTCGACCACCTCGGCCGCAGCAGTCTTCGCAGCAGCAGCAGACTTCACTGCAGCCACGCCCTGACCGATGTATCATTTGTGGGGGACCACACCCACTGACCCTGTGCCCGCAGAGTCAGGGCCGCTGTTTCCGTTGCGGGCAGACCGGTCACTTCGCGAGGGCGTGCCCCAGGGAAGGTTATCTAGCTCCTTCTGTTTCAGCATCCTTTGTTCCTCGTCAGTCGGCAGGACCTTCGGCGGCCTCCGGTAGGCCAGACTTTGCTTCATCATCCTCGCGATAGCCAGAGCGACATCCCCCGGCGCCGAGCGGTCGAGTCTATGCCGCTCAGGTAGAGGATGCTACGGCAGCAGAGCATGTCGTCGCAGGTATTATTTTGATTTCTGCAGTTCGTACTCGTACTCTCTTTGATACCGGTGCATCGCATTCATTTATCAGTAGAGCATTTGCATCCCTACATGGTATAGAGGTAGTTTCTTTATCGCATGCATTAGAGGTTCAGATACCAGATCATGTCTTGCATGTCGAGGAGTATTGTAGGGTTTGCCCTGTGCAGTTGGGATCCTGGATTTTGCCGGCAGACTTGCTTGTCTTGCGGCAGCTCCAGGATTTCGACGTCGTGCTAGGTATGGTTTGGTTGTCGAGGTACTATGCTATTATAGACTGCAGAGAGAGGACGGTGACCCTCCGTGAGCCGGGACAGGAGGAGTTTGTGTACCGAGGCTGTCAGAGTTCCTTATTTGCGGTGATGATTTCTTCAGCGAGAGTTAGGCGGATGATTAGCAGAGGCTGCACCGCTTTCTTAGCGACGATTGTGGAGGTCCCTACGGCGGCACTGGGACTCGAGGATATTCCTGTTGTCCGCGAGATCCCAGATATGTTTCCCCCTGAGTTGACGACTATGCCGCCGGAGAGGGAGATAGAGTTTGTGATTGATGTGGTACCCGGAACCGCACCAATCTCAAGGACACCCTATAGGGTGGCGCCTGCCGTGTTGAGGGAGTTGAAGGCCCAGCTTCAGGATCTGATGGACAGGGGCTTTGGCAGGCCCAGTGTTTCTCCGTGAGGAGCGCCCGTTGCAGATTCTTTCTCGAGAGGTGAGGGAATTGCGCAATCGGGCCATCCCGTATGTGAAGATTTTTGGAGCAATCACGAGGAGCGTGAGGCTACTTGAGAGCTGCCTACCCTTTTCTGTTCGAGACTACTGGTTGAGGTACGCCTGTTCTACCTTACTTTGTTTCGAGGACGAAACTTCCTTTTAGTGGGGGAGGATGTAGTGGCCCTGATTCCCATGCAACGTTCTTCCGATGAATCCATTGTTGGAGCACCTAGTGTTGGTGTATCTGGCCCATGGTGCATCAATGGGATGCCACAGATGGACCCTTTGAGATATTTTAGCTGTGTTGGCCTTCGGCTAGGTTTGCCGAAATTTCGGAAAAGAATTAGGCCCAACAGAGGTCGGAAATGGATTCAGCACGGAAAAACGCTTGAAAACGGCTATTTGCTTGTTGGATTCTGAGTCCGGATGCCCAAAAACGGACTCCCGAAAGTTTTCAGTGGGTTTTGGTGCATGGGAGGGGCCGTAGACCGCCGGCATGCCACGTGGCGGCCTATCATTGGCCAGTTTACGGCGCGCGGTCCACAGAGCAGCGCGGCGGGGTGCACAGACCCGGCGTAGGGACACGTGCCACCGCCTGATTGGCGGGCGCAAGGCGCGCGGTCTACCGGGTGAGCGCGGCGGTGCATGGACCAAGGCGGGGGCACGTGGCAGCCTCCGGTTGGTCGGTGCACGCGGCGCGGTCCACGAAATTCCGAAGTGGAATGCGTGGACCGGGTGTAGGGGACACGTGTCGCTTTCTGATTTGCGGGCGCACCGAGCGCGGTGCACGGAGCCTGGGCTGGCGCCTCGGGGCGCGTGCGCACGACGGGGCCATGCCGCGCAACCGGCGGGGCCGCCGACCGGCTGGCGGGTCAACCGGGTGGCCACGTGTCACCGCCTGATTGGCGGGCGCCAACCGCCTTCCTGTGCGGGGGAGGGCCACGTGGCAGCCTGGGTGTGGCCCGCGCAGCTGTTTGCTGTTCGGCGGGCCACGTGGCGGCACCAGGTGGATTCGGGCGTGAACAGTGTTGGGCCGGCCCAACACTGTAGCCGCCCGAATGTTCCGGGCGCCCGAAAGTTGGGCCCAAAAGCCCAATGACTTGTTTTTTTGGCTTTTTCCGGGTGAGGCCTATAAATAGGCCTCTTGGGCCTCGCCTTGGAGCCTTTTCCCGAGGGTTTCTACACTTGTGTTCTTCACCAAAGTTGTTTCTCTCCCTCTTGTGCATCTTTTGGCAGAAGTTCAGGATTTTTGGAGGCCGCCACGACGGCGACTTCTGCATCGGGGTGCGGAGCGACGATTTACTGTTGGAGTCCCATTTTCGTCGCAGTTTAGTCTAGGAGGTCTACCGGGCTACCCCGACGTTATTTTTGGACGATTTCTGCAGTGACGGCTTCGTAAGAGGTAAATCTACATTTTCCGTGTTGGAAACTTTTTCTGGATCCGAGCTTTTCTTAGGGTTCTGGGTACATTTTTAACCCCCTTTGCGACTGTTGGTTAAATTGGACAGCACCTTCTTGTCGGATTTTTATCTCCTCATCCGAACATCGGAATTCAACGTTTCAGGACTCTATCGACATCTACTCTTTGTGAGGATCGCCGTCATATTTTTATTGGAATTTTTGGAGGAGGTTTTTCAGGTGAAAATTTCGTGTTAATGGGACTGTTCACCACAGATTTTGGGAATGTGGAATTTTTGTGGATTAAAGTGTAATTTTGGTGTATGTTTGTACCCAGGAGGTTGTGAGCACTTCTACCGTGTTGTTGGCTTGGTGGGATTTGTGATTTGACTATTTTGGGCTTTCTCAGCTGTACGTTTTCGTGCAGTTAGCACTTTCAGGTGGGTGACCTTGCTTCCAAGAACTCTGGACTGTGTACTAATTCTATGTGTTAGGATCATGCATGTTAGAAATTGGAGTAATAGCATGTGTAAAACTGTATGTTGTATCTTGTATATCAGTTGTTGAATCTTTTGATTCCTACTTTATGTTAAGTAGTGAAATCTTGGAACTTGACCTAGCACCCCTGTCATATGCATCTTGTTCAGCCAGTCTGTAGAAAACTCCAACTTGGGCTAGGTTTTTATTGCTCTAGACATTCCACATCACGATACTTCATTTCACTATGGACTTAGCTTTTCCTCGCCCGAGTTGTGGGCCGAGAGGTCGGGTGGTTGTGGGATGCATTTGCACTCGTGTCTGGGGACCGAGTGGAGTTGATAGCAGTCTGTAGATCTGATTTTCTTTGAGAGAGTGATAGTGATGGTAGATCTGGGTTCTTGGAAGCTGTCAGAGTGACAGTGAGTCTCAGCTGTGTAGATTCCAGCCAGTGAGTGAGTCAGTGATTTGTTGGTTAGCCGATCTTGTTGATCGAGGATTTGGATCATAGCCTGCATGAGCCACATTTGAGCTTTACAGAGATACTTGTTATGGGTTACTTTGACTCGAGCGGGTCACTCCCCTCGAGTGCCACTCCGGAGTAGGCGAGACCGGGTTGTTGTACCGGCGAGTTTGAGCTTTTCTACCGTGACTTGTTGTTGCATTTGTCCCTCTGGCTGTGCTTGTGTTGGCAGTCATGGACGCCCTACGTAAGTCCGCTCCTCCGGGACGTAACGGCAGTAGGTTGGCGCAGGTTTGACTGGACCCGATGAGGCAGTCAGTTTAGATTGGGTGATCAGAGACGAGGGTTAGTTGTGGCATCATGTTCTTTCGGTTCCACTGTTGAGCATCTAGATAGAGGCATAGTAGCTGTAGAGTTACTTTTCCCAGCTTTTCTTACAGCACTGCATATGTTACTTTATGCCTCTAGTAGACTTAGTGGGCAGACCGTCGGGCTTGTTGGCGGCACCCACTGAGAACTACTGTGGGATGTAGTTCTCACACCCGTCGTGGTGTCTTCTCCTCAGGGACTTCTGCTCCGGTTCCTGCAGCTCCAGTTGCTGATCCAGCTCCTTCTGACCGAGGTAAGGGAGTCGCGAGATAGTTCCCTTCCTGTCATCTTCAGTGTGTGAGTAGATGTACCCCTGTACTATTTTGGAGTGTGTTATGTCGAGTGACTTTTGTAGTGAGATATCGAGTTGTACCTTTCTTTTCTGCTTTTCTGAGAGACTCTTGTTTTCTGCTGAGGTTGGTCTGTATATTGGTGAGTTGTAGTTATATTTTATGTCTTTTATTTCAGCTTTTACTATTTCAGCTCTGATATCTGCTAGTGTAGATGTTTCTTTGTAGGTTAGTCGCTACGCCTATACGGGGCTTCCCATATGGGCGGCGGATCTGTTGACGAGCCCGGGGCGCAGTATCGACCCCGGGGCGTGACAATCTCCCCAAATACCTGAATAATACAAGGTCAGATACAAATAAAAATCCACCTATACAACATCTACGAATCCAAAAAGGGAGATAACTAAAAACTAGAAATATAACCAATCCCACAATCCGGGATGGTACATCTACCTCACTCTAAAGGAACAATGCTGGTAGGGAACTATCTCGCGACTCCCTGTCCTCGGTCCGTCGAGCCAGCTCGGGCAGGAACAGAAGAAAAAGCCTCAGCAACCTGTCACCGACAGAGGGTGTGAGAACTACATCCTACAGTAGTTCTCAGTGGGTACCGTCTCCAAGACCCACGGTCTGCCCACTAAGTCTACTAGAGGCATAAGATAACAGAAAAAGACTGTGATAAGAAAAGTAAGCTGGAAAAGCATCTACAGCTATCATGCCTCTATCTACTATGCTCAAGGGGAAAAACACAGATGATGGTATGCATCCACTCGATACTGCTAATGTGTCATAAGTACTATGCTCAATAAAAACTCTACTAAGACACATGCTATGCAACCACTCACTCATAGTAACCCAAATCTCAGTGACTGCCACATAGGGTCCAGTCAAGCCTGCGCCAAACCTACTGCCACCTCATCCTCACTGGAACGGGACTTACGTAGGGCGTCCCACACGGACTATCAGAAGCGAACTCTAGTGTATCAACTAGTCGCACACATCGCAGCCTCGTCAGGCTCGGTATCATCATCGCACCCGGGGCGTAGCTCGTGGGGAGCGACCCCACCGAACTCAAGTATCACATCTGTCTCACTGTCTCAATATGCGGCACATGCAGGCTATAATCCACGATCAAACAGATCGGTAACTCAAATACCCAAAAACCATCACTCAGTCGGAGAACCCTCCACGACTTAATGTCACAACACTAACCCACTAACAGAAGATACAACACAGCTGGGACCGCCGTCAATCCAAACGGCTTCCTAAAAGACACCCCACTCATAGGCGAGAAGAACCGACTGACGCAGCAAAGGTCCGAGAATCCCGTTAGGCCGGTGCCTAGAACCCCAATCAAACAAGAACAGACTCTAGGCTCAGCCTATCGAAGTTCTCGATCCTTTACCGTTCAGGGATTCGGCCCCTCTCGGTTAAAGTGGGAAACCAACACAACACACCAAACTCACGGGCTGGAGATGCTCAACAGCCAGAACCGCGAAGGGTCCGAAAACCCCGGGAAACTAATACCTACGACCCCAATCAAACAAGAACAGGCTATAGGCGTAGCCTCCCGTTGTTTTCGACCCAAGAAAGAAATCAGCCCTTAGAACCCAGATCACTCACCCCTGTCGGGTGAGGAACAATTTAGGAGAAAATATGACATTTATTATAAAATACCGTCTTGAATTAAGAAAACCAACTTGTATAGATTTTAGTTCTTGAGAAAATCAGTTAAAAATAAGTTTATTTTCCGGACTCCAAGGGTTAATGCCACCGCCCAATCAAACAAGAACAGGCTTCGGCGACCCCTAGAAATTCGGAAGGAAAAACACTGGTTTACTAAAATCATGAGTGTCCAAAAATATTCTGGGTTCAAGGTCCTAATAACACACGCTCACCACGATCACAACGTGGTGGTGAAGACCAAAACAGAGAAATACCCAAAGATCCGGGACCACCGTTTACCCAAAACGGTTCCCAAAACACTAACACTGACCTAACACAGCTACCAGACCCCACTCAGCCCCCAGGCCCGAGTGCAACACACGTCCCACAATGTCCTGACCACTCGGTCCACTACCCGGGCGAGGAACTCTATGTCCAGAAAGAAATGCAATGTGTGGGATGTCTAAAGCACAAAAGAACCTAGCCCAGATTAAGGTTCTCTATTGGTCTGGTTAAACACATGCAACATATGACAAGGGTGCTAGTCAAGGTTCTAATAAAACACTTATTCTAGCATGCTGAATCCTATCATAATAGAATTAGAAGGAAGTCCGCAGACTTGGAGAGAAAAACCAACCCACCTCGGTTTGCCACCAATTGCTCGTAGACACTTGCAATTGGGCTCCGCGCGATTACCTTGCCTCCGCGTGGTCCGCACGCAAAACGAAGCACGCCGCCGGAGTCCGCACGCAAAACGGAGCACGCTGCCGGAGTCCGCACGCAAAACGGAGCACGGTGCCGGAGTTCGAACGCAAAACGGAGCATGGTGCTAGAATCCGCACGCAAAACGGTGTCCGCACGCAAAACAGTGCACGCCGCCGGAGTCCGCACGCAAAACGGAGCAGTAAAACACGGTCCCTAACACGCAAAAGAGCATGGGTCAAATCCAATGTCCAAAAGGACGCCCCAAAACTGTGCCAAAAACACCGCAAAAACAACACGCGGGACCCACCTCGACAGCGTCGCGCCGCCCAACCGGCCTCTTGGAACACCTCGCGCGCTCCGCGAGGTCCACGACGCACCGCCGCACCCCACGAAATCCCCTCCCTCACTCTCTCTCGCGCTCGGTTGGAGAAGAAAAGGAAGAAGAAGAGAGGAGAAAAGGTGCTCGGGTGGAGAAGAAAGAAAAGAAAAAAAAAGAAGGAGGAGGGGAGAGGTGTAGACCCGGTCCACGGGCCCCCCAATGGGAGCCCGCCACCTGGCGGTCCACCTCACAGGGGAGCGCGCACCAGGTCTAGGCGCGCGCACCAGGTCTAGGCGCGCGCACCAGGTCTAGGCGCGCGCCCCCCTGCGCCACGCGGGCGCGGCAGCCCGCGCGCCACACGGGCGCGCGTTACACCGCGCCACACAGGCGCGGGACACCCCGCGCACCACACGGGCGCTCGCCGCCCTGCGCCCGCGCGGGCGCAAATGGGGGCCCGCCACGTGGCGGCCCCCGCGCTGCCCCGCGCAGGCTGGCGCGTTTTCCCAATGCGCCAGCTGCGCCCCTCGCGCAGTACGCCCTGCGCCGCACCTCGGGATCCACGCGCCGTCTCGAGATTTGCGCACGCACCTCGAAAAACGCGCGTGTCATCCGGGCTCCGAAAAAAGTAAATAAATAGTCCAATTTCAATGATTTCGCACGCTGAATCCAAATCCGAAGTCCGATTTGCCAAATTCCAACTCTAAAAAATTGCCGAAGGCATCCGAAGAGGTGATCTTTTATCCAAACTTCGCCCTGAGTCCAATTTTGACATCTGTGTCGCGCGAAACCACCTCTAAACACTCGACGGGTCCTTCAATTCCCACGTGATCCCTTTTTAAGCCCGAAATCCATCACTTGTGTCCAAATTGCACACAAACACCACCGAGACACCACACAGGCCACCCAAAAGCTGCCAAACAACCAGCAAACTCAACGCGGGGATCCGGGTCCTCACAATGCTTACCTAAACTGATCTCTTACTATCCGCTAGTTATTGTATGCCAGTAGGTACGATCTGCTATTTCTCGGCTCGTCGTGCCCTCTGGGATACACTGTCGATGTATCTCACACCCCCTGGGTGACCATTTTTCAGGTCGGTCGGGTGCTGGGATGTCGGGACGTGTTGGTGAGGTTCCCTGATAGCAAATGACCCGTGGCAGCCGTTAACTTTTATTCTTCCGCATATTTATGTAAAGATATTGTAAATGTTAAATAATAATCTTTTGTAATCTTTTATAGTTAGTGCATAGTTTAGACTACTCTGGTATTGGCTGTAAGTGCTTAGCCGTGCATGTATAGAAAAGGCTCAATCTAAGGGGATTGGAAATTTTCTATATATGTGGCGGTCTGTCGTGCCCTGGCTTGCTTTTAAACTCTGATGAAAAAAAAAAAAAAATTAGACTCTATTTTCGAACTCGGGGCGTGACACGCCACGAAAAAGTCGCCACCGAACTCCCTCTCTTGTAGTGTTTTCTTTTATACGTCGGTTTTATTCTCTTTATCCCTATTATCGTCTTGCATATAGACAGCATAAGTTTGACATATATGATGGTTATTATTTATTTGAGCATATTTGGATTTTCGTGTTCAAGGGTTTGGGTATATGGCATCATGGTTCGCTTCGGCTGAGATTCTCGGCTTTATGTCGATGGCTTTATTAGTTAAACACTTGAGTATATTTATGGTCACCAAGTCGGTTTGGCCACCGATGAAGGGTGAGCTTATTCGGATGGGTCGTCTTTATGGCGCATGGATCAGGTCATGCAGGATGTGACAGGCATTGCCGAAGGTTGACGAGTCGATGGCGGTTATGGTATATCCACAGCACAGGTTTGGGTTTGACATTGGCATGTCATATAGTGGACAGATGGTATTAGGACATCACAGTAGTGACATATTTCTTATCGGGACTGCTATTGATTTACCTTATTGTTTCTTGCATTACTTTATATCTCTACTATATCTCTTCTTATATTTCCACCATATTTCTTTCTCCCAGTGAGTATGGCTTATCTATGTGGCGGGTTGCACCCACTAAAAAAATCTTTGGTTGGTTTTTCATGTTTCTTGCTTTACAGGTGTTGCGGTTTGCCAGGCGGGCAAGGCAACGATGTGAGGATTACGACGGTTTAGAGATAGCGACTTCCTGGGTTCAGTTACTTTACGTTTTGTTTAGTACAGTGGTTTAGTTGGATATGATTTTTGGATTTATATATTTGCTTGATTGGATTTTTATAAAATTATATTATGCTTTAGATTCGTTTGGTGATTTTTAAGTTGGCTTTTGGATTCGTTTTCTATCCCTTGTGGTAGTCGTTTTTAAATAAAGGGTTTCCATGTGGGAAAAGGTTTTCAAACAGTTTTTAAAAGTAATTTTGGTTTTATATCTTATACTTTTCAAAGGTGTTCCCAAGTGTTAAACATTTTCAAAAGAATAGATTGATTGAATAAAAAGCATGTACTTTTGAAAATGATTAGATTATTGTGATTGCTGATCAGACTGGAATATTGTGTAGAGGAAACTCTATATTTGTGGGGGGTTTGTACGTTCCATGGTGAGGCTGGGAAAAAAAAAGACTTTCCATAAACTCTGATTTCAAACATGATTCTAGTAAGAGCTTTGGAGCGTGACAAATTAAGATGGTATCAGAGAAGGGGTTAACAATTACAATACCATTCGACTTTTTTGATTGAACCACAGGCTTGGATGACCTTAGTAGGACCTTAGGCATGTGAGAGCACGGGGGCTGGGACTTTGTCACGACGGTTTTTGAGTCTATTGGATTTGAGGGTTATGACTCTTTTGTTTACCTCGTGTTTGTGCTACATGAAATAGTGCGTACACGTACGGACGCTGGAGGTGAGGACGGTGACCTGGCGGGCACTGGGCAGCAGGACGAGATGGCAGCAGGATGAGATGAGTCACACTCAGATGCTCGAGAACCAGGTGGCGGGCCTCACAGGCTAGTTGTGGTGCGACAGTCGGTACATCAGTAGACTACTATCGCCGTAGCTCAAATCCCACCCCCAAGGCCAGATACGGGTACAAGAACGAATACCTTCGCGCATGCGTCAAAGGGCACGGCTATGGCAGCGGGTGCCAAGGCGGCTACCACGGTACAACTCAAGGTTACAACAGTGGCATCTTAGGTGGCTGTGACGTTTAGGTGTATTCCGGAGCAGCAGATGGTTTAAGAAGACACATAACTTGTCTCAGAATACTCCATAGAGTTAGTTGGAGGTCTCAGAGGGTTAGACGATAGCTTAGGCAAGGTTCAGAAATCGATTAAAGGAATCGTTTCTGATCTCATTAATCTAGGGTGTTAGCGATTTAGTGTCGCGGGTGGCTATTAGTTTGTTGATGGGAGCCGGTTGGACTCTATTCGAGTTGGCTCATGGGTTGGTCTAGTTGCGGAAGTCGGTTCGCGAAACTGATATTCCGAGTGTGTACGGTGCACTTCGGTGCGGTATAGAAGGGTCGGTCAGTCTAAGATGGGTGTCGTATCTCCAACTAGTTGTTGGTGACAGATTGACGGGTATTTTGCCTTCGATCCTTTGATAAGTACGTTAGCTGCAAATATTATCGAAAGTTGGGGCGAAATACTCTGCCCCATATGGGAATATCAGATTGCATCTGTGTGTCTTCCTTACAATTCAATCTCTATAGACTGTCTTGTGGGGAGGGTAACGTATGGTTGTCTCCATTCATGTGGGAAAACCACGAGAAAAGGGATGCTACTTGGGAGCTAGAATCGAAAATGCGGAAGCGATATCCAGATTTATTTGTAGCGGCAGCATAGGCAAGTTTCAGGGATGAAACTTTTTGTAAGGGAATAATGTAAAATGTGGTAAATTTAATTAAATTTAAATTTAGAAATTTTTAAGTTTTTGACGTTTTGATCACTTTTTGAATAGTGTTACTTAATAGAGACAAAATCCGATAAAACGAAAACATCACATAAATGATTTGGCAATGCCGAATTTAGTGGTGGATTTAGTTTTCGGGTTTGGAGATTATAAATTTGCGATCGGGGTATTTTTCACCGGATCGCTAAACGATAAAATTTGAAGTTTTCATTAAAAATTTCTATATTTTATGTGTGGATTTGCGTGAAATTTCCCGGGTAAGGGTTTTTCGTGAGGATTATTTGCTAGAAAAGTTTACTTTAATATTTTAAAGTTTGAGGGGTTTATGTGCAATTTTGCATATATGAGATTTATAAATTAAGCATTAGAGGTGGAATTTTTCAGAAAATTTTAGATCTAAAGATCCCTAACCGTCGTCTACGCTTCCTCACAATCTTCACCGGCAATTTGAGCAACTTCAGTGACTTTTGGCGAAAGATTCCGGCGATCTCTCTTTTTCTCTTTTCTTCTTTCTTGTTCTTCTTGCGACCGAGGAGAAGAGAAGTGGGTGGGGGATCCTTGGCTTCATCTTGCACATCTAGGAAACCCAGAGGAGAGTCATTGAAGGCTGCTAAATCACTGCAAGGCCGCACAAGCCAACAATTGCGCAGGTGGAGCAAGGTCCATGCGGTCGGGTTGGAGGAATCTTGACCGCACATCCTTGTTCTTGTTCCTGGGGCTTCCAACACCTTGCTAGCACGAGATTCCCTTTGGTCGATCTCAGGTGACTCTTGCTTGGTTACGGCCCTCGGATTGATAGGAACCAAGAAAATCAAGATCAGACCTTGATTTTACCAAGAAATTCAAGATCTCGATTCGATTTTGATTTCTTTGATTTCGGCAATCTTCCGAACAGCGAAGGATTATTCTTGGACTTCAAGAATCGCTTTGGATCGAATCTTGATAGGCGCGTCATCCCTATTGCGATTGACAACTCCAAATAACACAAAACGAGCGATCGAGTGACTCCGAAATCATTTCAGGTTATTGGTTGGGCCCTGGACAGTAAGGGCAGATTTCGAAGCGTCGTAAATGTCAAGCGTACATAGTTGGTCGTGTTCGAAAACTTCAAATCATCGGTATGTTTCTTAAACTACGCATTAGGTATTTTAAATTGGTAAAATTTTGGGTGCGATTGGTGTTGTGGGACGGGTACAGTCCTACACGATGTGTCGCTATATGTTTGGACGGACTAGTTGTCCGGGATCCGCGCACCTTATAGAACGAAATATGATTTTTGGTGCAAATTCTGGTAAAACCTTCGATCAGAAAGTTGTGCGTTTTGGTTTAAACTTTTTGGATTTGATTTTGTTTGATCAAAGGTTATCCTAAAATCATGTTGACTGCATTTAAAGATGTTTCGTGGGTTTGGTGACGGTGGTCGGACTCCGGTAACTTCTGGAGATCAAACCGAGGATTTTCGAGAATTTGATAGGTTAGTTTTTGGGTCGTTTGGACTTTGGTGTGCATCTATTGTGCGTGACTATTTTGATACTCAAAATTGCGTGTCTCGGGACAGCAAGGAAAAGTCGGTGAATTTTAGAAGTGTTCAAAACACTTCGGGACAAAACTGAATCATAAAATGCGAAAATTAGGCATTTTGGTACGTGACTTTGGGTCACGTGGGTTGCTGCTATTCGCAAAGGTGGAATGGCTTTATTTGCTAAGATTTTAGGTAGTTGGATGCCTCTAATTACAGCACTAAAATCATTAGTTGGTTACAAGGCCAATTGGGCATCCCGGAAACCAAATCGGTAAAGTTCAGTGTCTCGATTTTTCGTTTCGATGAAGGTTTGTGCGGTTGTTCCCACGACTTTAAATTTCAGATTTGGGATACTGAGTGAGATATATTGGGTGTTGGATTTATTTGGGGTGTCCCGTGGGTTGGGATAACTTTCCGATAAGTCGATGCAGTAAGATGGGAGTTCTATGGTGATTCTTGTAGAGATCCGTAACTCCGGTATTATTCGCAAGGTTATCAAGGTTGGATCACGAGGTAAGGTTATTAGCGGATTGGATTTGTTGTAGCTTCGGGCATGGACAGGGAGCGTGAACAAGAAAGGGATCAGCGACTCAAGGTTTGATTATTTAGGGTGGGTACTTTATGCTGGTAGTCGGTGAGCTTGTATCATCTCATTTTTTCTCGTATGCAGGTTTTATTATCTCTATCTCTATTATCGTCTTGCATATAGACAGGTTAGGTTTGACATATATTGTCACGCCCCGGAACCCGGGCTCGCCAACAGATCCGCCGTGCACATGGGATTTCCCGAGTACACGAAGCGCTGGTAACCTGCTCCGATATAATATAAACAATAAAAGAGCATAATACAGAGCTGAAGTGGAAGAACCACATAGTATCTCAGACTGGAACTACTAATGAAGCTGTAATATGTACAATAATCTCCCAGCTCACCAAAATAATACATCCAGCTGGCGAAAGCCAGACCTAGAATAAAAGAAGAATACCACAGTCTGAGTAAAGGGTGCAGCATCTATCTAACAGCTCTCAGTCTCCCAGGAGATCTATCTATTCAGCGATCCCCTTACCTCGATCAGCTGCCGATGGCCTAGCAGCTCCCGCAGACGACTCTGCAAAAATAAAGGAGAAGAAAGAAACAGAAAAGAACAATGGGGGTGAGAACTACCAGATAAACTAGTAGCCTCCCCTAGTGGGCAAAACCTCAACTCTGACGCACCCACTAGGACTACTAGAGGCCAGAAAGGAATAAGTGGTAAAGCTGTAAACAGAACTGCTGAATAAAGGGAAACCACCACTAGTATGCCTCTAAATGTCATGTAGCATGAAATGACTGTATGCAACAATACCAAACATGCCTGCCTGAAATAACTCAGTCTTGTGTCACTGGTACTGCCTGCTGTGCCTTGCCAAATCGGGTATGCTGGCCAATGCATAACACCGATAGGGGATAGTGTTTGCCAAATCGGGTATGCTGGCCAACGCATGACACCGATAGGGAATAGTGTTTGCCAAATTGGGTATGCTGGTCAACGCATAACACCGATAGGGGATAGGAGTCTCAAGGACTCAAAGTCTGTCTGTAACACACTCCGGAGTGGCACTCGAGGGGAGCGACCCACACGAGTAAATATCTCAGTAATAAGTATCAGAAGTGCCATAAAACAGCAGGACTGGATCATGACTATGATCAAAGTGGGAAAAACTATCCACTAAAGAAAACCCCGATCTGATGCCATAGTACTTAACAAGTGGGAAAACCACCCACTAGGATAACCCGATCCTCAGCTGATGCAAAATAGACCAGACTCATCCCTAATCTGATGCAAGGATAAATATCTGGTCGACCGCCTACTGTCCGCGGTCACCGCAACACCCCACAAGTTTATAATCTAACATAACCTTGGCTATACTATCCCAAACCCCTGCTCATACTCGAGCGACAAGCAACTGAAAGCAAAAGAGAGCAATAAAACATGTCAAGTCTTAATATGATAGTGTAGCAATAAATAGTGGCCCTACCTGATGTCCGGGCATGCATGCAACTGTCTTTATTTTAAAAGTTGTAAAATAGTGTCAAAGATTTGAAAAGATTGATTTACTGAATAAAAGTCATTTGCATGCGAGATTATAGCCTTTGTCTCAATCACAGTGTCCCAATATAAGTCATCATATCATCTGTGGGTTATATTAAATTTTAGGAGAGTTCGTCCCAGCGGTTCTCATCAATTGTCCTGTTAGTAGTCCTGTTAGTAGTCCTGTTAGTAGTCCTGTTAGTAGTCCCAATAGTTCTCATCAATTTAGTTGGTCCCAATTGTTCTCATCAATTGTCATATTAGTTTGTCCCAATTGTTCTTATCAATTGTCATATTAGTTTGTCCCAATTGTTCTCATCAATTAAATTTTAAGGGAGTTCCAGTAATCCCAGTGAGCTTGTCAAAAATGAGGTAAGCAACAACCGCCCACCTCGAACAGCTCAAATCACACCCAGATAGTCTCCTGGCTGTCCACAGTCCCCTAGAACTGCTGTCTGCCGAGAACGGTGCCCTACAGCAACACACATTTGCACAGGGTGTAACTATATTATTCATAAAAATACAGCTTTTGCTGTTTTTCAAATAGCACGAAAAGAGAGGAGTTTTTCACCTCTGTATAGTGCTCAGAAAAATCCAGAAAAATTACGGTTGCGTTCCTCGCGAAGAGTAGATCAAAATCGACTCTTTAAACGCCTCGATCTGATGCTCCTACGCCAAGATAAAAATCGGAGAAGTTGACACTGTCCAGAAATTTCCACAGCAAAAAGGGGGGTCAAAGAGGCCTCGGGAAACGTGCCAAAAGTACGAAATGGAGCAAAGTGATCAACACGGAAATCGAAGCCTTACCTCTTAGGAACGCACTGTCGCAAAAATCGTCCAAAAATTCCTCCTGGTTAGCCCACAGGGAATTTTCGACGGAACTGCGACGGGAAATGGGCCGAAAAAGAAAACCGTTGCAGTGTGCCGCGTCGCAGATAACTCACTAACTGTAACTCCAAAAATTCTGAGATTTGGAGGAGAGAGAGAAGAGAGAGAGAGGAAGAAATTTCGTAGAGGGCACATGCCCTGATTCTCACTCTAAGGCCCGCAAATCGAGGTGGGAATGAGAGGGGGTGGGGATTGCTATTTATAATGGGCTGGGGCTCCACACAGGATCGGATCCGAACAGGGAACACCGAAACGGGCCAACCAAAACGCACCACGCGTCCACAAAACAGGAAACAGCCTGTGCAAGGGCCACTCGGAAGCCGCCACGTGTCCACGTGGTGCACAGGCCCGGTCCCCGCGCCGGGTCTTCCGGAAGATGTTGGCCAATCGGAGCGCCGCCACGTGACCCTTCTAGAAGCCGGCCGGCCAATAGGGAAGCGCCACGTGTCAAGGTAAGTCTTCGGTGCACCCGGTGCACGCCATGCCGTGGACCGCGCACCAGCGCCCCCCGCCCGCGCCGTGCGCCGCTGCGCTCTGCCGCGCTCCGCCGCTGCGCCGCCGCTGTGCCGCCGCCTGCCGCCGCCCGCCGGTCGCCGCCGGCTGCCGGAACAGTAATTCCGGCAGCCGGAGTTACTGTTCCGGTGAACAGTGTTTTGGCGCCGAAAAATAAAGTGAATATACCGTTTTGATCGTTTTCGCGCGCTGAGTCCAAATCCGCTGTCCATTTCGCCAAATTCTCATCCGAAATTTTGCCGAAAGCTCCCGGAAAATCCCATTTGCTCCGATTTTCGCGCAGAGTCTATATTAAATGTCCAATTTTGATTCTACAAGCTTTGTTTCACCGAATAAGCTCCCTACAATCACTGTTTAATGTTGCACAGTTCCTGCGGGAGTCTGGATCATCACATCCTCCCCCACTAAAAAGAGTTTCGTCCTCGAAACGAGACTCAACAACAATCCTCAGTCCAAAGTCTCAAATAAGTAGGGGTGGGCGTCCCTCATCTCCGACTCAAGCTCCCATGTAGCCTCGCGCTCGTCATGATTGCCCCATTGAATTTTCACATAGGGAATGGCCCTACTGCGCAATTCTCTCACCTCTCGGTCCAGAATTCGCAGTGGGCGCTCCTCATACCTCAAATCTTCGCTAAACTCAAGCGGTGTGAAGTCAATGACGTGCGATGGGTCGGAGACATAATATATCATGGACACCAGCAAGCCTCGGGGAAGTGCAAGTCGGTAGGTAACTGACCCGATACGCTCCAATACCTCAAAAGGGTCCAATATATCGGGGGCTAAGTTTCCCACGAGTGCCAAACCTCCTGATTCCTTTGGATGGCGAGACTTTCAGGAACACATGATCTTCAACCTGAAATTCTAAGTCTCGTCGCCGAACCTCGGCATAACTCCTCTGTCGGCTTTGGGCGGTCTGAAGATGCTTTCGAATCACCCGGACCTTCTCTTCTGCCTCTATCAAGACATCTGGTCCCAAGGTCCGTCTCTCGTCTACGTCCCTCCAATAAAGTGGTGATCGACACTTGCGTCCATACAATGCTTCAAACGGAGCCATCTGAATGCTCGCTTGAAAGCTATTGTTGTACGCGAATTCAGCCAAAGATAAATGCCGAATCCACCCTCCGCCGAAATCCAAGACACAAGCCCTCAGCATGTCCTCCAGGATTTGTATAGTCCGCTCTGACTGCCCATCAGTCTGCGGATGAAAAGCTGTACTGAACCTGAGTTCAGTTCCCAAGGCTGTTTGCAAACTCTTTCAGAAATGCAAAACAAACCTCGGGTCTCTATCTGATACAATGGAGGCGGGGACTCCATGCAATCTAACTATCTCATCTAGATATAGCTGGGCTAGTCGCTCAAGTGGCCACGTAGTCTGCATGGGCAGAAAGTGCGCCGACTTGGTAAGTCTATCAACAACTACCCAGATAGCGTCTGCTCCTCCCTGGGCCCTCGGTAGTCTGACCACAAAGTCCATTGTAATGTGGTCCCATTTCCACTCGGGGATTGGGAGACTTTGTAACTTGCCAGCTGGCACTCGATGCTCAGCTTTCACCTGCTGACAGGTTAAACACTGCGCCACAAATCTCCCAATATCCCTTTTCATGCCTTTCCACCAGAAGTGTGCCTTGAGGTCCTTATACATCTTAGTCCCACCAGGATGTAGGGTATAAGGTGTATAATGGGCCTCTCGCAATATCTGTTCTCTAATCTCCACATCTATTGGCACACATGCTCGGTTCCTGTACCTCAGTATTCCCGAGGCATCTATCGTAAAGTCCCCTGACTGATCACTCGGAATATGATCTCTAATCCTGGCCAAGTGGGGGTCCTCACTCTGTTTCTCTTTGATCCTGTCCAGCAGAGTGGGCTGCAAGACTAAAGATGTCAGTCTAGCAGTGACCCCAGGGGACACAACCTCTATCTCGAGTCGTCTCATTTCCTCTAATAGCGGTGCCTGGTATGTGATCAACATAGACAAACTTTGCACCGCCCTCCTACTTAAGGCATCAGCGACCACATTAGCCTTGCCTGGGTGGTAGAGAATATCTACATCATAATCCTTTAATAGCTCTAACCACCTACGTTGCCTCAAATTCAACTCCTTCTGCGTGAACAGGTATTTTAGGCTCTGGTGGTCGGTGTAGATTTCACAATGCTCCCCATATAGATAATGACGCCAAAGCTTTAGTGCAAACACTACAGCAGCAAGCTCCAAGTCATGGGTAGGGTAATTCTTCTCATAATCCTTGAGTTGCCTTGATGCGTAAGCAATTACCCTCCCTTCTTGCATCAACACACAACCAAGTCCGCTGTGTGATGCATTGCTGTAGATCACATATCCTTTCCCCATAACAGGGAGGGAAAGGATAGGAGTGGTCATTAATCTATTTTTCAGCTCCTCAAAGCTCTTTTGACAATCCTCACTCCCGATAAACTTCACTCCCTTACGCGTCAAGCGAGTGAGGGGTGTGGAGAGCTTCGCAAAGCCTTCCACAAACCGACGGTAATACCCAGCTAAACCCATAAAGTTACGTACCTCAGAAACCGTCGTCGGTCGGGGCCAATCACGGATTGCCTCAATCTTCGCTGGGTCCACTGCCACACCTGCGGCAGAAATCACAAGGCCCAAGAAGACTACCTCCCGAAGCCAAAACTCGCACTTTGCCAGCTTGGCATACAACTTCTTTTCTCGCAGAAGTTGCAGCACAACCTTTAAGTGCTCCTCATGCTCAATATCACTTCGGGAGTAAATCAAGATATCATCAATGAATACTACTACGAATCGATCCAAGTATAGTCGGAAGATCCGGTTCCTTAAATCCATGAATGCGGCAGGGGCATTAGTTAGCCCAAAAGGCATAACTGTAAATTCATAATGCCCATACCGTGATCAAAATGCCGTTTCGGAATATCTACGGCCTTCACCTTTAACTGGTGGTAACCGGACTGCAAATCTATCTTAGAGAAGACGCAAGACCCTTGCAGCTGATCAAAAAGATCATCGATGCGCGGCAAAAGGGTACTTGTTCTAGATGGTCACTTTATTTAATTCTCTATAATCCACACGTAGTCGAAGTGACCCATCCATCTTCTTTACGAATAGCACCGGCGCACCCCAAGGTGATACACTCAGCCTAATAAAGCCCTTATCCATTAAATCCTGGAGTTGCGCCTTAAGCTCTCGCAGCTCAGCCGGTGCCATCCGGTAAGGAGCCTTAGAGATTGGCGCAGTTCCTGGAACTACGTTAATCACGAACTCAATCTCCCTATCTGGCGGCATGCTAGACAGCTCAGGTGGGAAAACATCCGGGAACTCGCGGGCAATAGGGATATCCCCGAGTCCCGGCGCCGCCGTAGGCCCCTCAACAACACTAGCCAAAAAGGCTACACATCCTCGACGGATCATCAGCCTCACTCGGGAAGTCGAAATCATAGAGGCAAAGAAAGCGCTCTGACATTCCCGATATACCAACATTTTCTGGCTTTCTAAAAGTGACGGTCCTTGCGGCACAATCAATAGTCGCAAAATACCGAGCCAACCAGTCCAACCCTAGGACCACATCGAAGTCCTTCAGTTGACTCAGGTCCAATAGGTCTACTGGCATAATCCAGGACTCGATCTAAATCGGGTGGGGCTAACAGCACTCCTCCATGTGCAGAGTTCAGTCGGGAATCTACACCTTCTGTGCACAAGGTGAGAGTCCTATTCCTAACCCTATGCAATGATGTACATTCTCTATAAATAAAAGAGATGCCCCTATAAAAATGAGGTACGAGTCCTTATGCCAGAAAGTAAATCATACCTGCCTCCACTCGATCAGCCATAGCAGAATCCCTTGCCTGCGCTAAGCCATCTTGACTGCTCAACAACGGCTGTCTCTCTCCAGAAGGGCGGGGGAATGAAACTTGATCTCCTTGAAGATCTGTCGGTGAAGCTCCCGGTCGTAGCTGGGAAGTGGCAGGGACAGATGCCGAAGTAGGTGCCACCGTTACCCCCGAAGGACACGTAACTCGCACGTGCCCGGGCTGTCCGCACTTGAAACAGCGGCCGAACCTCAAGTCACAAGCACCTGAAGTGTGCTGACCTTCGCAGAAAATGCACCTAACTATAGACTGAGGCTGCCTTACCTGCTGTTGCTGCTGCCTATGCCGCTGAGGCCTCTGTGACCTCTGCTGGGATGCGGTAGGGGCCAATGCTGAAAAAAAAGGTGCTACTAAAACCTGAAAGGGGCACGTAGGTCGGATGTGCCTGGCTGCCCACATCGGAAGCATCGACCCTCCCTCAAGCCACAGGTATTTGATGAATGCTGCCCCCTACAGAAAATGCATCGGACCGACGCCCGAGACTGTCGAGACTGCTGCTGCGGAGGCCTCTGAGATCTACCAGGTCCTCGTCGATCAAGACGCCCACGGCCCGTAGACTGGGGCCGCAGGGGTCGTGGTGGTCTCCCTGAACTGGCCTGTCCATCATTATCTGGGGCGGGGCGTTCCTTGTCTGGACGCTGCTCGAAAGTCCTGGCCCCTTCGTCAACCGCCAAGTCACCTATCTGCGCCAGCAACTGCTCCAGGCGTTGGTCCTGTCGAAAGCTTCTTGCCACCAAATGGGTCACCAAGGCCCGTAGTTCTCCCAGCTCAGCAGATACCGCCTGCTCGGGCTTCTCAGAAGGGGTAGAAATATCCCCGACGGAAAAAATGACGACGGGGGTGACATACTGTCACCAAAAGCCACAAATCAGCAAAATAAAATTCCACACGACCCAATCTAGCGAAAGTCAAAGACATTCCCCTATTTCTGTGACTTTATGTTGTCTGCAGCCAACATAATGGTTCACCAGAAATTAGGCATATCGATCCCTCTTCTCTCACTGGAAGAGTCAAACAATAAATCAACGACTTTCGCAAATATCACGTCTCTCGTACCCTATTATCCTAGGGTCTACCAAAAGCCTAGGGTTTCCTAAGTCCCAACTGACCAATCCTAAGCTCTGATACCAACTTAATCTGTCACGCCCCGGAACCCGGGCTCGCCAACAGATCCGCCGTGCACATGGGATTTCCCGAGTACACGAAGCGCTGGTAACCTGCTCCGATATAATATAAACAATAAAAGAGCATAATACAGAGCTGAAGTGGAAGAACCACATAGTATCTCAGACTGGAACTACTAATGAAGCTGTAATATGTACAATAATCTCCCAGCTCACCAAAATAATACATCCAGCTGGCGAAAGCCAGACCTAGAATAAAAGAAGAATACCACAGTCTGAGTAAA